>CAJNDS010001879.1:0-105364 GCA_905221605.1 Symbiodinium natans
GGGTTTAGGCGGGTTTAGGCGGGTTTAGGCGGGTTTAGGCGGGTTTAGGCGGGTTTAGGCGGGTTTAGGCGGGTTTAGGGGGGTTTAGGGGGGTTTAGGGGGGTTTAGGGGGGTTTAGGGGGGTTTAGGGGGGTTTAGGGGGGTTTAGGGGGGTTTAGGGGGGTTTAGGGGTGTTTAGGGGTTTTAGGGTTTAGGGGTTAAAAGTTTAGGGTTCACGTGTAGGGGTGGAGGGTTGAGGCTTGAGGGCTTTGGGAGGGCTTCAATGGTCAAGGTTTTTGAGGCGTGTGAGGGTTTAAACTTCCAGGGTTGTTGCGGTTGTAGGGTTGTGGCTTTTTGGGGGTTGAGGTTATGCTTGAGAGTTTTGGGGCGCATATGCAGAGACTGCTCTGATATGGACAGGCAAGAGCAAAGCACTGAACTATCTGTTCCCTACCAAGTTGAAACAGGAACATACGTCAATGCTGCTAAACCCTAGATCTCACGACCTGTCTCAACGCGACTTCTCTCGCTTCCCACTATCACATGGGTAGTTCTCTAACTTAGGGTCCCTTCTTCGGTTTCTTTTTTCAGGGTGCCGCCTTATACTGGGTACCCAACAAAGGGACCCCAACCGTTGGGCCCCAACCCTAAACCCTAAACCCTAAACCCTAAACTCTAAACCCTAAACCCTAAACCCGCTGAGGCGGCAGCGAATAGAAGTGAACGGCGTGTTCGATCGCTCGGAGAGTCCTTGCCTTAGCGAGCAGCAATAAAGGGTAATAATTACTAGCAGTATTCCCTCAGGGTCCTTTATACATTTATACCACTATAACCGTCCCCCCCAAACCCTATGCTGATTATTCAACCTCCTTTTACTAGCTTCCTGCCAAGGTGCTTCAGTTTTTGTTTGCCGCAGGAAAGATGCGCGAGTTTCACTTTCAGCCGCCTGCCACCCTGCGCAAAGGTTGCATGACAGACGACTGTTTGACAAATCGCAGCGGCCCCAGCCAGCTTGGACGCAAGCACGAAGCACAGCAGCGGCCGCTTCTTAAAAGCGTGCACGTAAACTACATAAACACGCTGGATATCGATCAAGCCAGTTTCGCGCTCTGCCTTGCCTTTTGTCGAGGTGTTTATCAATGCTACATGCGAAGGGAAGAATTCAACACAGCAGACGGAAGGCGGGACGCCTTCTTTGACGGGAGGGGCGGTATGAACCCTAAACCCCAAAGCCCTCCAGCCCTATACCTCACATTCTCAAACCATAAACCTCAAGTTAATCCCGAAGACCCAATCCTGCAACCCTTGAAGGAAGTGGTGCAGGGTTTAGGAACCTTACCCTAAGCCCTAAACCCGAAGCCCTAAACCCTAAGCCCTAAACCCTAAACCCTAAACCCTAAACCCCAAACCCCAAACCCTAAACCCTAAACCCTAAACCCCAAACCCCAAACCCCAAACCCTAAACACGGGGTGCAGGTACGGACTGCAGAGTTCCTGCATCGTCGACTACTCCTACCCGGGCGCCGGCTTCTACGGGCCTGTCGGCCGAGGCGGGTTCTGGGCAGGGAGAGGCTTAAGGCTTAAGCAGAGGGTTTGAAGCTTCTAAGGGTTTTAGGGTTTAGGTTCTAGGACTGTAGGAGTTTTTTGGAGTGCAGGGCGGTTGTGTTGTGGGGTTGATCTGCGCAGCGCTCCTGCTTGCCTTCGAGCAGCTTCGCGTTTCGGCGTCGGGGGTTTCGGTTCAGGGTTTAGGGTAAATAGACCCGAGGCCCTTCGCCCTAAAGATCGGTGCCCTTGTTCCCTTTGCTTTGCTGACAACCTCCCCGCCCTCCCCCCCCCCCTAACCCTAACGCCTGAACCGCAAGAGCTCTGTTGATTTCTAAGTCGAAGCCCTGATATAGGGGCCTTATAATTCTTCCAGCCCCTATGTTATACCCGAAGCCCTAAACCCTAAACCCTAAACCCTAAATCCTAAACCCTAAACCCTAAACCCCCCTAGGCCCCCTAGACCCCCCAGGCCCCTAGACCCGAAACCTCAGAAGAATCTGGCAGCCTGCAGGCACATGGACTGCCGAGTTCGGGGTGAGCTTCGACGCACAGACCGGGGCGCTCACGTCCATGCAGGCCATGCCTGCCACTCTCTTCGGGTTTAGTGTTTGGGGTTTAGGGTTTGGGGTTTGGGGTTTAGGGTTTGGGGTTTAGGGTTTAGGGTTTGGGTTTGAGGGTTTAGGGTTGGTGCCTAGGGAGTTTAGGGTACGTGAGTTCAGGTTTTAGGGTTTTTCGGTGGCATGGAGCATTCCTGAACACCTCTCGATCTCCAAGGAGGTGTTGCGACTCCCGAGATGTCGTTCCCCAAGTACCCAAAAGTGAGTTGAGCAGGTCAGGCTTGAACTCGCTCTAAGTGCTAGTTGCACTTCTCCATGCTTAAGTCTTCGGCATGCTGATCATGCATACATGTAAAGGGCATGCAGAACGAAACAGAGGCTCTCTTTACATCCTTGCTCAGATTTTCAGGCCCTGTACCGGCCCATTCCCCCCAACCCTCTTCGCCACCCTCTTAAGTACTCTCGGCTAGATGGGTTGCGGGTTAGGGTGGCTTCTGTTGCCGGTTGAGGGTTTAGGGTATCCTAACCCCCCTAAGCCCTAAACCCTAAACCCTAAACCTTAAACCCTAAGCCTTCAGCCCTAAACCCTAAACCCGAAGCTCTAAACCCTAAAGCCTAGCCCAAAACCCTAAACCACAGGCTCAGCCTTGCGCGTTCACGGAGCCGGCCAGCTTTATCTGCCGCGTCCCGGGCCTCGGGAACCTATTCCCTGCTAGGGGTTCACAGATTGGGGTGTTAGGGTCTACTCGACCCTACACCCCTAAACCCTAAACCCTAAACCCAAACCCTAAACCCTAACCCTAAACCCCAAACCCTACACCCGTTGCGCTGCTGCAACAGCCAACTTCGCGGTACTGTCGAAGAGCTCAACCTCAAGGCTGCAAACCCCAAGGCCTAACTCCTAGTCCTATTCCTACTGGCTCTTTGTAGGGAACGAGCGAATGAGGCGCCCTTGTGTAATTCCAAAAGAGGGTGTTAAAAAAGGGGGAAGTAAGGTGCTTCATTTCCTTCCAACCTACTAAGAGGCAGTGGGCAATCGACCTCAGCCATAGACCCTAAATGGAAATCTGGTACTTTAAGCCATACAAGGGGTATACTACACAAGGGCCCGTGCTGTAGAACCGCCCCCCCCCCCAAGCCTAAACACGAAGCCCTGAACCCTAAACCCTAACCCCCCCCCCCCCCCAAACCCAAACCCCAAACCCCAAACTCCAAACCTCAACCCTCAACCCTGAACCCTAAACCCTAAACCCCCAAACCTCAAGCCCTCAACCCGCAAAGCAGCACAAGAGTGACGACCGCCCAGGACGGCGGTGCTTGCGAGGCCCATTTGCCCGTCCTGGGGCAGATCTTGGACTCTGTGGTACGGTTTAGGGGTTTAGGGGTTTAAGGGTTTAGGGGTTTAGGGGTTTAGGGGTTTAGGGGTTTGGGGGTTTAGGGGTTTAGGGGTTTAGGGGTTTAGGGGTTTAGGGGTTTGGGGGTTTAGGGGGTTTTGTTTGTTTTTTCGGGTTTATCGCACGGCTTTGAGCATGGCGGTTGATATTTAGCTACCCTAAACCCATCTGAACCTAAAACCCTATAATCCCTAAGCCCTAAACCCTAATGCCCCCCCCTGTCCCCCTCCTCTCCCCTCCTCTCCCCCCGACGTGAAGCTCCAAATCTCCAAAGAGCAGGCTGGGGACCCCTACATTGAGCCCGACGCCACGGCCGCTCGTCGGGGCTTGTTCGGGTTCTTTCGCCGCTTCAGGCCTTTTTTCAAGCTTTGTTCGGGATTTGACTCAGGGATCTCCCTAGAGCCTCTAGACTGGCCCCTTGAGCCATAATTAAACCCTGAATCCTAAACCCTAAACCCTAAATTCTAAAACCCTAAACCCTAAACCCTAAACCCCAAACCCTAAACCCTAAACCCTAAACCATATTCTGTGGTTGCCATGGTGGAATCTTGAGGAGGGGGTGGGGGATGAGGACCAGACGCAAGCAAAGAGCAGCCACAGGGCGGCGCATCTGCAAGTGGAGCGCAGCCTGGATCCCGCAGGATCGTTCAACAAATCACAAGAGCTTGGTTAGGATCCGATCTTTGCGGAAGCTGGAGCTTGTTCAACGGAAACCCTACACCCTAAACCATAAACCCTAAACCCTAAACCCGAAACCCGAAACCCTAAACCCTAAACCCTAAACCCAAGGTGTCCTCCAAGAGGATCAACATTCCGACGACCCGCCGAGCTCTTAGCTGCCTCTGCGCAGTGAAAGGTTGACGTGCTTCCCTGACCACCGATGGACATGGCAAATCACCGCGTCGTGCTCTTGAGCCTACCTTACACACCCTAAACCCTCCACACCCCAGACCCCTGAACCCGACCTCCAAAAAAACTCTGAAACCCTAAAGCCCCAAACCCATAAGTTTCTAGCCCTAAACCCTAAACCCTAAACCCTAAACCCTAAACCCTAAACCCTAAACCCTAAACCCTAAACCCTAAACCCTAAACCCTAAACCCTAAACCTTCATGCCCTGTCCAGGAAACGACTTGTTCGGGATGGCCTTCGGTAGCGCGACCACGTTCAGCCGCGGCCCCGGCTATCAGCGGAGCGCAGCATGCTCGAGCCGGGCTCATGGGGGTTTAGGGTTTAGGGTTTAGGGTTTAATTAGGGTTTAATTAGGGTTTAGGGTTTAGGGTTTGGGTTACGTGGTTTTGGGGGGAGTCTGGGGGGCGCCCAACCCCAAAAAACGCAGTGCTTTGCGTGCGGGAAGTGCTTCACGTTCGTCTGGAGTCCTCTGAGCCCAGAGAGAGGCCTTCCGCGATCCCGGCGGCTGAGGATAGGATAGTTCGAAGTGGGTGGTAGTTTCCCTTATACGATTCGCTTGTGAGTCAGGCTTCTATAAATGGCAGCTACCCACCCGTATCCACCCGTAGCTGTCCTTGTACGTGGCAATGGTCAACTTGCTCGTGTGAACGCCTGTGGGTCTGGGCTTTGGGTTTTGGGTTTCGGGTTTTGGTTGAAGGGTTAAAGGCTTAGGGTTTAGGGTTTGGGGTTTGAGTCAGCATTTCCCACGCCCTTCCCAGATGCGCGAACCGTGGCTGCTTGCTACTGCCCCGACCGGCTGACCTGGCAGATTTGGTGACCATCGAACATGCATGAGCTCATGACATAAACTGGTGGGCATTTGCAAACCAGTAATTTACAGAATGGCCTGCCTCGACTGTGTACCTTTACACCTCCATCTTGTGCCATACTGAGAATTCCGCAGCCCGAAACCTTACATCCTGCGCCCTTATTGGCAATCATCCCAGGGTGGTTGCCCCAAGCCCTAATCCCTGAGCCCTGTACCCTGCAATTCGTCGTCAGAGGTATCGGCTGGACCTGTTGTAGGACAAGCAAAGGCAACAAATGCAAGAACATGAAGAGTAGGCCCTTGAGGGTTGGGGCGTAGGAGGAGGTTTAGGGAGCTGGCGTCGAGTGTGTGTCGTGGGGTTCGAAGCGCCAAGATGCTTCCTGCCAGGAACGGGTGCACCAACACGGTGGATTTCATCCAGCAGGCTGCTACCCCAAACCCTAAACCCGAAACCCTAAACCCTAAACCCTAAACCCGAAACCCTAAACCCTAAACCCTAAACCGTCTTTCTCATTGCCATGCTTGCAACTACGCTGCTTCTCTGAACCCTAAGCGTAAACCGAAAACCGTCCCTTGGCATCTCAATATCCAAGGGTTTCAAGATTTTTGGGCTGCTTCCACAGCCTGTTGGTGCGTCGTTGCCAAGCAGGCTTGTCCTCGCCGCCCAACCGGTTGTGGTGCCCCTCACTGCCTGGACTCACTGCTGGCCCCTGTGCTTTCGTCCAGTTCGAGGTTTCACAGCCGTTTTGCCTGTGCTCTCCGGCGTCTGCGCAGGCACAGTGATGCTTGCACGGGGGTGGCCAGTCAGGGACTTGGAGCCTTGCCGGAGGGCCGCGGATGACGCTTGCCCTTGAGATTGCTGAGGGGAAGGAACCCTTTGGCAGCTGCAGGCTGCTTGTCGTAAGATCCATCCATCCATCCATCCATCCATCCGATTCTGGATAACTTTGCTTGTTCGGCAAGTATCATCATTATGCTAGAGAAGGGTTTTGTTTCTGGTGATTGGTTCTAGAGCGCGAAGCCCTGAACCCTAGACCCTAAATCGGCACAAGCCCCTAAGCCTCAGATAGGAGTCTGGGGTCCTGCGGGTCCCGTTTTGCCTACACCGTGCAAACTCTGTACCCCAAGCCTTGACTTGTCGCACCCTCCCCCCCTAAACCCTAAGCCTCAAACCCCAAGCCTTAAACCCTAAACCCTAAACCCTAAACCCTAAACCCTAAACCCTAAACCCTAAACCCTAAACCCTAAACCCTAAACCCTCAACCCTCAACCCTCAACCCTCAACCCTCAACCCTCAACCCTCAACCCTCACCCCTCAACCCTCAACCCTCAACCCTCAACCCTCAACCCTCAACCCTCAACCCTCAACCCTACCTCAAAACCCTCAAAACCCTAAAACCCTAACCCCTAAAAACCCCCTAAACCCTAGACCCTAAACCCTACCCTAAAACCCTTCCCTTCAACCCCCCCCCCCCCCCGAAAGAAAACATCCGCAGATCGGGATCCTCCACTTCTACCTGAGCAAGGCCAGAAGCTGGACGGCTAGTTGCCATGACGGGGTTTCTAGGGTTTGGGGTTTAGGGTTTAGGGTTTAGGGTTTAGGGGGGTTTGAGAGTCTGGGTTGTCGGGTTTAGCTAAGCTGTACTATAACCCTAGTTAACGGTCTGCCTGAAGGATTGTAAGACCTAGCTGAATTTAGGAATCAGTGATTTAGGGTCTAGGGTTTCGGGATGTAGGGATTAAGGGCCTCTGGGGTCTGTAGTTGAGGGTCTTAGGGGTTTAGGGCCGTTGGACAAAGACATCAACTCAGTTTGCAGCTGCCTGGAATCGCCAGATCACAGGGGGTCTTGAGGCGTTCGGGTTTCGGGTTAACGTGGATCATAGGTTCAGGGTTTAGGGTTCAGGGTTTAGGGTTTAGGGTTTAGGGGATGTAGGGTCTAGGGTTGCGGGTTTGACGGGGTTACAGTAGGGTTTAAGGCCTAGGGTTCTGGAGTTCTGGAGGCTTTGGCCGAGTAAACCAAGACCACCCTGACCGGCCAGGTGTGCCACGCTGGCAGCAGCACCTGTGCCGAGGACTTCACCGGTGTTACGGGCCAGTACGGGCACCTGGCGTAGGGCTTGGGTTTTAGGTTTTTTCGGGGGTTCATTCGGTTTTAGGGTTTAGGGATTGGGCCTGTAGGATTCGTAGGGTTTGTGGGACTTGTAGGGCTTATGCTTCACAAGTCATAGAGCGTATAGGGCTAGTGATCAGTACTTACAGGGAGTGCGACCAGCACCTAATAAAGGGCCTCAGGGCAGGTGGGGTTTCAAATACGTTAGTCTGGTTTAGATTTCACGACGCCTTACTTATGCCCTCCATCCTTTCTAACAACCCATCAGCCTTCAACAGCCGGATCTTGCATGCCCTTGCCAGCTACTTGTAGACATTCGTCGCAGTAGCATGTGGGGCTTGGGGTCCTGGGTACTATACATCCAGCAGAAGCTGACCCCTAGGAGAACCGTACATTGTACTTTCCTTCCGGGCTCAGGTACCGCTTTCGCATTCGCGTGGAGTGCCCCACCAATGCCTGCATGATGAACGACCAGAACCGTCTGGCACTCAAAATGTCCTTCGCGCATACTAGCACACAGCAACCATGATTTTGCATGATTCCCTTCGGAGTTGACCATCATCCTCACTCGGCAGAGTTGAAGGCCACGCACCACGTTGAAAGCCCCACCGCCACCACACATGACGCCGAAAGCTGAACAATTGGCGCAAGGTTCAGGTTTGGGGTGCTGCGGTTTGGGGTTGATGGTCCTTTATGAAGAAGCCTGTTTGAAAGCAGCATGTAAGCAATCATGTTTACCTGTTGTTTTTAATGCTTTTACTGGTTCGCCCAGGGGTGAAGCTGGTGGAGAAGAGTCTGGCCAATGATCTCCCCAGCTGGGATGCGGGCAACGGCTGCCGAGCTTTTCTCTCAGACGTACTGTCAGGGGTTCAGGGGTTTCAGCTTAGGGTTTAGGGTTTAGGGTTTAGGGTTCAGGGCTTAGGGTTTAGGGTTTGGGGGTTCAGGGTCTTGGTTTAGGGGCCCGAGTTTTCCCTACAGCACGTACTTGGGGTTTCGGACCGGCGAGGAACCATGAGAAGGAATCCGAAGCAAACCATCAACTCTTCCCAATGCTGCCATAGTTTGCGCTATGCGGGGTTTTACGAAAGCAGGGGACCCCTAAAATAGATCCAACAATCGTAGGATTCCCTTCTAACAAGGGAACCCAAGAAGGTACCCCTAGTATCGTAAAACCCCCATGCCTGAGCTCAGGGATTGTCTTGCCGAGCGAGCTCGGTCCCAATCATAACTGATCGCCGGCCCAAGCTTCTGCCCTAAGCAAGAACCCTAAACCCTAAACCCGAAACAACCCTAAACCCCAGACCCTAGACCCTAGACCCTAAACCCTAAACCTAAACCCCAAACCCGAAACAACCCTAAACCCCAAACTCGAAACAACCCTCAACCCTAACCCTAAACCCTATAGAAACCCTAGCCCAAATCCTAAACAACCCGAAACAACCCTAAATAACCCTGAACCCCCCCCCCCCCCCCCATCTCCTCCCACACTGGACTCTGAAGCTTGGAGTCGCCAGGGTCAGAAACCCGCAAACAACTTGCTGTTTCTTAGCAGGGAATGAGGGAATCAGGTACCATATGTAGTTTATCCTTAGAGAACATATGTATATATATATATATATATGGTACCCCCCCCCCCCAGTGACCTACCCTTTTTCGCCTTGTCTCAAGCCACCCAGCTGCACTGCAAGCAAACTCGGTGTGCAATATAGCGTATTTCCTAGGGCGTAGACTAAAATACAACTAAAATCGCATACGCGGGACAGTAGAAAAACCAAAAATACCAAAACCAAAAAAACCAAAAAACCAAAACCAAAAAAACCAAAAAAACCAAAACCAAAAAAACCAAAAAAACCAAAACCAAAAAAACCAAAAATACCAAAAAAACCAAAAAAACCAATTTTCCGGGACTCTCAGGAAATCCCTATGAGGCTTCTCCAAGAGTCCCGGAAAATTGTTTTTTTTTTGGTATTTTTGGTTTTTTTGGTTTTGGTTTTTTTGGTTTTTTTGGTTTTGGTATTTTTGGTTTTTTGGTTTTGGTATTTTGGCTTTTTGGTTCGCCCACGAGGCAACAACTACGCATTTTTAAGTGTGCTTATGCTAATTGTGCTTTTCAGAAATAGTATACAAGTGGTCTTTCTAGTGCTTCAGAACTATTTGTTTCGTTATTATGTAAGTAGAGCCGCTAGTGTTTAGTGCATCTTTTGGTTGTACTCAAGTGTAGTAGGCCTTATTCAGCCATTACTTGGTGCTCTGGTAGCACAATTCGCATGGATAATATTTGCCTGGTAAATGCGATTAATTATCTAGAAGCAGCATTTGCAATACTTGTCTTGAGAAAAAGCATTTATTGCTTAGAATTGTTTGCTTAAAAAGTGACTCCTACTCGTCCAGGAATACCCCCAAACCCTATAATCCAAACTTTACCAGAGATTCTCCTGAAAAGCTTGCGCTTTTGGATGTTTTTATGTATTTGTGAATTCGCTTGTGTATGGCCTTCACTAAGTACTTTTCTAGGATTCTTGTGCATTTTTTAAGCCTGATTGTGCAAGTTGCGTTTTTCAAGCATAGTATATATGTGGTCTTTATTGAATACTTCAGACATCTTTGTTTCATCGTTATGTAAGTAGAACCGCTTCTATTTCCATTATTGTGCATCTTTAAGCTTGCTCATGCAAATTGTGCTTTTCAGACATAGTATATAAGTGGTCTTTAGTGAATACTTCAGCAATCTTTGTCTCATTGTTATGTAGGTAGAACCGTTTCCATTTCCGCAAGTGTTTATTTCGTATTTGGTTGAGTATGGTCCTTTAAATAGTATTCACTTGAGTCAAATTGGGCTATTTGCTTAAGAATTCCTCTAGTAGTTAAATTCGCATAGAATGAATACTTCAAAAAAGTTGTTTCATGAATATGTAAACATAAGGTGTTTCATTTGACTTTGCAGATAGTACTTCAATAATACTTTGCCTGGTATAAACACAACTGTTTCAATGCATTAGTTGCTCAACAAAGCACTATTTGCCCTTTAAACCACACTTTGCCATATTTTGGTTGAATATGGTGCTTCTTTCGTATTTTGGTTGAGTATGGTCCTTTAAATGGTATTCACTAGAGTCAAATTGGGCTATTTGCTTAATAATTACTCTAGTAGCTAAATTCGCATAAAATGATTATTTCAAAAAGAAAAACGATTCGTGAATATGTAAACATAAGGTATTTCAGTGGACTTTTCAGAGAGCATACTTTGCCTAGTACAAACACAATTGTATAAATACAGTATTTACACTTTAAACGCACACTTTGCAATTTTTTGGTTGAAAATGGTGTTTATTTCGTATCTTGGTTGAGTATGCTCCTTTAAATAGTATTCACTTGAGTCAAATTGGGTTATTTGCTTAAGAATTTCTCTAGTAGCTAGATTTCGCATAGAGCCAAGAAAAATTTTTCACTATTTGATTAATACTTTGCCTCGTACAAACACAATTGTATAAATAAATTAGTTGCTCAACAAAACATTAATTGCCCTTGAAACGCACAATTTGCATAGAAGAACACTGATCTAAACATCTAAAAAAACAGCATTGTCCGCTTTCGATTCAAAATGTAGATTCTTCCAATGCTAGCTTATCGGGGTCTGTGAGGTGGGTGTCCCAGTAACTGTCCTTCATTACCCGGTGATTAACTACGCGACTTTTGGGCCTTCTTTGTTATTTTTTGTTAAAAAGGCCTAAAAAGGCCTAAAAAGGGTAGGTCGCTGGGGGGGGGGGGGTAGCATATATATATATATATATATATATTATACACAGATACATACATACATACATATACATGCATATATATATATATGTACAGGGAGATATATTGCAACCTCTTTCCTTCATTCCCAAAGTCATTCTGAAGCCCCTAAGTCCGAGCTATGCTTCATCTCGATGCGGGAACAAACACCGTGTTGCTCTAAGCCCTCAGCCCTAGAACCCGTAAACCCCAGAACCCATAAACCCTAAAACCTAAACCCTAAACGGCCCTAAACCCTAAACCCTAAACCCTAAACCCTAAACCCTAAACCCTAAACCCTAAACCCTAAACCCTGAACCTAGAGCCCTAAACCTCTCAAGAGCCGGCCAAGACCGGACTTCACGGAGTGCTTGGAGGCCTGGAGGCCAGGACCCATGTGGCGCACATGAAGCAGGGTTTAGGGTTTAGGGTTTAGGGTTTAGGGTTTAGGGTTTAGGGTTTAGGGTTTAGGGTTTATATTACTGCTTTTGGTGAGTGTATATAAGGTTCCTTTCTAATATTGGTGAGTGTATATACCTGGTGTCCTTTTGGGGAAACGAGAAATATATACCCTACTTCACATGTTTAGGGCTCATGCGCTGCACGGTCATGCGCGTTGCAAGGTGACCGACTGTAAGTTAGAGTAGTTAAAGACATCGTCTCATGCAGTATGCTGGGGCACTCGCACACATACTCTCTCTCTCTCTCTCTCAAAAACGGCTCTACGCAAACAAAAAGACATGTACCAGGACCCAGAGTAGTCCCTTATTCCTCCTTTCTTTTAGGGCTTAGGCTCACTCATACGCCCGTTTAAACCAAAAAGGGCACCCTTACTCCTGAGTCTAGTCATCTGCAACAAGCTTCCATTCGGCCAGGCGGAAGGCCCGAAAGCCGCTAGCCAACGCGCCCGAAGATTTCAGACTCCTGATCCCTGTTTCTGCGCCCTTGAGGGTTTAGGGTGTCTGGTTTGCGGTTTAAGGCTTAGGAGTTGGGGTTTAGGGTTTGGGGCACTGCAGGTCCTTCCCACTACGCTCTACGTTCCGATCGATGGGTCACCGCAAGGAAATATCAATGAAATGAACTGCCAGATGCCCAGTTAGCCGGTGTTGTTCGCACAGAAGCAGGGCGACATTCGCCTTTGTGCTCCTTGGAACCCGTGGATCAGGGATCATCCTGCAGTCAGCCCCAGGCCCGATTTCCCTAAGCCCTAGGCCCTAGACCCTGAACCCCTTAAGCCCTAAACCCCTTCAACCCCAAACCCCTGAAACCCTAAACCCCTTAGACCCAAAACCCCTTAAACCCTAAACCTTAAGCCCTTCTCTTTCTCGTGAGATTCAACACCGAGGTGATCCTGGCTCTCCGATTGGCTGCCGCTTGTCGGGCGGAGTGCGACAAGACTACAAGGCCTTCTGAGCCCTAAACCCAGGCCCCAAACCCTAAACCTTAAATCCGAACCTAAACCCTAAACCTCAGGTGAACTGCACCGTAAGCCCTAAACCCTACATCCCTAAACCCTAAACCCGAAACCCTAAACCCTAAACCCTAAACCCTAAACCCTAAACCCTAAACCCTAAACCCTAAATCCTAAATCCTAAATCCTAAACCCTAAATCCTAAATCCTAAGCCTTGGCAGACCTTTGGCGGCAGCTACGGATTCCGATACATCATGGGAAGCACCAATCACGAGGCAGGGTTTCGGGGGTTTGCCGAAAACCACGGGGTGCCCTTTGTGGGGGTCCCTCTAAGGGTTTTAGGGTTTCGGGTGAAGGGAAGGGGGCGCCTATGCTTTCGGGAAATGCCCTCAGGGCTTAAGGGTTCACAGTTGTTTTTCGTGCAGTCCGATTCTGCGACGCAGCCTTGGGCTAGATCTCACTTGGAGCCTTTGACAGGCGAGAGGCTTCCACACCTCCAAAGACGTGGACGTGTGCTACTGCAACGGCGACTGCGACGTCGGACCCTTGAAGCTGTTGCCCCGTGTGCTCTCCAGTCCGGGTGTCATGCAGACCCTCTGAAGTCACACGCGAGCCTAAAGAACTGCCAACGTTATGGCCGTGAAATGCTTGTGTGGTTTTGTAAGAGTATACGAGCCAAAGTTCATATTCTTATTCAATGAGTGGAGGCCACGTGTATGGTCCAATAGTCCGTGCTTGAAGATTCGTGGGTGGCGAGGACTCAGCAGGATTGCCAAGGGTACAGCATGAAGGCTACTTGTTAATAAGTAAAAGGTGCACGGAGAAACTACCCACTAACCTTGAAGCAGTCTTATGCTCAGGTGGATGCCAACTGGTTCAAGGTGGGCAGCCTGAGATTGAGTGAGGGGCTCAGTTTTGTCATTGTTGGGTAATACCCCCCCCCCCCTTCCAAACCTCTTCACTTGCCAAGTGGGCGATATGGGGGTTTACGAAAACAAGGGACCCCTAATAGAGTCCCCAAACAGTCGGATCCCCTTAGAAGACGGACGCCAAGAAGGTACCCCTACTTTCGGGGACCCCGCCATATTTCAAGGCGGGAATTCACCCGTTGCACCCTTAGCTATACGAAGCATAGGTTCCTGTGAGCGCTAGGGTTTAGGGTTTAGGGTTTAGGGTTTAGGGTTTAGGGTTTAGGGTTTAGGGTTTAGGGTTTAGGGTTTAGAGATTCATATTCGTATGCTGCTTCTGAATCTTACCAAGAAATGTTGTTGTCAGTTCTTCATTTCGGTATCCAAAATTCAAGAAGCCCTAAACCATCAGTGCGGGAATGCCCACTTGCGGTGCTGGCAAACGTGCAGGGCATATGAGGATGTGCTGGAGTCAGAACTCTAAGCCCTGTCACCAAAGCCTAAACCCTAAACCCTAAACCCTAAACCCTTAACCCTTAACCCTAAACCCTAAACCCTTAACCCTAAACCCTAAACCCTAAACCTAAAGCCTGACACCCTAAACTCCAAAAAGAGCCCCCACACAGTGAACCCTAAACCCCCATGCCTTTATTCGAGGAGTGGGAAGATGCTGCGCGGCTGAGTAGGTATCTGCTAACGATTTTGGTATATATATATATATATATGGTCATTTATATATATATATATGTATATATCTAGAATCCTACCATACTTGAAAGGTGACTCTTTTTTTGGCCCAGGGTACTGAGCCCCAAAGGGACGCCCTAAGCCCTAAACCCTCAATTCCCAAGCCCTCAAAGCAAACCTCGAACCCTCAGCCGGTTCGGGCTTTGAGGGTTCAGGGTATTGGGGGTTTGCGAGCTTAGTGTTCGGCTTTTAAGGAAAGTTGCATGGCCCCTGAATGCGGTCCCTTGCCTTCTTTAAAGGGTTCTGAGGTAAGGGCCCTTGTGCTTTATATGGGGTCTATTGGGGTTCCCCATAGAAGGGACCATAAAAGCGACCCTTGGAACCCCAGACAGCCTAAGCTCTCAACGCCAACTCCTCAACCCGAGTTTGAGACTAAAGCTGCCCAAGCCTTGCATCGCGAGCAGTCATTCATTCGACCCTAACTACCAAACACAAAGCAACAATCTGTCTCTCTCTCTCCCTCTGTCTTTCTCTCTCTCTCTCTCTCTCCCAAACGCAAGAGTATCATAGAAATCTGTTGCTGTTGATGCGCGCAAGACGTTGTAAACATGGCAAGACATAGGCGCTCTAACCCTTAAACCCTAAACCCGAATCCCTAGACTCCAAGCCCTAAACCCCAGACCCTAAACCCTAACCCCAGACCCCAAAACCCAAACCCGAAGCCTTAAACCCCAAACCCCCGTGGACTTTTCAGGTTCCACGCGCCTCGTGAGCGCAGCTACGTCAAGGCCATCGCGTGGTTGCTGGGTCTGCTGCTTTCAAGTGGGCTGTTAGTACAGGAGCCTCAATACAGCACCAGCAAATATCCTAAACCCTAAACCCTAAACCCTAAGCCCTAAACCCTAAACCCTAAACCCTAAACCCTGAACCCTGAACCCTGAACCGTGAACCGTGAACCCTGAACCCTGAACCCTGAACCCTGAACCCTGAACCCTAAACCCTAAACCCTAAACCCTACCCGGGCAAGCCCCTTCGAAATCAACAGGCCCCCTATAGCAGCGGACTTCAAGCCCCAACTTGCCAAAGAGGCGTCATCTCGTCTTGGTGGTAGATGAACTTTCAGGCTCTGTGGTCCTAAACCCTAACCCTAAACCCTAAACCCTAAACCGTAAACCCTAAACCCTAAACCCTAAACCCTAAACCCTAGACCCTAGACCCTAAACCCTAAACCCTAAACCCTAAACCTAAACCCTTAACCCTAGCCCCCTGAACCCTGAACCCTGAACCGTGAACCCTGAACCCTGAACCCTGAGCTCTGAACGCTAAAGCCCCAAAAGTTGTGAGGACTTGTGAATGTAGGGTTTCGGGTTTAGAGTGTCGGGTTTAGGGTTTAGGGTTTGGAACCATGGGCCCTTAGTATGGTCCCTTACCCTGTTTATAGGGATCCGAAGTGAGGGCCCCTAAACCCTAAACCCTAACCCCAAACCCTAAGCCCTAAACCCTAAACCCCAAGCCCTATGGCTGTTTTGGCAGGTCCGATCTACCGGCGCAATGGTCCGTGGAGTTCGTGAACCAGCCTGGCATCATTGGGCACACACCTGAGTTTTCGTGTGCGCAAGGGATGGGTTTTGGGTTTAGGGTTTAGGGTTTAGGGTTTAGGGTTTAGGGTTTAGGTTTAGGGTTTAGGGTGTAGGGTTTAGGTTTAGGGTTTAGGGTTTAGGGTTCAGGGTTTAGCGTTTAGGGTTTAGGGTTTCGGGTTTAGGGTTTAGGGTTTGCGCGCGGGGTGGGGCGGCGAGATAGGCCGGGGCAGCTTCGACAGTCTTATGGAGAGACCCTAAAACCCTAAAACCCTAAAACCCTAAAAACCTAAAACCCTAAACCCCAAACCCTAAACCCTAAACCCTAAACCCTAAACCCTAAACCCTAAACCCTAAACCCTAAACACACCCTGAACCGCCCCAAGCTCGATGCGCCCAGGCTCTACAGGCCCTATGCTGACGGTGGCGTGCTGGGTCTACAGGCCATGGATTGTAGGGCCGAGGGTGTCAGATTGGCAGAGGCGGCGTCCAAGTCTGCACACAGTCGGAATGCCCGTCATTGCTCTGCCATGCACGTTTTGACCGAGCATTCCTTAACCCTAAACCGAAACCATAACCCTAAACCCCAGAACCCTAAACCCTAAAACCCTGAAAGCCCCAAACCCTAAAACCATAACGATCAGGAGAACAGCTTGCTGAAGCTGGTGACAGACAAGGCACAGGGGGGCATCATTAGCCTGTAAAAGGGCTCTCTTGAACCCCTAAACCTTAAACCCTAAACCCTAAACCCTAAACCCTAAACCCTAAACCCTAAACCCTAAACCCTAAACCCTAAACCCTAAACCCTAAACCCTAAACCCTAAAACCCTAAACCCTAAACCCTAAACCCTAAACCCTAAACCCTAAACCCTAAACCCTAAACCCTACACCCTAAACCCTACACCCTAAACCCTAAACCCTGAACCCGAAGCTTCGCAGTGGCGGGCTCGGAACCTGGACCCTGGTCTGCAGGAGAAGCAGATCAACGACGATGGCTGCGCCCTCTCCGGCTACAACAGCCAGCCGGGGGCTCATCTCACGTGTCCTTAAGCGGTGGAAGGTGTAGGGTTTGGGGCTTTTAGGGTTGGGCTTAGGGTTTAGGGTTTAGAGTTTTTGTGTTGAGGGTTTAGGGCTTGGGACTAGGGGTGGTTTATTCGGGGGGCTCTGCTAAATTGGAGTCCCTTCAGCGATGCCTCCATGATCGTGCTCCAACTTACAGCAGCCACATACACATAAAGTTGGGCTCAGGACTTCGGACTTAGTAGGGGTGTCGGTTCTCTGTCGCTTACTCCTCTAGCTCGAATTCTCCAGGCAGACGTGCAAGACCATGCATGCATCTTCATGACAACACATGCATACTTACATGTGTATGTGTACGTGCACTACTAACACGCAAATACTGCTTGTATGTATGCATGCACGCACGCATACATGCATGCATGTATGTACATGCATGCATGTATGTACGTATGCATGTATGCATGCATGCATGTATGTACGTATGCATGCATGTATGTACGTATGCATGTATGCATGTATGCACGTATGCATGTATGCACGTATGCACGTATGCACGTATGCATGTACACATGTATGCATGTATGCATGTATGCATGTATGCATGTATGCATGTATGCATGCATGCATGCATGCATGCATGCATGCATGCATGCATGCATGTATGTATGTATGTATGTATGTATGTATGTATGTATGTATGTATGTATTTCTGTATGTGCATGTATGGAAATTCGTACGTACGCATGACATGTGTGTATTTTACATGCGCAGATGTCGTCTTCCCATTTCCCTAACCAGAAAGCACACAGCCATCAGGTTCTCGCAGGGCCTGTCCAGTGAGGTCGCTGCCTCCACCAACTACCTCGGCCCCCTGGCTCCCAGTAGATCTCAGTAGAGTTTAGGGTTCAGGGTTTGGATATCGCGTTTGGGGGGGGGGGGTTTCTGATCATCTAATTCAGGCTTAGGGTTGAGGGCTTAGGTGTTGAGATGTTTTGAGAGTGCAAGGATTTGGTTCTGGACGTAGTTCTTGCAGCTTCAGGCCAGAGCCTCTGAGTATTTCACGGGCCTGTTTTCTTCCTCCATGTTCCGAGTTGCCGCTGCCATGCCCTTCTCTCACCAGCCTGCGCTGGATGCCCTGCGAAGAAACCAAGCCTGGCAAACCCTCAGCCTCTAACAAGTGGGGTTCGGCTCAACAACCCTAAACCCTAAACCCTAAACCCTAAACCCTAAACCCTAAACCCTAAACCCTAAACCCTAAACCCTAAACCCTAAACCCTAAACCCTAAACCCTAAACCCTAAACCCTAAACCCCCGCGCAGCTTTGCTTCGTAAGAGCTTGGGGCGTTGGGTTCCAGCTGAAGAACCTGGGACCGGAAGTTCAGGTAAGCTGCAGACGCAGACGCCGCCCGACCTGCAGAAAGTGGTCTTCAACTCCAACTCCTTCGCAGCTGGGCCGAAGCTTGAACTTTGTAGGGTGGTTAGGGATTAGGGTCATGCAGGTAGGGGAATCCAAAAACTTGAGAACTTTCTGGAGGTTCGGGGTCATTTGAAGTAGGATCGAGAGCAGCAAATCCCCTTCCGGCAGCCCTAACCCTAAACCCTAAACCCTGAATCCTAAGCCCTAAACCCTAAGCCCTAAACCCTAAACCCTAAACCCTAAACCCTAAACCCTAAACCCTAAACCCTAAACCCTAAACCCTAAACCAGCAACCCTAAACCCTCAAACCTAAACCCTGAGCCCTAAACCCTACAAAGCCAGGTCAACACCATCACGGTGACGGAGGCTTCCCTCCTCGGGGCTACAGTGATGCCGCGAAGTTTGGAGGTTTAGGGTTTAGGGTTTAGGGTTTAGGGTTTAGGGTTTAGGGTTTAGGGTTTAGGGCTTAGGGTTTAGGGTTTAGGGTTTAGGGTTTAGGGTTTAGGGTTTAGGGTTTGTATAATGCCCTCACCCTAAAAGTAATCCCCCCCCCTATGCTAAGTACTCCCGTAAAAGTTATATTCGAGTATAGGGGGGAGGGGGGGGGGTATTGAACATCAGGGGGCAGGAGGGTATTACTCTCGGGGGCTGAGGACCTCAGGGGGCTTTTGTGATGACTTTGAAGGCATGGGGGTTAGAGCTTCGTGGGCTCTCATGTCTCGGGCACGCGCTCGCGTGGCGCGCTGTTCTTCCTAGGTAGGATATGGGGGACCCTTAAAAGGGAAGCCCTTCTGAACCCTCTTCTGGCTCTCTGAAACAAGGACCTTTTTCAGAGGGTCTATATCCCCAAATATTCCCTTATCCTATCCCCTAGTTCTGCTGCCAGTCTGTAGTCCAAGCTTGCTTTTTGCAGGCCGGGACGCTGGCCGTCTGCTATTGCGCGGTGACGGTGGACAGCATGCCGGAGTCTCGGTCACCCTAACCCTAGTAAACCCTAAACCCTAAACCCTAAACCCGAAACCCGAAACCCTAAACCCTAAACCCTAAACCCTAAACCCTAAACCCTAAACCCTAAGCCCTAAACCCTAAACCCCAAACCCCAAACCCTAAACCCTAAACCCCAAACCCCAAACCCCACACCCTAAACTGCAAGATTCCTCTCATCCGGCGACCTCTCTGGATTCTTGGCCCCAAGCTCCAAATCCTAGAAACCCCGCTGGCGCAGTGCCTGCCACGGCCCATTCTAGGAAAATAGAGGGGGGGTTTAGGGTTTAGGGTTTAGGGTTTAGGGTTTAGGGTTTAGGGTTTAGGGTTTAGGGTTTAGGGTTTAGATTGCCCCCAAAACCCTTCAAACCCCGAGATCTGAATGAGAAGCGGACATCGGGACTGGTGCCCTATGAGTCCTTGGTCAGAGTCTAAAGCCCTAGTCTAGGACTGGGAGTAGGCCCTTTTTTTCATTTTTTCGGGTTGGGGTTCCCTTATGATCCCCTTAAAACCAAAAAGGTTTTTTTTTTTTTTCTCCTAGGTTACTGCCGAGTCTAGTAGTTGGGTTTGAAACGGTCCCCTGAAAGGCTTCCGGCAGGGCTTGTGGTGCAGGGCTTTAGCAGAGATGACCGAAGCCGAGGCTTCCGGGCTCAGTCCTGAACCCTAAGCCCTCAGCCCTAAACCTCCCAAACCCTAAACCCTAAACCCTAGACCCTAGACCCTAGACCCTAGACCCTAGACCCTAAACCCTAAACCCTAAACCCTAGACCCTAAACCCTTAACCCTAAACCCTAAACCCTAAACCCTGAACCCTAAACCCTAAACCCTAAACCCGCTGCTCAGTTGCCTGGACAGCTCGAACTGGAAGCTGGTGACGCACCTCACGGTCAAGGGGCCGCAGGCAACCTCCTTGGGCCCACACTGCGGAAGCGGCCTTCGGGGCTTCGGGTTTAGGGTTTAGGGTTTAGGGTTTAGGGTTTAGGGTTTAGGGTTTAGGGTTAGGGTTTAGGCGTGAGGGACTCAGATTAAGAACATCTTCCTTTTCACCATTTTGGTTTGGGCCGTTCGCCTTCAGAGCAAGCAAAATTCAACCCTTTGGTTGAAGGGCTGCCCCAACCTTTGGTCGCAAGGCCAATTCCCAGGGCAGGGCCAGCTTCTTGAGCGTTTGCTCTACATCCTTGAACCCTGAACCCTGAACCCTGAACCCTAAACCCTAAACCCTAAACCCTAAACCCTAAACCCTAAAACCCTAAACCCTAAGCCCTAAACCCCAGACCCCAAACCCTAAAACCCAAACCCTAAACCCCAAACCCTGCACAGAGCCGCCAGATCAACCAGCGCTGGACCTTCTCCACAAACGTGGTCTTCCGCTTCAGCTACGAGGGCTTCGGCCTCACGTCAGGCCTGGATCCGAGTCCTAGGGCTCCTAGGGTTTGAAGGGTTTGAAGGGTTTAGGGTTTAGGGTTTAGGGTTTAGGGTTAGGGTTTGGGGTTCCCTCTGTTTCAGGGTTTAGGGTTTAGGGTTTTGGTTGGGGAAGCGGGTTTGAGGTCTCAGGGTTTTAGGGCTTTAGGGTCAATAGGGTGTTAAGGTTTAGGCATTTAGGGGACCCTAACCCTAAACCCTAAACAATAAACCCTAAGCCCTCAACCCTAAACCCTCAACCGCTCGAGGGTTTCTGGGGCCAGACCCTAGACTCCCTGTTTGGGGTTTATGGTGAGGGGGTTTAGGGTTTAGGGTTAAGGGGTTTAGGTTTTGGGGTTTAGGGTTTGGGGTTTAGGGTTTAGGGTTCAGGGTTAGGGTTTAGGGTTTGGGGTTTGGGGGTTTAGGGTTTCGCCCCTCAACGCCTAAATGCTCTCTGGGGTCTGCTCAAGTGACATGCCTTGGCGAGGCGACACCATCCGCATTATCAGCTCCGATGGGCGGTGCTCGGATGACAACTTCAATCCAAACACTGCAGCCTTCGCCTACACGGCCCTCAAAGTGACCTGGTCTTCGAGAGCTTGTGGCTTCTGGTGTAGGCTTCGAACGAGGTCCCTTTCGAAAGCCTATCAGGCCCCAAACCCCAAAACCCTTTAAAGGCCCCAAGGCCCTTAAACCCTAAAGCCTGAACCCCCTAAACCTATGCAGTCCAAACCTTGAACCGATTCGTGTTGAGGTGAAGTGCCCTGTTCCCTGCACCGACGTGACCCTCACGGGCGGCACTGAACCGGGTGACCTCACCACCAAGGCCCCAGGGCAAGCACCCATGGGTTAAGGGTTTAGGGTTTAGGGTTTAGGGTTTCCCGAGCTCCAAACTTTAACGATTTGGGGGTCTTTTGCGTTTGCGATATGCCCAAACCGGTCCGGGGGCAGTTCATGACTTTCTTGATTATTCGGGCTTTGGAATTGCACCCTTTGGCCCCTAATCCTACAAGCCCTTGGCCCTTCACAGTCATGTCCTAAACCCTAAACCCTAAACCCTAAACCCTAAACCCTAAACCCTAAACCCTAAACCCTAAACCCTAAACCCTAAACCCTAAACCCTAAACCCTAAACCCTAAACCCTAAACCCTAAACCCTAAACCCTAAACCCTAAAAACCCTAAACCCTAAACCCTAAACCCTAAACCCTAAACCCTAAACCCTAAACCCTAAACCCTAAACCCTAAACCCTAAACCCTAAACACACATTTTCGTTCGCATGCTGTGGCTTCTGGGCATCCTCATATGCGACAGATTATTTCCATGGCTTTCTTTAACAGGGGCCTCATTCCACGGAGGGTTTGGGGTGCAATATAGCGGTCTGAGTAATTACAATAGGGCTTAGGGTTTAGGGTTTAGGATTTAAGCTTTAGGGTTTAGAGTTTAGAGTTTCGAAATTAGAGTTTAGGGCTTAGGAAGGTCTAGGGTTTAGTAGTTTGGGGCTTTCAATGGCTTTGAAGGTTTAGGGTTTAAGGGCGTAGGGTGTGAGCTGGCAAGGTCCTCTCTGCTGACTCGTACAATTGCGACGTGAGCAATACGAACTGCCGCCTCCTGAGCCACGCCAGAAGCCGCAAACCCCTAATAACAGCCAGAGCTGCACCCTGCTTTAGGGTTTATAACCACATAAGTGCACTTCAGGGGCTTATAAGTGGGTTATGAGTGCAGTCATGAACCTCCAAGAAGGGGTTAGGGTACATGGTTTTGGCAGTTGAAGCTGCATGCTAGAGCTCTCAGCTGTGGTATGGCGCTCGGCATTTCCCCGTGGTCAGGGCCGCCTCCCGAGGAAACAGCGAGCCTGCGCTATTTTCAGGAATCCCACATGGGGGTGATTTGAGCTCGCCCCCATTCTCGTAAATTCCTTCTAGTTCAGGCTAAGCGAAGGAGTTGAGCGACCGAGGTGAGACGAATGACATCACCACCATTACTGTTTGGGGCCTCGAGAAATTGGAGGGTTTGGGGTGCGCAGTGTTTAGGGTTTCGGCTTTAGGCTTTGGGGTTTCAGGTTGATCCTCCCCAAGTACCATTCAAAATGCCCCCCCAGGCCCAGAGTTCACCCCTCAGCAAGCTGCCCTTAGGCTCGCTTGTGGCATGTAGGATCTTGCCCAGGTCTAGGAGAAAGGGTCAGGGGAACATCAAAATGCTCTGCATCTAGGCAGCGTTTAACTATAAGAGGCCGTAGGCTCCTTTAAACCGTAAACCCAAAACCCCAAAGCCCTAAAACCATATGGGAGTTTACGAAAATAGGGTCCCTAATTTCGGAAACCCCCATATCTTCTTTCAGCCCCATCCCCTAAACCCCAAAAGCCCTACCACCCAAAGCCCCGAAAACCCGAACCCTGATTCGGAACCCTACTAAACCCTAAAGCTCTAAGGCCTGGCGCGCCCAATTCCCGGGCTTCCCAAAAGCACTGAAAGCCCCACACGCTCAGGGTTTAGGATTTGGGGTGCAGGGTTCAGGGTTTGGGGATTTGGGGTTTTGGGTTGCCTACCTCATTTTAGGGTGTTGGGGTTTTGTGCCCCAAATTCTCAAGCCCTGCTTGAGGATTCATGAGTAGCGGCAGGTAAGCTAGAAGTACTTCACTGTAACCTTGGCTTTCTTCTGGCTGGCTCTTCGGACTTTAACATCTTGCGTTTTCGTAGAAACTACAACAAGGAAACCAAAAGTTAAACCTTTAGGAGGGGTTCAGAAGTCAGCCAAGAAACCTGAACCAAGGTGTTGCGACCTGTAACTACCAATTGCTTAAGAACCACCCCAAAAAATAAGAAACATATATTCTTCCTTATAACGGTAAAATAGGGATTAGTATATGTTTTAATTTTTTCGGGGTTTCTTAAGCAAATAGTAGGTAAGTATCCATGAGCCTGAGGTAGACCCTGGGCCCTGGCCCTGAAAGCTCGAGTTTTGCGACCCAACAGCCTGCGACCTTGAAACCCTCTGACCCAAAGACGCTAAATCCTAAACCCAAAATCCTAAACCCAAAACCCAAAACCCAAAACCCAAAACCCGAAACCCTAAACCCTAAACCCTAAACCCTAAACCCTAAACCCTAAACCCTAAACCCTAAACCCTAAACCCTAAACCCTAAACCCTAAACCCTAAACCCTAAACCCTAAACCCTAAACCCTAAACCCTGTCCCTGAACCCTAAACCCTAAATCACGAAACCCTAGATCCCTAAAGCCCTGTCAGGTCCTGAGTGAGACCGAGACAGAGCTGGTCTTCCAGAAGCCGCATGGTATGATGCCGGCGGCCCGGTTTTTGGGGTTTAGGGTTAGGGTTTAGGGTTTAGGGTTTGGGGTTTAGGGTTTAGGGTTTAGGGTTTAGGGTTTAGGGTTTAGGGTTTAGGGTTTAGGGTTTAGGGTTTAGGGTTCAGCATCTCTGATCCAAGCATTCACTAAGGGTGTTTGGCATCACCCCACCCACCAGAATCCCTTTCATTTGGCAACCCTATCTACCATTTCAATTCTTATTGCTTAAGTCCCCTGAACCCTAAATCTTGAATCCTAAAAGCCCCAGATATCTTTCAAAAGCCCCAAAAGGCCTCAAAATCCACCCCAAAAAGAATGGAACTCAGGTTTTGCTTGCTCCCGCAATGAAAAGGGCTATTTTTCAGTACTGAAATCGACTGTTTCGGGGCCCTTCCATTTTACCCCAAAGCACACAGCCCTAAATAGCTTTCAGAAACCCAAAAAAGCTTGAAGAACCCCCCCAAAAATGCGGGGGGGGGGGGGGGCCCGGGATTTGCTGCTCCCGCAATGAAAAGTGCTGTTTTTTAGTACTGAAGCAGCCCCCCAAATAGCTTTCAAAGTCCCCCAAAAGCTTCCAAAACCCCGCAAAAGAAAAGTGGGCCCGGGATTTGCTGCTCCCGCAATGAAAAGTGTTGTTTTTTAGTACTGAAATCGACGGTTTCGGGGCCCTTCCATTGTACCCCAAAGAACCACCACAGCCCCAAATAGCTTTAAAAAAACCCAAAATACTTCAAAAAGCTCCCCAAAAGGGGGGAGCCTGGTATTTGCCTGCTCCCGCAATGAAAAATGCTGTTTTGTAATCGACGGTTTCGGGGCCCCTCCATTTTACCCCAAAGCACCACCACAACCCCGAATAGCTTAAAAAAGCCCCAAAAGGCTTTAAAAAGCCGGGTGTCCGACCCGAGACGCCCCCGGGACAACCTGTCCCGGGGGGGCAGGGGGATCGTCCCGGAGGGTCCCCGGGACAGCCCACACCGATATTGGATTAGGATTTTAGGATTTAGGATTTCGGATTTAGGATTTAGGATTTAGGATTTAGGATTTAGGATTAGGATTTAGGATTTAGGATTTAGGATTTAGGATTTAGGATTTAGGATTTAGGATTTAGGGTTTAGGATTTAGGATTTCGGATTTCGGATTTCGGATTTAGGATTTCGGATTTAGGATTTGGGATTTGGGATTTGGGATTTGGGATTTGGGATTTAGGATGTAGGATGTAGGATTTCGGATTTAGGATTTAAGGATTTGGGATTTGGGATTTGGGATTTAGGATTTAGGATTTAGGATTTAGGATCTAGGATTTAGGATTTAGGATTTAGGAGGATTTAGGATTTAGGATTTAGGTGCCGGGGCGTCCCGGGGGGCCCCGGGACAGCTGTCCCGGGGCGTCCCGGGAGTTGCTGGGACAGCTGTCCCGGGTGTTTTGAAAGGCCCTGGGACGCCCCGGGACGCCCCGGGAGGGCCCGGGACAACCTGTCCTGGAAGGGCCCGGGACAACCTGTCCCGGCGGCCCGGGACAGCCAGAGCCAGCGGGGGGGGTCAGGGGCCCAGAGTTAGGATTTAGGATTTAGGATTTAGGAACCATGCAAACGCAAAAAAGCCCGACGACCCCATTAAGGTATAAATAAATAAATAAATAAATCAAAAATATATATATATATATATAGGTAGAGAGGGTTTAGGGTTTAGGGTTTAGGGTTTAGGGTTTCGGGTTTCGGGTTTAGGGTTTAGGGTTTAGGGTACCGTTGTGAGCTTCTAGATTTCAGGGTCGAAGGGTGAATTTGGGTTTAAGGTTTAGGTTAAGGGTTGGGGCCTAGAGTGTAGGGCATCCGGGTTTATGCCAGTTTTGGGGCTCGGGACACTTAGGAGCACACACACACAAAGATCGAACTTGGTGTCGCCAAATAGGTTTAGGGTTTAGAGTTTAGGGTGCAGTGATCCCTCTAAATCCTAGGCCCTCGGCCCCCACAAAAGTCCGGAGCCCAAATGAAGACCAAACCCCATGTGGGGCAGGGGTTTGGGGAGGATCTCCGAACTTCTCTTGTTTCTACTGAACAGAAAATGCTCTAAATCCAGTTGGGCCAGAGAGTCAAAACCCTGTGGGGGGAGTAAGCCCAAAAAAGCACAAGAAGAGAGCGACGGAGTGTATATTCCATACGGGTATGGAACCTAGGTGTGGGTGCCTCGGATAAGCTTGCCCGCAGCCACTGCAGAGGTTTCGGTACTGAACTTAGTTCGCTCATGCAACGGAAGATGGTCATCATGACAAGTCCGCTGATTGCCGCGGTCACTCTTGCGTTGGGAGCTCTGGGCAGCGAAGCTGAATGCTCCGCTTGTGACATGGACGGGGACCAGCTTCTGTACATTTTTTGGAAAGCAGTTTTGTTTGATGTGCTTTACAGGTACTTCCCGAAATCGGGGTACCCCATTGATACCCCAAATGGAATAGAATCGCCTTAAAAAGGACCCCCCAAAAGGGTACCCCTACTTTCGGAACCCCCCCCCCCCTTAATTGTCACTTTTGATTCCTTCCCCTTATGACGCTGAAGGTTTATCCAGGTGCAGTCTAAACTGCGCACCAAGCAGCCGCAGAAGCTTCATTTTCTGTCCATGGGAAACTTGGTAGCCCAGCGGTGCCCTTTTGCCTTTTTTTTCTCTTCTCCGGGTTCCCATAGAATTACAGTAGCCAACCCCAAAAAAGGGCGCCCTCATTATAATAAACCCTAAACCCTAAACCCTAAACCCTAAACCCTAAACCCTAAACCCTAAACCCTAAACCCTAAACCCTAAACCCTAAACCCTAAACCCTAAACCCTAAACCCTAAACCCTAAACCCTAAAGCCTAAACCCTAAACTCTAAACCCTAAACCCTAAAACCTCATTATAATATTGTTTGCCAAGGAAAGTCTGGGTCTTGTTTCTGGGGTGACCTTTTCGGCACGAAGGGCCAGCGGCCGTACATCATGGAGCCCTTCAACGAAAACGGCCAATCTGGCCGCAGGAAGACACACCTTTCATTCTAGCAGGGTTTAGGGTTTAGGGTTTAGGGTTTAGGGTTTAGGGTTTAGGGATGCTGTACTTTGGGCCTGAGCTGACCAGAGTTTACCTGCAAGCTGTGCTGTAGGACGTTTGTAGGCTCAACTCCCCGCTATGCTCAATTGCAAGGTTGGGGCCTATGGAAAGATGCGCAGCTACTTGGGAATCTCCAGCAAGAGCTGGATGCAGAGACAGAGGCTCAGACTGTGAGGAGGTTGGGTTGCATCTACGAGTGCATGAGCTGCGAAAGCTGCTTGGCAGGTTTTAGGGTTTAGGGCTTAGGGTTTAGGGTGTAGGGTTTAGGGTTTAGGGTTTAGGGCACAGCTTTGCTTTGTGGTTTGGTCGGGCACTGATCGACTTTGTTTTTCTTCTAAGCTGCAGGTGAGGTCTCGTCCAAATTCCAAGACTTGATTCGGAACTTCTGCCACGGCCAGTACGATCGAGTTGTGATAAAGACAGTCAATATGAACAATGCCACCACCTTGCTGCGGCTGCCACCCGACACGTTGAAGGAACTTAAGGTCGTTCTCTTGCTACGCGACCCGCGTTCCATGGAACACGATGCAGAACGCGTATCCTGCCGGCGGCAGCTAGAGCTGGCTCTGACCTTCAAAGAGTTAGCTGCGGGCATGGGCAAGGAGAATGTGCGAACACTATTCTATGAGCAGTGGACGCGGGACGTCCCTGCAGCCATGTTTTCCTTGGCTAGCTGGGCTGGTGTCTCCGTCACTGACGAGATGAAACAGGCAGGTGTCACCAAAGCCGGAGACCCGCCTTCAGACTGGCTCCAACCAGAGCATGCGCAGAGTGCCCGGGAACAAGAGGCAGGACACTGGTGCGACCACTTTTTAAAGTTGGTGGGGTATCCGTTGAGATCTGAGATTGATGTCCCAGAGAATGCAACGGTGGAGCAGCGAAAAGCAGCTCTACCCTACGACCAACTCCGTGATCCAGCAGCCACACCTATCACAGATGAAGAGCGCCAGATCCTACAGGAGATGCGCGAGCAAGGCGAGGCAGCTGCCTGGGTTCAAGACTCAGACTAGATTTCCAATCATGCTGTTCAGCCAACAAACTCGTCCGAACACAGCTTACGCGACTCACGTGTTTTCCGGCACTTCGTTTTACCCAATGCGCCGGACCTTCTGCTTGCCAAATGGCAAAGAGGAAGGCGGGACATCGCAGAAGTCGGATGCGCGGGGTACTGGCCGAGGGAGCTCATCAGGGTTCAGGGTTCAAATTGCAAGTTTCACGGCTTTAAGCATACGCCTGGGTAAGCTTGGGGTTCGGGGTTCAGGATAAGTTTAGGAATCGCTATGGGCCTGCCAAGGGAATGTAAAAGCGTGTGCTTGGAGAAGTTGAAAGAGGCGTGGCGTGGACGCCCTCAGCCCCGGAAAAACCAACGCCCCAAAGTCGCAAAGCCCCAAACGTCCGCAAAGCCCCTCAAAGGTCAGAATCCCCAAAGGGGATACCCCAACCTGGACCGGAGTAGGCCCTTATTTCCTTTTTTTAAGGCTTGGGGTGCTCTGGTAATCCCCTTAACACCGAAAAGGGCACCCTTTGTTATTCGTAGGGTTTAGGGTTTAGGGTTTAGGGTTTAGGGTTTAGGGTTTAGGGTTTAGGGTTTAGGGTTTAGGGTTTAGGGTTTAGGGTTTAGGGTTTAGGTCACTCCTGGGTCTATCTAAGCCCTAAGCCTTGCCTGGCCAAGGACTGGAGACGAGATCACCATGGGTGCCAACATCTTCTGTGCCCCAGGCCAGCTCTGACAAGGGGCTTTGGGACTTCAGAGGTTTGGGGTTTAGGGTTTAGGGCTTGGGGTTTAGGGTTTAGGGTTCAGGGTTTAGGGTTTAGGGTTTAGGGCTATGCTGGAGGGGCTGTTGGTCCCATTTGGGGTGCCCTCTGAGCATACGGCTGCGCGTTGTGGGAGCCGTCCCCACAATAAAACTGGCCACCAGGGGTTGAGAAACTCCTGCTTTCTGTTTCAGTTCAGGTGTTGGCTAGGATCCCCAGGTAGTGCCCTTATTCCCTTTTTGGTAGGGTTTAGGTTCCCTTATTAAACCCCCTTTAAGCAAAAAAGGGGCACCCCTTTTTCATCCTAGGTTACTGGGGCAACCTAGTAGGTGTTCGGGTGTGCCCAGCCTTTGGGGAATTGCAAGGTTTAGGGTTTAGGGTTTAGGGTTTAGGGTTTAGGGTTTAGGGTTTAGGGTTTAGGGTTTCAGGGTTTCAGGGTTTAGGGGTTTAGGTGTTAGGGTTTGGGGGTTAGGGGTTAGGGGTTTTTGGGCTTGGAGGTTTCTAGGGGGGCTTCGAGGGAAGCTCTCAACTGCAGTCTCAGACATTTCCCGCCCGTGCAGGGGATCCCGTGTGCACAGACGAGATGCTGGCATCTCAGTGCGACACAGGATCCGTACAGTCCCGAGTCAGGGTTCAGGGTTTAGGGTGTAGGGGTCGGAATAATTACCAATCGTATTCCTCTATGGGCTCCTTTTATGCTTATGCTATAATACCCCCCCCCCCCCCCCACGCCCAAAACCCTATTCGAATCATTAAGGCCGCTAGATGTTAGATAGTTGTCTTCGTCTATTCGCCAGCCGTCTGCTTCAGATTGCATGTCGGCTTGGCAACCCTCAAACGACTTACTGCTGGTTAGGGGGAATGAGGGAATGAGGTGCCCACTATATCCCCCCTACATATACCCTTTGAGGGATTGTATAGGGTACCTCATTCCCTCATTCCCTCACTAGAGGGCACTCCGTTCTCTGTCTTCGAAACGATGTCCCAGGCTAGTTCCAGGTAACATAGGGGGTCAGAATACCAATAATCTTCCTGTATGGCCTATTCATCTAAGGCCTATATTGTCTTTCTTGAGTAAGTTGCGGCTAAGGAGACACTCAGCTATATGGGGGTTAACGAGAATCGGGGACCCCCGAATCTAGACCCCAAATAGTAGGATTCCCTTCTAGTGAGCCGTCATATGTGGCAACGTATCCAGGGGTTCTCCTGGCCGCGGGGTCTCCTTGATTCCCTACTTGCAGGTTCATGGGCACTTGTAAGTTGGGTTCTCACTACCCTAAATCAGTTTATCACCATATTTTCCCATAGAACCCTACTTCTCATTATAAGTACCCAGGAACCTCCAAGTAAACCCTCCGCCTGAGGCTCACGGCCCTAAAGGGGTCATTTGCCTTCGCCGACGCCTCGGGAAACAGCGGCACCGCCCCGGACACCTACATCGCCGCGCCCGGTACTCGGACGGGAGTCCCCTAACCTAACGTGCTGGAGAGGAGAAGGCTCTTTGGGGTCTATCTTAGGGGTCACCTAGTTTCGTAAACCCCTACATAGGGGGATACAAGGTGCTTCATCCGACTTCCAAGTTGCAGGACTTGTCTACGCTAAGCCCTGAGCCCTAAGCCCAGACCGAAAATGACAGGAAGTTGTCGTGGATTTGTGGAGTTCAAAATTCCTAAACATCCCAAACCCTGAACCCCAAGCCCTATGCCCTAGGCCGGAAACCCTGAACCTTCAACCCTAAACCCTAAAGCCTCACCCTACACCCTAAACCCTAAACCCTAAACCCTATTCTTGGCCCATCTGAGGCAGAAGTTCATTGCCACAGAAAATCCACTGATCGGCCGGGTTCGCATCGGTTGGCCCGCCACTGCCGGGCACCCAGCTTGACCACTGAGGACCCGGAGCTTCGGGTTCGGGTTTAGGGTTTAGGATTTAGGGTTTAGGGTTTAGGGTTTAGGGTGTAGGGTTTAATTAGGGTTTAGGGTTTAGGGTTTAGGGTAGGCCCTTGCTCCCTCGTTTTTAGGGTTTAATTCGTTTTATTCCTGTGCTTCATCTTGGGTCTACCTCAATCCCAAGCCATAATTCATCCAAAACTCTATTGTTGCACCTCCCCCCATCCTAACCCCCCACCCTACCCTCCGGGGGCTTCCCTAAACCCTAAACCCTAAACCCTAAACCCTAAACCCTAAACCCTAAACCCTAAACCCTAAACCCTAAACCCTAAACCCTAAACCCTAAACCCTAAACCCTAAACCCTAAACCCTAAACCCTGGCATCCTGAGCATTTGAGTAACCCGCGGCACTTTATAGTTTTAGTTTCTCCTGGCCCACTAAACTTCAGCCTTCCTGATGAGGGTTTAGGGTTTAGGGTTTAGGGTTTAGGGTTTAGGGTTTAGGGTTTAGGGTTTAGGGTTTAGGGTTTAGGGTTTAGGGTTTAGGGTTTAGGGTTTAGGGTTTAGCGTCTAGGGCAAAGCTTCCGCCAGCATCTCGAGGCTCAAACCCCCTGAGCACCCAGGGTTTGGGGCCTCATCGGGTTTCGCAGTGTAGCACACAGCTCAGCCCGGTAAGCCTTGCATCAAGTACTCGAACCCCAAACCCCGAACCCCCCCAAACCCAAACCCCAAACCCCAAACCCAAACCAAACCCTAAACCTTAAGTCCCCAAACCCTGAATTCAAGATCCCCCCCCCCCCCCCCACCCGCAATTCTGCTCGGAGGGCCGGCCGCAGTTCACCGTCATCTATGCCGGGGCCAGGCCCGAGATCGGCTACATCGGCAGGCCTGCCCCGAATATGAGACCCCAAAGCCTAAACCCTAAACCCCAAACCCCAAACCCTAAACCCTAAACCCTAAACCCTAAACCCTAAACCCCAAACCCCAAACCCTAAACCCCGAACCCTAAACCCTGATCGGGGTGTGTGCGCTTGTGCAACTTGGGCTCAGAGTCTGCTTTGGGTGTTTAGGGTTTAGGGTTTAGGGTTTAGGGTTTAAGGGTCGAGGGTACATGCGACTTAGGGCTTACACATGATACGGTCCCTGTATGTTTTGTTTAGACCTACACTGCTATACACAGCCTTCCCTTGTTCAGGATGTTTGTTTTTCTTCTCCTTCTTCTTTTACTCCTTCTAATTAGTTAAAGTGGACGACTCTCCCTAAACCCTCAACCCTAAACCCTCAACCCGAAACCCCAAACCCTGAACCCTAAACCCTAAACCCTAATGGCATAGGACGTGAGGTTTAGGGCTTTAGGGTTTAGCGTTTATCACATGGAGCTCAAACCGTTGCAGCAGCTCTCCCTTCGATTTCGAACTCGAATTGATGCTTGGGTCTCAGGGTTTAGGGTTTAGGGTTTGGGGTTTAGGGTTACCCTAAACCCTAACCCTAAACCCTAAACCCTAAACCCTAAACCCGAAACCCTAAACCCTAAACCCTAAACCCTAAACCCTAAACCCTAAACCCTGAACCCTAAACCCTAAACCCCAGACCCTGTTTGGGGTTCCCAGTAGGATCCTTTGAAACTGTGCACCAACGGCTGATAGGGGCGGCCTCTGGACGCACCATAGCCGGGCTCAGACGCGCGAGGCGGGTTCCGAGGGTTCATGGATATTCAGTCCTTGCATTAAGAGTTCTGGGGGTTTGGGGCTTAGGGTTTAGGGCAAGTTTAGGGTTTAGGGTTTAGGGTTTAGGGCTTAGGGTTGGGGGTTTGGCGTTTGGGGTTTGGGGTTTAGGGTCTAGGGTAACCCGTATATTGCCCCCCTGTGAGGTAGGGATTCCCATGGAGAGCTCCTCCTTTTGTCCTCGTCTCGTAGAAGGTAGGAGACGTAGAAGTAGAGATTCAAAGGCAAGTTGACCTATATCACAGCCTGAAAAGACGTACTACGAGCCCTATACTTATCCCCCCCCCCCCTTGGACCTTGACGTGGTTCAGGGGTCTTTAAGGCCTTGTGCGCGTAAAGTTAAGCACAACCCAAGCTGAAGGTGCGAGGCTCAGCCCCGGGCTTGTGGTTTAGGGTTTAGGGTTTAGGGTTTATAATAGGCTCTAGGGTTTAGGGTTTAGGGCCAAAAACCCTAAGCCTTCCCCTAGCCCCCCTCCAACCCTCCCGCAACCCTTCCAAAGGCCTAGAGCCCACAGAAGCTTCCTTCCTTTTAGTGTTTGGGGTTAGGGCTTTTGGGAAGCCTTCAGGGTTTGTCCTTAACCGTTAACCCTAAACCCTACATCCGAAACCCTAAACCGCATTGGGGGTTTCAAGTTCAGCCTGTTTTGAGAAGTTCGGCCTAAGTGCGTTGGGGTTTAGGCTGGGTTTAAGGGTTTGACGGCTTCGGGCTTCAAGGTTTGAAGGGTTTAGAAAGCTTACTGGTTTTGGCCTCTATAGGCCCAGGCTTCAGGTTCAGTCGATCAGGCCGCTGGGGTGCTCATGACGGTCTGGGGAGAGGGTTGCAGCATGCCGATTGCTTGCACTGCACCTTCTCCGTTTCTAGACTCCTATCTCTTTCCGGTCCTTATCATATTCGGGTTGGGCTTTAAACCCTAAACCCTAAACCAGCCCTAAGCCCTAAACCCTAAACCCTAAACCCTAAACCCTAAGCCCTAAGCCCTAAACCCTAAACCCTAAACCCTAAACCCTAAACCCTAAACCCTGAACCCTGAACCCTGAACCCTGAACCCTGAACCCTGAACCCTAAACCCTAAACCCTACCCCTGCAGTGCAAGGAAGTCATGGCCACTGCAGAGAGAGCCAACCTCCGCGTGTGCTGGCGCTTTGGCACCGCACCCGGCAGTCCGGTCACCAGAAAGACAGAAGTACCCCTTGATGTTTAGGGTTCAGGGTTTGGGGTTTTTAGGGTTTAGGGTTTAGGGTTTAGGGTTTAGGGTTTGGGGTTTAGGGTTTAGGGTGAACGCTGAAGGTTTTTCACCCTTAACCCGAAACCCTTTGAGTTTGCTTCAAGAACGGAAGGATCCTTGAGCTTCTTTGCGCAGCGCCATTGCCGCCCTTGCAAGCAAGATCATTCAGTTTAGGGTTTAGGGTTTAGGGTTTAGGGTTTAGGGTTTAGGGTTTAGGGTTTAGGGTTTAGGGTTTAGGGTTTAGGGTTTAGGGGTTCAGGGTCCAGGATACCCCGGTCAAGGGACGAGACTGGCATGGCGTGGAGCCAGATGTTGGGGTTTCCGGAAATAGGGGTGCCTTATGGAGGTCCGGATTATAAGGGAATCCTACTATTTGGGTGTCTATTCAAGCTCATGCAGTTCCGCAGTTCCCGGAAAAAAGCTGCTGTCGGAACCCAGCTCCCAGGCGGCAACGGCGCGAAGTATGTGGAGGAGGTGCCGTGGAAAGCGGAATTCAACATCGCCCCTGCCTCCTCAGGGTTTAGGGTTTAGGGTTCAGGGTTTGGGGTTGAGGGTTTTAGGGTCTTAGGGTTGAGGGTTTAGGGTTTAGGGTTACAACTTTGGGGCCAGTGGCGTGCAGTGCGTGGCCGGCCAACCAAGCCCGAAACGCCCTGTAGACCCCGTCCCGGGCCTAGAATCAACAGCCCGAAGCCGTGTAAACAGGTCAGGGTTTAGGGTTTAGGGTTTGGGGTTTAGGGTTTAGGGTTTAGGGTTTAGGGTTTAGGGTTTAGGGTTTAGGGTTTAGGGTTTGGGGTTTAGGGTTTAGGGTTTGGGGTTTAGGGTTTCGGGTTTGGGGTTTAGGGTTTCGGGTTTGGGGTTTAGGGCTTAAGCGGCTTAAGGCGTAGGGTTGGAGTTAGAGGGCCAGGGCCCCTGGAGGTCTCAGGGCGCAAAAGGCTCCTAGACGCCATGAATCCCAACGTTCTACCGGCTACTTCCCCCTCCCCCAAAGATAGAAGATACGTAATCCCCATATTGCCCTTATGAGGAAAAGTATTTGTGCTTTTTTTGAGGGGTTTCTTAAGCAAGAAGTGAACCCGGCCCTGTTCGCAGATTGGAAAGATGACCATCCGGAACCCTGCTTGGAGCTCGGCGGGGCTTATGGCTGAGGGTATTTACGTCAGTTAGGGGATTAGGGTCGTTGCACCCGAGACCCTAAACCGTAAACCCTAAACCCTAAACCCTAGTTTGTAGATACGCAGAACCGGAAGTGCTGGACCCCCCAAAGCACTGTAACCCTAAGCCCCTGACCGACGCCAAACCTTGCCTACAGCCCCAGACGCCCGAAGCCCTAAAGACGCCACAGCCCTGAACTGAACCCGAAAACCATACCTAGACCCTGAGCCCTAAACCCTGAACCCTAAACCCTAAACCCTAAACCTAAACCCTAAACCCTAAACCCTAAACCCTAAACCCTAAACCCTAAACCCTAAACCCTAAACCCTAAACCCTAAACCCTAAACCCTAAACCCTAACCCCTAAACCCTAAACCCTAGAGCGCCCTGAAAGACCAGAGCCTCGGGCCCTGAATCCAAAGCCGTATTGGCCCCAAATACTCTGGAGGCCACGATGCTGGGAGCCACGCGGGGCCCTTACCGACCGCGGGTCGTGTGCGCAGTCTGGTTCTGTTTCGGGTTTAGGGTTTAGGGGTTAGGGTTTAGGGTTTAGGGTTTAGGGTTTAGGGTTTAGGGTTTAGGTTTTAGGGTTTAGGGTTTAGGGTTTTTAGGGTTTGAGGCTTGGAAGATCATGAGGGCTTATGACTTGAGATAGCTGGAGATGAGCATATGGGCTCGCAAAAGAAGTGCATTGAAGTGAGTGAATCAAAAGCCCCCTCAAAAGAACTGCATGCCAACTGGGGCTTTTGGCTTATTCACTCACCGGTTGGATTTCTAGCTCTCTCCCCCTCTCCCCCTCCCCTCGACCCCTCCCTCCCCCTCCACCCCCCTGCTCCCCCCCCTCCTCCTCACCCCCTCCTCACCCCAACCATTACGTTCCCCACAGGTTGGGAAAATCTGGGAATCTGGGCATGCCCTCGCAGGATCAGCATGAGCAGCCCGGCTCGGCAGACGTCGGGCGCTTAGAGGGCACCTGCGGAAGGGGGGGGACGTTGGGGCATGCTTTCGGTTGAAAATTGAATCTGTGCTACACCCCAAACCCTAAACCTTAAACCTCAAAAGCCAAACTCCAAACCTTGAACTCTAAACCCTAAACCCTAAACCCCAAACCCTAAAACCCTAAACCCTACTTGGGATTTGCTTTCATGCCCAGGGCGGTGCCCATGATCCTCACCTTCACCACTGCCGGGGGCGTGACCGGCATGCGTGGAGACCCCAGACACTTCCTGGGCTGCTACACCCTAAACCCTAAACCCTAAACCCTAAACCCCAAACCCCAAACCCTAAACCCTAAAACCCCAAACCCTGAGCCCTAAGCCCTAAACCCTAGACCCTAAACCCTCAACCCTAGTGACCCAGGTGGCCGGACAGCACCCTAAACCCTCAACCCTCAACCCCAAATCCTACACCCTGCTTGGACGCCCTTTTGACTTAGGAAGTAGGGTGGGTTTTGACTTAGGAAGTAGGGTTAGTAAGGTGGGGTATGGGGATTTTGAATCGCGTTGCTAGGGGATGCCAAGTAGACTTACAAAGTCAAAAGGGCTTCCAAGTAAACTCTCATACATGGTCGCCGGGCTGGTTTCGCCAGATCCCGAGTAGTCCTTGGCCCAGGTTACGAGGAAGCACAGGACATCCCACCAGATGGCTCTTGCTGCACACCGGGCTCGAGAGGGTTTGCGGGTTTTCGGGGGTGTAGCGGCTTTAGGCTTTCGGGGGGGTTTTGGGTTTAAAGTGTAGAGTGTAGGGCTTCATTGGAGCGTCCTCGGCCGCTAGATTTTCGGAGATCTCCATCTACCCGAAGCCCCACACCCTAAACCCCCAAATCTAAATCCTAATGTTCGGGAACACCCCCCCCCCCCCCCGGATGCCAAACGCAGAAGGACAGCCTTCGCCTCAAGATCGTCTTTCTGAGAACGGACCTGGCGCCCGGGCTCGATATCGGGTTTGGGGCGTTAGGTAGTTTAGGGGGGCACACGGGCGTAGGGGCAAAGCACTGGTAAAGCAGGGGTGTAGGGCTTTAGAGTTTGGGTTTTAAGGTTAGGGTTTACAATGAGTTGTTGCCTCGGGAGTCCTGTTGCGACATTTCTGGGGGCAAAGCTGTACCTCCCAGTCCAGCCCGGAGACATGTTCTGCTTCATACGCGCTTAAATGCAAGTCCCTCAAACACGTGAAGCACTACATCGGACGTGGGCTGAAGGGGGATCTCTGGGATGGCTTCGTTGTCTCTGGGTTAGTCAGTGAAAGTTGGGATGTTCCACCTTATACTGACAGTCCTTAGTAGGGATTGTAGTTCCCCCTCCTATAATCCCCATTAAGGACTGTTAGTATAAAGGGGAACATCCCAAAAATAAAGTCGCGTGCTTGCGAGGCCCTGGGGACATTGAATATTTCCCCTTTGTTGGGCTTAAGAGGACTAAATTTAGGAAAATTTTTGAGAGGGCTCTAAGGGCCATCCTAGACCAGATGGCAACTGGTCCTCCGCCCCCTATCAATGCCGGATCCGTGCACCGAAAACTCTAACCTGCCTGAATCCCGAAACCCTGAACCCGAAACCCTGAACCCCTATGCCCTAAACCCCAAACCCTAACCCCTAAACCCTAAACCCTACACCCGGACCTTGGGACATTCAAGAAGCCTTTCCGCCAGTTGGATATCCGCTACGCCGACCTTGCGGGCAGCGAGATTCCTTTCACGGCGCAGAACTTGGCTTTTTCGGAAGTCCTGACGTCATTAGGGTTTAGGGTTTAGGGTTTAGGGTAAACTAAAGGGTGTAATATAGGCGCCTTAAGCATCAGAATAGGGTTTTGGGGGTTATCCTAGTAAACCTAGGATCGTAAGGGAATATGGACGTGAACGAATTTAGTACAAAGCCGATGCACCGTGCTTATCGTTCGATTTTTTCTGCCTATAGATGCAGAACACTGGTGGCAGAAAGCCCCCAAACGCAAACCCTAAACCCTAAACCTAAACCCTAAACCCTAAACCCTAGACCCTAAACCCTAAACCCTAAACCCTAAACCCTAGACCCTAAACCCTAGACCCTAGACCCCTAGACCCTAGACCCTAGACCCCTAGACCCTAGACCCTAGACCCCAAACCCAAAACCCTAAACCCGAAACCCGAAACCTAAACCCTGCTCAGCCCCACCCACCCCAGGTTGCAACCGAAGACGACTTCCATGAGGCCGGAGTCGAAGTTGAAGGTTGACCCATTCTAGAGTTGTTTAGGGTTTAGGGTTTAGGGTTTAGGATTTAGGGCTTAGGGTATAGGGTTTAGGCACAAGGGTTAAGGGTTTGAGGTCGAGTAAGAGAGCTCTGTAGCCAATCTGGGACACCGTCTACCTGGTGTATGCTGCTTCTTCAGCGGTATTCCGAGTAGTTCCCTCAACCCTGAACCCTAAACCCTAAACCCTCAACCCTAAACCCTAAACCCTCAACCCGAAACCCTCCCCTCAATTTGCGGGGCAGGCTTCCCAGTCAATCTGTGGCAAGCTCTTCCTCGAACTGTGGCTGGGCGCTTAGGACACCAGGCCCCTGGCTTTTTTGTTCCCTTTTTTGGGGCGTTTGGGGGGTTGGGGAGCCCTAGACCCTAAACCCTAAACCCTAAACCCTAAACCCTAAACCCTAAACCCTAAACCCCAAATAAGGGCCTCAGGGGGCCCAAGAGGAGCCCTAGCGCAGGGATTTAGGGCCTTGAAAGCCTGCAACCCGAAGCCCCAAACCAGCGAGCGGCCGATGTCTCGTTGACCCCCCTCGCCTGCGTCGGCTCAAGCTGGGGCACCGCCCTTATAGATTTCGAGCTGCGGTTTCGGGTTTACAGGGTTCAGGGTTTAGGGCCTCGCTCCATGTGGAGGCATTGTCTATGGGGCTGACGGTTTAGGGCAGGGTTTCAGGACCCTATATCCAGGTTTGCGCCAGGTACGGCATGCGAGCTAGCCTGCGTTGAAAGCCATTATCGGCTTTAAAGGTTCAAGGGTTCCAGCTGCACGCAAATCATGTCAGAGAGCAGCGGCAGCAAAGCCGCCGAGCCCGAGCCCGTGGAGGACTGGCTTCTGCTTCCGCGTTCTTCGTAGGGAATTGCGGATTTAGGTATATACAATGCCTTTAAGGAAATGAGGTGTGTACTCGCTTCAAGGGAACTCGGTATGAATCCCTCAAAGGGTATGCGGTACATAACCCCTTACAGGGTTACATCAGGGCATGCAAGTAGCGAATTCCTTAATTCCCGCTAAGAACGACGCTTCTGGAGGGTGCTTTGGGGCTTCTCGGAGGAAAGTTGGGAGAAACATGCTACCCCAAACCCGTTTAATTCTGAAGCTCTCAGCCCGAAGTCGTCCTAACCTTAATCCAGCCTCTACTGCCTACTCGTAGAACCCTCAGCCGCATATCCTGAACCCGAAGCGCCCTAAGCCCTCAGCCCCGAAATCCTAAACTTAAAGCCCAGTACCATCCGAAATCACCACAAGCTGAAACTCAACGCCCTGCTCCCGGTGACTTGTGCCGCAAGCCCTAAACCCTAAACCCTAAACCCTAAACCCTAAACCCTAAACCCTAAACCCTAAACCCTAAACCCTAAACCCTAAACCCTAAACCCTAAACCCTAAACCCTAAACCCTAAACCCTAAGCCATGGAAAGGTGCCTTCGGAGGAGCAGGTCGCTGCGCAGAGCAGCGAGGCTGTACTATAGGGGTCGGAAGAATTACTATTGGTACTACCTTCTGGTCCCTATATACGGGGTTTCCGAAGATGGGGTACCCTCTCTGGGGTTCCTTTAGAAGGATTCTATAGCATATTCGTGTGCCCCTATTTCCGGAAATTCCCATATCATGATACCAGAATTACCCGCCAAAACTTCTGATTCTGAAGGCCCCTGATATTAGAGGGAAAGGGGGGGTGGCATGTGCTCGGTTTGGGTGTTGCAGGGCTTTCGGGCTCACAGGCGTGGGAGCTTTCTGCAGTTTCGGCCTTGGAGGATTCGGATTGTGAATGTAGCGTATGTCTGATGCTGTGCTGTTTATGCGGACATGCGAGCTTCTTCATGCTTCTCGGGACTGGGGATCAGCCCGAAAGACAGCGAAACCAGAAGACTTAGGGCTGTTAATTGCTAAAGATGTTCGAATGCGGTCTACACTCCATTCAACACTACCACACTGAAAATCTTGGAGGTTCATGCGCGCTTATAAGTAGGGTTATGAGTACCCTAAAAAAGGTTGTAACCATAGTCACCCTACTTATAGCCCTACTTATAAGTGCCCATGAACCTCCAAGTAGCTGGGAGGTGCCTCCGGAGGACCCGGGCGCCGCGCCGAATGGCGAGGCTGACAGGTTCTTTGATTCTTTGCTGTAACTTTAGATCCTTAGCCTTTTTGGGTTTATTGGGTTTCTTAAGAAGGCAGCCAAGAATGTAATTTATGGCTACCCTGCTAAGTGCAGCCAAGATATTGGTGGGCATCCTGGCTCAGACTCTTGCCTGGGGTATGCTCTTGATGGGATCTTGTAGTCTGCCGCAAGAAACCCTGAACTCTTGGGGGGGGGTAGGGGGTTACCCTGACTGCCACAGCTGACGTGCTCCCTCCTTGGAAGGTGCCTCCGGAGGGGCACAGCACTGCACAGAGCAGCGAGGCTGTACGGAGGGGTTCAGGGGACTCTCAGGGGTGCTTAGATTTCTTTGGGAACGATGAGGGGATGCTTCCGGGCTGCTCCTTCGGGCTTCATGCGCGCTTCCTCAAATTCGGGCAGACTCGATAGTACACTCTGCAGCCGCTTGCCAAGTCCTGCTCCCCCCCAAAATTTCTCCCGCCCCGGGAGGTGCCTCCGGAGAGTAACAGCGCCGCGCAGAGCAGCGAGGCTGTACAGCTGTGTGCAAGAGCCCCTAAACCCTAAACCCTAAACCCTAAACCCTAAACCCTAAACCCTAAACCCTAAACCCTAAACCCTAAACCGTGCATGTTGTAGTGTTCCGGACCTCGAGGTGCATTCTTACCTTGAAAAGTCAGGAGCTCGAGAAGAAGCGAACCGTCCACCATAGCCAAGGCTTGTGCACGAGCGTAGCCTTAGCGTAGAACGTAGTGTTCGTAAGCTCTTCAGCCCACATAGCCTGAAGAACCCTAGTCCTCAATCCGTAAGCCCCAAGCTCTGTACCCACAAAGCACTCAGTCCCTCAGCCCCAAATCCCCGAAAGCCTTTCTCCCAGCAAACGCTTCGTGGTGTGCCTTTAAACCCTAAGCCCTGAACCCGAAACCCGAAACTCCTCGGTTTAGGGTTTAGGGTCTAGGGTTTAGGGTTTAGGGTTTAGGGTTTAGGGCCCTTAAGCCCGAAAACCCCCCCCCCCCCCCCCCAAACTCAAAACGGCCGCAGCCCCCGCGCACCGCGCTGGACGTTGCCAAGTCGGAGGGCATCCTCCGGCCTCTTGAGGCAGTACCAGGACCCCCGCGAGCGGTTTAGGGTATAGGGTTTAGGGTTTAGGGTTTAGGGTTTAAAGTTTAGGGTTAGGAGGGTTTTGGGTTTAGGGTTTAGGGTTCGAGGGTTTAGGGGTTATGGTTTAGGGGTTTATGGGTTTAGGGTTAGGAGGGTTTTGGGTTTTGGGTTTCTGGGGGTCAAGATGGTTGGGGCTGGGATTTAGTGCTTCGGGAGGTGTTCTGAAGTTGGCCGGTCGGTCTTCGTAGCTTTTCATCAGCCTGTGGGGAAACTGTACACGGGTGCAGGCCCTTGACCTGTGTAGACTTTGGAGAGTGCGGTGCGGTGCCCTGGAGGCTTGCAAAGGCAGAGGACGAGCATTCGGGAATTCAAATCCGGGCCCCATAAGCCCCAATAAACTTGCTGGTTTCCGTTCTTCGTAGACATAATCAACACGGCTCACCCATGTAGTACAACTGACTTTGGCATCCCACGGGATGCGTGGCAGCGTTCATGTGCGTTTGTTTGCCTATTCATGTCCCTGTCACCCAGGCCCGTACGGCATTTCACAGCTCTTCCCTAAACCCTAAAACCTTGTTGAGGAGGATGAGAGCTGGGATTCCCTCTAGTATGCCTTCTGGGGGTAGGGAGAAGTATGTTCCAACTTTTTGGAGTTTACTGTACACCCCAAATCCTAAACCCTAAACCCCAAACCCCAAACCCCACAGGCTTCGTGGCCCACGCTGTGGGCTCTTTGGTGGGTGGGGCGCCCCTCGTCTTGGGAACCTTGAGTAGGGGGGGAGGGGGAGAGGGAGAGGGAAGGCCCTGCAGGGTTGAGGGCCCTAAACCCTAAACCCTAAACCCTAAACCCTAAACCCTAAACCCTAAACCCTAAACCCTAAACCCTAAACCCTAAACCCTAAACCCTAAACCCTAAACCCTGAACCCTGAACCCTGAACCCTAAACCCCTAACAGCTTAGGGCTGACTTAGGGGCTTAGGGATGGATTCGTGGGCCTCAGGTGGGGGGTTTAGGGTTTAGGGTTTAGGCTTTAGTGTTTAGGGTGGGTTTCGGGCCATTCCCAGACCCTTAAGATCGTTGGGATCCCCGAAAGCTTGCAGCGTGGAAGCCGGTTTGGGGTTTAGGGTTCAGGGTCTAGGGTTTCGTCATATTTGTCTAGAATCCCTGCTTCCCAACCCCTACAAGCAAGAAAGGACCCGAACATGAACAGCTTCCCCCCAGCCCCCCCCCCCCCCATATGGATTGCTTGAGGCCCCTACTAAAGCCTAAGCCCTAAGCCCTAAGCCCTAAACCCTAAACCCTAAACCCTAAACCCTAAACCCTAAACCCTAAACCCTAAACCCTAAGCCCTAAATCCTAAGCCCTAAGCCTAAAGCCTAAGCCCTAAAGCCTAAACTAGGGGCCCCTCAAACCCAGTGTTTTACACGGCCCTCGAGTTCGCTGGGCGCCGGCTGGGCAGTTGGCCGCGCTGAAGAGAAGTTGGGCCGACGCCAGGTGCGCCCCAGGGCAGTTGGGGGATTTGGGGGGATTTGGGGGGATTTCGGGGGATTTCGGGGGATTTAGGGGACTTTGGGGAATTTGGGGGTTGAGGGGGTTTAGGGGATTTAGTGGATTTAGCGGATTTGGGGGATTTAGGGGATTTAGGGGATTTAGGGAGGGTGGGTGGGGGTCGGGGGGGGGGGGGGGGGGGGGTAGTGAGGTTTGTGGATTGATGTGAAGAGGCTTTGGCAATTGGTTTCCATGTGTGGCGGTTTGGTGTCTCGGCCTGCCTGCAGCGTTGCTTCTTCACATTGACCCGATTCTGAGAGATGTTACCTGGAAGCCCTTTTGACTTAGTAAGCCTCCGTCGTATCCCCTAGAAACCCCTTTAGAAACCCCCAGAACCCAACTTACTAACCCGACTTACTAAGTCAAAAGGGCTTCCAATTGAGGCGCAGGGATCCGGTGCTTCGGGACACAGGTCACCCCACCGAATCCGATCATGGAACCCTCAAAACTCAAGGAGTCGCTACCCCTCACCGTCCATCTGCTGATTCTGCAGTATGCGAGTTTACGATGATAAGGGGTCCCCAAATATAGACCTAACCCTAACCCCTAAACACTAAACCCTAAACCCTAAACCCTAAACCCTAAACCCTAAACCCTAAACCCTAAACCCTAAACCCTAAACCCTAAACCCCTACCTGCTCAAGGTCACGGACTCCGCGGCGTTTAAGATGGGATTCCGACGCTCAGCGGTGAGATCCTGGAGTAGGCCCTTATTTCCTTGTTTTAGGGTTGGGGTTCCCCTACAATCCCCTTAAAACCCAAAAGGGGTACCCTTTTTATTCCTGGGTTACTCCCGGGTCTCGGATTATTACAGGGGTTTGGGCATGCGTTTTGGGGGGATTTCTCAGCACCCATGTGATTCGCAGGCATGGGTTTTTCCCAGGCTCACCAAACACTGCCCCCATGGCGACTTGGGGGCGGTGTCTTTCTCTCTCTGCCTGCGAGCGGCACACACCCTAAACCCTAAACCCTAAACCCTAAACCCTAAACCCTAAACCCTAAACCCTAAACCCTAAACCCTAAACCCTAAACCCTAAACCCTAAACCCTAAACCCTAAACCCTAAACCCTAAACCCTAAACCCTAAACCCAAGAACGACCCGCCAACTGCAATGAATTCCATACGGGAGGGTCTCGGAACAAGCACAACTTCAAACCCTTGGTTCCCATGGCGTAAGATTTTGGGGCGAGCACTAGGGTTGAGCAAACCCTAAACCCTAAACCCTAAGCCTTAAACCCTAAACTGTTTACCCTACGCCCCAAACCCCAAACCCCAAACCCCAAACCCCAAACCCCAAACCCCAAACCCCAAACCCCAAACCCCAAACCCCAAACCCCAAACCACAAACCCCAAACCCCAAACCCCAAACCCCAAACCCCAAACCCCAAACCCCAAACCCCAAACCCCAAACCCCAAACCCCAAACCCCAAACCCCAAACCCTAAACCCTAAACCTGTTTTTGCAGCACCTCAGGCACTTGGCTTTACGCGAATGGAATCTGGCCGACCATACTTTGTGAGTCCGGTCCGTATGGCAGCTTGGTCCAAGATTCGTATACTTGGATGGTTTAGGGTTTAGGGTTTAGGGTTTAGGGTTTAGGGTTCAGAGTTTAGGGTTTAGGGTTCAGGGTACTTATTAATCAAGTATAGCTGTACTTATAGCTGTACTTATAACCATATTAGGGCACTTAATGGGCTTATAAGTGGGTTGTAAGTACAGTTATAATTGGTTAGTCAGTACCATGAACCTCCAAGTGTGATGCCAATGTTAGCGCAGTTCAGCAGGCAGTCACAAAACTAGCTACGAATAAGATGTGCTTGTAATCCCTATCGTATTTCTCTGCTAGAAACCACGCGAGCAGCTTAGCACAAAACTGTTGGTTGGTTGGCGGGAGCAGGACAATGCCTCGAGCTTTCACACTTTTCGCATTCTCTTCAACTCCACCTTCTGCTCTCTGCGCAAGGCCCACTTTTTCCAGGTCTCTCACCCTAAACCCCAAGCCCTGGCACAACACCCTAACCGGTCTCCGAATTGAGGCAACGATTTCGGTCCCCTCCCCAGCGACCTGGAAACGCGGCAGCGGATGCCCCTTGGTGCCATGGTTTGGGGTTTAGAGAGTTTAGAGTTCCCAGAAGCCAGCCTGGGGTTGTCGGGTTCAGCGCAAGAAGGGGAAAAAAGGGCTTTGGAAGCCTTCGGCTGCGCCATGCTCGTCCTAGAGACGCCCTAAACCCTTATCCCTTAACCCTAAACCCTAAACCTTAAACCCTAAGCCCTAAGCCCTAAACCCTAAACCCTAGACCCTAGACCCTACACCCTAAGCCCATGAGCGAAGCCCGAAGTGAAAGAGTACGCTTTGCGGCCCCTGCCCAAGGCTCCGGGCCACGCCGCTGATTGTCAGCAACTTGGTCAGTCCAATCTTGATCCTTTTGGGGTTTAGGGTTTAGGGTTTAGGGTTTAGGGTTTAGGGTTTAGGGTTCCTTTTCTTTCAACTGCCTCACTCCAAAGCCTGGCGGCCCTCACTTAAGTGAGTCTTTTCTTCACCTTTGATCCTGTACCTTGGGATGGTCCCCCTTCTAGTAACAGTCCTCATTCGCCAGTCTACTAGGGGGTACTATAATCCCTGTTCAACCCTAAACCCTAAACCCTAAACCCTAAACCCTAAACCCTAAACCCTAAACCCTAAACCCTAAACCCTAAACCCTAAACCCTAAACCCTAAACCCTAAACCCTAAACCCTATACCCTAAACCCTAAACCCTACTCATGACTGTTCGTATACGGGGGAACATCCCAACCTAAATCTGAAGCCCTAAACCCCTAAATCCTCGACCCATCGAAAGTCGATGCGCGCATCGAAGTAATTCATGTGGGAGATTTTCCAAGAGGTGCTCTCCTGTTTTGGGTACTCATATAGGTATGGCTCTCAGGGCGGTATGAAGCTTGGGGTGTAGGGTTTAGGGTTTCGGGTTGAGGGAGAGGAACCCCAAAAGGATCAATATTCGGACTAACCACCCATGACCCAAGTCTACTCTGATTATAGCGTGTGCGCAAGTGTTTCGCTGGGCCAGGGCGCTCTGGGAGTAAAGAATCCGACATTCTTCCACCCTACACGCTAAACCTGTGTTATTTCTTCCTGCCCTAAACCCTAAACCCTAAACCCTAAACCCTAAACCCTAAGCCCTACACCCTACACCCTACACCCTAAACCCTAAACCCTAAACCCTAAACCCTAAACCCTAAAACCTAAACCCTAAACCCTAAAAAACCCTAAACCCTAAACCCTAAACCCAAACCCGAAACCCTAAACCCTAAACCCTAAACCCTAAACCCTAAACCCTAAACCCTAAACCCTAAACCCTAAACCCTAAACCCTAAACCCTAAACCCTAAACCCTAAACCCTAAACCCTAAACCCTAAACCCTAAACCCTAAACCCTAAACCCTAAACCCTAAACCCTAAACCCTAAACCCTAAACCCTAAACCCTAAACCCTAAACCCTAAACCCTAAACCCTAAACCCTAAACCCTTAACCCTTAACCCTAAACCCTGAACCCTGGACCCTGAACCCTGAACCCTAAACAAACCCTAAATCCGAAACCCTAAATCCGAAACCCGAAACCCGAAACCCTAAACCCTAAACCCTAAACCCAGCAGGCAACCACGTCAGCTACTTGGAGACATCGCTGCAGGGAGCAGGGGCATCACTTCGATTGTGCTGACGGGCTTACATCGCCTTTAGCAAGGCCGAGGTTCCCTAGGGTTTTGGGTTTAGGGTTTAGGGTTTCGGGTTTCGGGTTTAGGGTTTAGGGTATGGGGTTTAGGGTTTAGGGTTTAGGGTTTCGGGTTTGGGGTTTAGGGTTTAGGGTTTGGGGTTTAGGGTTTCGGGTTTAGGGTTTAGGGTTTAGGGTGCATGCCCAGGACACGGTGGTGCTGCCGCTGGTGCTGGAGGCCCGTTTGAAGAACCAAAGGAGAACCCAACCCGCGAGCCCTAAACCCTAAACCCTAAACCCTAAACCCTAAACCCTAAACCCTAAACCCTAAACCCTAAACCCTAAACCCTAAACCCTAAACCCTAAACCCTAAACCCTAAACCCTAAACCCTAAACCCTAAACCCTAAACCCTAAACCCTAAACCCTAAACCCTAAACCCTAAACCCTAAACCCTAAACCCTAAACCCTAAACCCTAAACCCTAAACCCTAAAGCCCTGACCCCCCAAAAAGAGTGGAGGGTATGCTCTCCCCCCCCTCCCTCCCACCCCCAAAAAAATCTTCGCTTTCACCCTACGCCCTACACCCTAGACCCTAGACCCTAAACCTTAAACCCTAAACCCTAAACCCTAAACCCTAAACCCTATAAACCCTATAAACCCTATACACCCTATAAACCCTATAAACCCTATAAACCCGATAAACCCTATAAACCCTATAAGCCCTATAAACCCTATACACCCTATGAACCCTATAAACCCTATTAACCCTATAAACCCTATAAACCCTATAAACCCTATAAACCCTACAAACCCTTCAAAGCCTATAAACCCTAGACCCTAAACCCTAAACCCTAAACTATAAACCATAGACCCTAAACCCTATAAACCCTACCAACCCTAGACCCTAAACCCTAAACCCTATAAACCCTTTAAACCCTAGACCCTAAACCCTAACCCTAAACCCTACAAATCCTATAAACCCTATAAACCCCATAAACCCTATAAACCCTATAAACCCTATAAACCCTATAGACCCTAGACCCTAAAACCTAAAACCCTATAAACCCTATAAACCCTAAACCCTAAACCCCATAAACCCCAGACCCTAAACCCTATAAACCCTATAAACCCTAGACCCTCGCCTTCGGCAGGTTCCCAAGATCATTGCCATGGCCGAGGTCGCCTCGTGGCCCCTCTTCGGCCAGCTCTGCCAGGACTCCGGGAGGTAGGGTTTAGGGTTTAGGGTTTAGGGTTTAGGGTTTAGGGTTTAGGGTTTAGGGTTTAGGAGGATTTAGGGTTTAGGGTTTAGGGTTTAGGGTTTAGGGTTTCGGGTTTAGGGTTTCGGGTTCGCGGTTCAGGGTTTAGGGTCTTAGGGTTTTAGGGTTTGGGGTCTAGGGTTTGGTTGTGAAGCTCAGTGGCTTTCATGGCCAACCTAGTCGAACTTTGCAATCGGTTGAGCATTTGGGGCGCCGGTTTTTTCGGGCTTATGGTTTTGGGTCTTAATCTTTAGGGCCTTTACGGTTTTAGCTTTAAAGCCCTTGGGGTCCTATGGGCTTGGCCCTTCCTTGAGGGGATGGGCGGAGTATTTGAAGGTTCATGGACTGGTTAAAGGGTCGTAAGTGCCTCAAAGATGCTTGAGGATGTGCCTTAAGATTTCGCGTAGATATTGGGGTTTCGGTTTGTCATGCAGCCCTAAACCTCGAAACCTCTAAACCGTAAACCCTGAACCTACACCCTAAACCCTACACCCAAAACCCAAAACCCTACACCCTACACCCTACACATTAAACCCTAAATCCTAAACCCTAAACCCTAAGCCCTGAACCCTAAACGCGGCGAGTGGAGGAGTTGGAGATGATCTGGGTGGACCGCTCCTCGGCCGAGTCGCGGCGCGCGGCCAAGGCCCCGAGCTCGTCACAACCCGAAGCCATGGTTAACACCTAAACCCTGAGCCCGGAACCCTAAACCCTAAGCCCTAAACCGTAAACCCTGTAGGACCAGTTTTGGCCATCCCAGGGTTTAGGGTTTAGGGTTTAGGGTTTAGGGTTTAGGGTTTAGGGTTTAGGGTTTAGGGTTTAGGGTGCATGGAACCATCCAAGCAGGAAGCCATAGCCAGCCATGCTGCTGAGTGGGAGCGTGGAGATCGGCCCTTGCCCGGAAGCCTAGCTGCTGGTTTAGGATAGGGTTTAGGGTTTTGGGTTTAGGGCTTAGGGTTTAGGGTTTAGGGTTTAGGGTTTAGGGCTTAGGGTTTAGGGTTTAGGGTTTAGGGTTTATTGAAGTTGGTTTAGGTCCGGGGAAAGTTTCAAGGAAAGTTTCCCCTTTCAACTTTTGAATAATTTCAAGTTACAGTAAGGTTTAGGGTTTAGGGTTGAGGGTTGAGGGTTTAGGGTTTAGGGTTTGGGGTTTAGGGTTTAGGGTTGAGGGTTTAGGGTTTAGGGTTTAGGGTTTAGGGTTGTCAAGGCCTCAGTCTCACCTTCAACTCTGTGTGAGATTTCGGCGTCTGGGCTCCATGAGAGTAACATAGGGGCCTTAGTAGTCAGAATAGGGATTTGGGGGTGATTACTATATGATCATAAAAGGGACCATAAGGGAAATACTACTAATATCTTTTTCCGACCCCTATAGTAGGGTGCATTAGGAATCTGAAGCTAGGTCTTGGGATATTCAAAGTGTTCCCACTATCGAGTTTAAGAGGATCTTAGTGGAACCCATTTTCCAGGGAGGGCTTTCGTGGCCAACCTAGGGTAGAGTTTTTGGACTGAAGGGGTTGCAGAGAAAGGCTTTAGGCTTTCCAGTGTCTTCACAGTTCTGCTGAGTTGGGTTCCGCCTTCGTCTTGGAGTTGGGGTACTTTACAGCCCGGGTTTAGGGTTTAATTCGGCTCCTAAACCCTAAGCCCTAAACCCTAAACCGGAACCCTAAACCCTAAACCAAAAACCCCAAACCCCAAACCCCAAACCCTAGACCCTAAACCCCTGAGCATCCCCTTTTTCGAGGTACATATGGGACTGTAGAGGCTTGCCTGCCAAGGCTGATATGGCCCGAAGGGACTACGTCCAACGGCCAGGGCATCAAGGACTTCAAGCAAGGCCACTCTCCCTAGGGTTTTGTGTTTAGGGTTTAGGGTTTAGGGTTTAGGGGTAGGCCGCAAACCCCACCTCTGATACTGCGCTTGTTGCAGGGCATTGTTGGCATGTGCTCGTGTTGTAGCAGAGCTGCAATGCGGAATGGCAGACGTAGCACACCCAAGAGGTAGCCCCACTAGGTTTGGGGTTTAGGGTTTAGGGTTTCTGCTTTAGGCTTTCGGGTTTAGAGTTTAGGGTTTAGGGTTTAGGGTTGAGAGGGTAAGGATGCCCCCCTCGGCATGTTCTGCATCTCCCAGAGTAGTACGGATCCCAAGGGGATGGTCCTTTGGGTTCCGCGCGCGTGCGGCCAAGTTGTGTGCGCAAGGCCAGAGATCATCCGATATGTGGAGCCCTCCAGACCTCCGTTGTCTAAAGTCTAACTACTGGTTCTTGGTAGTACGGAACTCGGGAAGTGCTTACAGGGCACTACAGGATATAAGGTACCTCCAAGATTCCCAACCAAGAGCCCGTCAGTTCCTTCAGATCTTCGGGTTTCCGCAGCCTTGGCAGCCCGAGCTGTCTCCGAAGTATCAGGTGGGAACTCCAGGCGCCCTTAGGATCGATCCGAAGTACGGGCGCTCATTATACTCCTTATACCCTAAACCCTGAACCCTAAGCCCTAAACCCTAAACCCTGAACCCTGAACCCTGAGCCCTAAACCCTAAACCCTAAACCCTAAACCCTAAACCCTAAACCCTAAACCCTAAACCCTAAACCCTGTAGGGACCCAAATTAAAAGCCCACACTTGGAACCCGAGATGAAGGTGCTTTCTTGCCCGGGGTGCCTGTGCGGCCCGTGCTGATCAAGTACACCGGCGCTTTGGTGGGCAATGGTTCAAGGTTTAGGGTTTAGGGGATAGGGTTTAGGGTTTGGGGTTTAGGGTTTAGGGTTTACGGTTTAGAGTTTCGGGTTAGGGATTTGGTGGGCAATGGTTGTTGAACGCGGATCCCAACTCCAACTACGGCTGGGGATCAGGACTAGGGTTTACGTCCTTGGGAAGTGAGGTAGCTAACATAGACCCTAATTTCCTCATTCCCTATCAAGCACCCATAAGATTGAGGGGGGTATTCCATACTCACCTAGCGGCGTGAGGTTTTCAGGTTCCAGTGCCTGCCCAAAGAGCCAGAGTGAACCTGAAGAGGCAGACGCCTCAACTCTCGACGCCAGCCATCAATTAGGGTTTAGGGTTTAGGGTTTAGGGTTTAGGGACTAGGGTTCAAGTTTTTGGCTCGAGGTTGTGTGCGAAAGTACCTTGTGAAGTCCTGAGCAGAAGCCGGTATAGTGGTCCCTAAACCTTAGGGCAGCCAAGGGTTGGTGTCCGTCCCCAAAAACAACGCAGCGAGGCAATCATACACCCTAAGCCCTAAGACCTAAACCCTAAAGCCTAAATCCTAAAGCCTAAATCCTAAAGCCTAAATCCTAAAGCCTAAATCCTAAAGCCTAAATCCTAAAGCCTAAATCCTAAAGCCTAAATCCTAAACCCTAAACCCCAAACCCTAAACCCTTAACCCTTTTGCAGGGGACTGGGATCCCTCCAATGTCAGCTTCCGAGATGCTCAGGCCAGGGCGGCTCCGTGGGTTTAGGGGTTACGGATTAGGGGGTTGTGGGTTTCGGGTTTAGGGTTTATCATGGTTAAGGGTTGTTTTAAGGTTTAGGGCTTGTGAGTTTAGGGTCAGGTTCAGGGTTCAGGGGCTCTTGAGGTTCAACGTCAAGGGTACCTAAGGCCTGCAACTCTAAACCCGTCCGAATCCCAAGAAGTCCCCATCCCCTCCCCCCCCCCCCATGCCCTGAATCCCTCCCGGCTGCCCAAGCTCTCCAAATCTCCAAACCTCCAAAGCCCTGAAACCCCTAACTACCTCCCCCCACACAAAACAGGTTGAAATACATAAACATGTAAATAAATAAAAATATGTATATAAAAAGAGTTCCTGTCACGTAGAAAGACTCATGATGGTACGGTTTCTATGTTGGGTTCTTGGTGTCGCGAAGCATGAAGTCTAGCTCCCAGACCAAGGATTCAGTACTAAGTGGTCATTTCCAGTCCAGTTAATAGAAGTGTTGTAGATGACCTGGAAAAGCTGGACTGATTCGCGAGGTTGGAATCATGAACTTGGTAATGGTTTTAATAGGTGTTCTGGGAGTGATTGACCATTGAGTCCCGAAGGTAGATCTAGAGCCAGGATTCATGAACTAGATGTAAAGGGAGTCATGAGGGAGTGATCTGTGAGTGAACAACATGACAGCTTACCTGGTGATGACAGTACTAATCCTAAAGGTAGATCACCCGGGCATTTAAGTACATATATATATATATATATATATTTATATATGTATGTAACAATATATATATATATACATACAGACATATATAAATATATGTAAGTATGTATATATATATATACACACATATGAACATATATACACATATGAACATATATGCATATATGAACATATTTATATATGCTCACCCTCCCCCCCCCCCCCATGACCTACCGTGAGGCTGTGTCGGAGTAAGAAATCCATACTTAGTCATAGGTAAGAATTTAAAAAGAACCCTATTAATTGAACGAAAACCCTATGAAATTTAATACGAACCCTATTAAAATTAATAAGACCCTTATTGAAATCAATAGGAATCTTATTGAATCAATAGGAATAATGGCTTGGAATCAGATTTGAGTCAGAGGAACTGTATCAAACGTCACAGGAATGCTATTAAAATGTAGAAAAATAATAGGGCCCCCATGAAGAATAGTAGGGAGCCTGTGAAAATGAAAAGGGACCCTTTTTGAATTCACGGGAATGTGGGAATTCCATTAAATCTATATAGGGATCCTATTAACATTTCTCTTACTCTTGTTATGATGAATTAGAATCCTATTCAATTTTTTAAGGAACCCCACTAAAATTCATAAGAACCGCTTTACAAATTAAGAGGAATCTTTCACATGAAGAGGGTCCTACCATCAATAGGAATCTATAAGCAACACCACTAAAAATCATAAGAACCCTCTTGCAAATTAATATGAATCCTTTGAAAATGAAGAGGAATCCTACTAAAATCAATAGGAATTAATGGGAACCCTATGAAAATAAATATGAAAATTCATAAGAATATTATGAAATGGTAGAGGAGTCCTATTAAGATGGTTAGGAACCCTTTGACGTTAATCGGAGTTTATTAAGAGCCCCAGTAAAATGCCTAAGAACCCCATTACGAATTGATAGGAATCCTTCTAAAATGAAGAGGAATCCTATTAAAATTAATAGGAACCAATAGGAGTCCTACAAAATTCAGTGTGGTTCCTTTTCAAAATTTCTTGGCTTCCTGTTAGACTTAATGTGATTCCTATTAGACTTAATGGGACTAGGAATGCTATTCAAATTTCCAAGAATACCATTAACATTACTTGGAGGCGCACTAAAATGAATAGGCCCTAACATGAATCTTAAAAAAGACTCTTAATTTCAGAGGAACCCTATTGGAATTAAAAGAAACACTTTAAAATGATTAAGAACCTTGTTGAAATGCATAAGAACCCTATTGAAAAGTATTAGGAATCCTCTGATGTTGAATAAGAAACCTCTGAAAGTTCATAAGAATATAAGTAAAATGAAAAGAAGTCCTATAAAGATGGTTAGGAACCCTTCTACATTAATAGGAATAGGAATGCTATTGCTGAGATTAATATAAGACTGACCAAAACCAACGAGCCTCTAAGCATGCTGACACGTCCTGCTTCGAACCAAAACCGTCCACTGGACAGCTACATGTAGAGCTGAACGGTTCAGGCCCGAGAGAGGTACGAGGCAAAACCAAAAAACCAAAAAACCCATCTTTTTTAGAGAATGGGGAGGGGATTTTGAAAAATATGGTGTTTTTGGTTTTGCCTCGTAAAAAGATGGTTTTGCATAGGAAAACCAACTTTTCCCTCGCAAAAAGATGGTTTTCCTTAAGAACACCAAGCCAAAACCATCTTTTTACGAGGGAAAAGTTGGTTTTCCTATGAAAAGCCATCTTTTACGAGGCAAAACCAAAAAAACCAAAAAAAACATCTTTTTTATAGAATGGGGAGAGGAATTTGAAAAAGATTGTTTTTTTTTGGTTTTGCCTCGTGAAAAGATAGTTTTTCATAGAAAACCATCTTTGCCCTCGTAAAAAGATGGTTTTGGAGACAAAAACCAACTTTTAACGAGCAAAAAGATGGTTTGTCATAGAAAAACCAACTTTTCCCTCGTAAAAGGATGGTTTTCCTGAGGCAGACCAGACCAAAACAATCTTTTTACGTGGGAAAAGTTGGTGTTTCTATGGAAAACCATCTTTTTACGAGGCAAAACCAAAAAAAACCCTGAGCCAAGAACCAACTTTTACCTCGCAAAAAGTTGGTTTTCCAGAAGCAGACCAGGCCAAAACCATCTTTTTTACGAGGGAAAAGTTGGTTTTCCTATGAAAAACCATCTTTTTACGAGGCAAAACCAAAAAAACATCTTTTTCAACATCCCCTCCCCATTCTCTTAAAAAGTTGTTTTTTTTGGTTTTTTGGTCTCGCCCGTCTCGGCGTCCAGTCCTGTGGTCCGTGTGGGGTCTGTTTTGTCGAGAGACAGCCACTGAGAGTAGCAAAAAACGGCATAGGGCACGAGCGGGTTTTAAACGGTATTTACGAGGGAAACAGATCTGGGTAGGTCATGGGGGGGGGTGTGTCCATATATATATATATATATATTTATAATATATATATATATATATATATATATATATATAGATAGCGCGAACAACATCCAGAATCCTCAAAGAGAAGCAGCGGCGCCAGGGCACGATGAAGCCGGCGGAGGCGTACGGAGACCGCCAGTGGCTGGAGCAGCAGCTTGGCCCGGGGATGCAGAGGAGACGTTTTCTGGGGGGAGGGGGAGTAGGGCTTAGGGCTTAGGGCTTAGGGCTTAGGGTTTAGGGTTTAGGGTTTAGGGTTTAGGGTTTAGGGTTTGGGGGATTCGGATCTTACCTTAGGTTCAGGGTGTGGGGTTTAGGGTCTAGGGCTACCGGGCCTTGGGGACGTTGTCTGTTGAAGGGTTGTCGGGGTTCAGGCTTGAACCTTTGCAGTGTTGGGGTTTGGGGTTAGGATTCAGGGCGGGTTGAATCGGGGTTTTGGCTTTGGCGTTTAGCCCTAAACCCTACAATCCTGGTTCAGGTGAGCAGCCCGGTTTCAGGGCCGTTTAAGCCGGAGGGCCTCGATGCACTTCTTGCAGATTTCGTCTCTGCTAGAAAAATTTCCTGCAACCCCAGGTTTCGGGTTTAGGGTTTAGGGTTCAGGGTTCAAGGTTTAGGGTTTAGGGTTTAGGGTTTAGGGTTTAGGGTTTAGGAACCCTCAACCCCTTGCCAAGCCTTGCCAAGCCTTGCACCTCAGGTTCTTGGGTCACATGCTGCACAGCTGTGCGGTGCCTCGCCAGCACAACCTGCTGCTGCATCAGGGTCATGCCCCAGAAGGTGAAGCGAGCTACATAGGGGTCGGAATAATTGCTAAAGGTATTCCGAGACCCCCCAAAACGCTATTCGAATCATGACGGCCCCTAGAGGAACCTGGGATTTGGAGGTTCAGCGCCCAGGAGTCTAGAGTTTTTTTAGTTCACGGGCTTGGGGTTTGGGTTTCGAGCTCAGGGCATTCGTCCTTGCCCGAAGCCTTGGACTCTTGTGGCAGGCAGGCAGTTTCCCCAAGAGAAGCCTTTCGTATGCCTCTGACGTGAAGGTTGAGGCCACATGTAGGGTTCTTAGGGTTTAGGGTTTAGGGTTTAGGGTTTAGGGTTTAGGGTTTAGGGTTTAGGGTTTAGGGCTTGGATTTAGGGTTTCGGGCTCCAAGTCCTTGCATGCCCTAAAGCCTTGAGAGCCCAGAGGGCCCTGAGAGCCCCCAAAGCTCTCAGCTAACTAACACGAAGAATCCGAAGCCCTAAACCCTAAATCCTAAACCCTAAACCCTAAACCCTAAACCCTAAACCCTAAACCCTAAACCCATTCTCCTCAGGTGCTGATCTGCAAGCCCTACACCCCGAGCCAGGAGGAAAAGGCCAATCCAGAGCTGTTTAAGGCCGGGGGATGATCTGGGGTTCACCGTTGTAGGGTTTATAAGGTTTAGGGTTTCGGGTTTAGGGTTTAGGAAGTTTAGGAAGTTTAGGAAGTTTAGGGTTTGACCCTTGCAACCACACTCCAAACCCTAATCAAGGTTTTGGAGACCCCTTGGAGTTTCTGGACCATAGGAGGTAATGAAAAAGCGTTACGGCTAGAAGGGCTGTTATGTAAGACCAAATTTGAAAGTTGGTTGGGATCCTGAACACTGTTGTTTTGCAGTTCTTTGCGGGCAGCCGTACTTCTTGGAGGCCAATTTGGTGGGGGTGGTTGATCATCCGGGGTTTGGGGCGAAGGGCCATAGCCCCCTTTGAAGAACTTGACCTTACTTGAGAATCCCGTCGCCGACAGGGATTCGTGAATCCCTCAAATTTCTCGGCCCCGAACCCTAAACCCTAAACCCTAAACCCTAAACCCTAAACCCTAAACCCTAAACCCTAAACCCTAAACCCTAAACCCTAAACCCTAAACCCTAAACCCCATTTGAACGTTTCATCGGTGTCTTCAGGCAGGCGCTTTCAGGGTTGCTGGTCAGTAGCATCGTTCTCTCCAAGCCATCCGCGCCCCCCCCCGGGCCCGAGCCTAGAGCCTGAAAACCTGAACCCCTCAAAGGCATCCCCTAAAACCCTAAACCCTAAACCCTAAACCCTAAACCCTCCTAAACCCTAAACCCTAAACCCTAAACCCTAAACCCTAAAACCTAAACCCTAAACCCTAAACCCTAAACCCTAAACCCTAAACCCTAAACCCTCAACCCTAAACCCTAAACCCTAAACCCTACCCTAAACCCTAAACCCCAAACCTTCAGGCCAACGTGCACAAGCTCATGTCCGAGCGCCCCTCCTGCATGTGCAGCGCAAGAAGTGATGGTTTGGGGGCTTTCGGGTTTCGGGTTTAGGGTTTAGGGCTTAGGGTTTAGGGTTTCGGGTTTAGGGTTGAGGGTCGCAAGTCAGAAGGGCTCAGCTGTTGACAGGGCTGTAAGAGCTTGAAGGGCTTTAGGGCTTTACTTAGGACGGCTTTGGAACATAGGGTTTTGGGGATTCATGGCTTGAGGGTTGAGGGCTAAGCCCTACTAGACGAGATTCTGGCAGGTCGCAGCTGGCCGTGAAAAAAAACGATCAGACAACAGCAATGCAACTTTCATGAGTCCAGCTTCAGGAGGCCACTGAACTAGACCTACAGATACAGACACAGACACAGACACAGACACAGACACTGACACACGACACACACGAGACACACGAGACACACGAGACACACGACACACACGACACACACGACACACACGACACACACGACACACACGACACACACGACACACACGACACACACGACACACACGACACACACGACACACACGACACACACGACACACACGACACACACGACACACACGACACACGACACACACGACACACACGACACACACGACACACACGACACACACGACACACACACACCACACACACACGACACACACGACACACACGACACACACGACACACACGACACACACGACACACACGACACACACGACACACACGACACACACGACACACACGACACCACACGACACACACGACACACACGACACACACGACACACACGACACACACGACACACACCGACACACCACGACAACACACGACCACACGACCACACGACAACCCACGACACACACGACACACCACGACCACACGACACACACGCACACACGACACACACGACACACGACACACACGACACACACGACACACACACACACACACACACGACACACACACGACACACACGACACACACGACACACACGACACACACACGACCACACGACACACACGACACACACGACACACACGACACACACGACACACACGACACACACGACACACACACACACACACACGACACACACACACACGACACACACGACACACACGACACACGACACACACGACACACACGACACACACGACACACACGACACACACGACACACACACGACACACACGACACACACACACACACACACCACACACACACGACACACACGACACACACGACACACACACACACGACACACACGACACACAACACACACACGACACACACGACACACACGACACACACGACACACACGACACACACGACACACACACCACACACACACACACACGACACACACGGACACACACACACACACACGACACACACGACACACACGACACACACGACACACACGACACACACGACACACACACACACACACACACACACACACGACACACACACACACGACACACACGACACACACGACACACACGACACACACGACACACACGACACACACACACACACACACACGACACACACACACACACACACACACACACACACACACACACACACACACACACCACACACACACACACACACACACACCCACACACCCACACACCACCGCACACACACACACCCGCGCGCACACACCCGCGCGCACACACCCGCGCGCACACACCCGCGCGCCAAACACAACAACCGCGCGCACAACCCGCGCGCGCACACACACGCGCGCACACACACACAGCGCGCACACGCACAGACGCCACCGCACACACGCACACACGCACACACGCCACACACGCACACACGCACACACCACGACACACGCACACACACAGCACACGCACACACAGCACACCACACACACACACACACACACACACCACAACACAACACCCACACACCACACACACACACACCACACACACACACACACACACAACACACACACACACCACACACACACACACACACACACACACACACACACACACACACACCACACACACACACACACACACACACACACAGCACACACACCCACACACACCACACACCACACACGCGCACACGCTCACACGCACACACACACAACACACACACCCACCCACACCCACACCCACACCCACACCCACACCCACACCCACACCCACACCCACTCACACACACCCGCGCGCACACACCCGCGCGCAACACACACCCGCGCGCACACACCCGCACGCACACGCACACACGCACGCACCACCCACACCCACACCCACACCCACACCCACACCCACACCCCACACCCACACCCACACCCACACCCACCCCCACACCCACACCCACACCCACACCCACACCCACACCCACACCCACACCCACACCCACACCCACACCCACACCCACACCCACACCCACACCCACACCCACACCCACACCCACACCCACACCCACCCACACCCACACCCACACCCACACCCACACCCACACCCACACCCACACCCACACCCACACCCACACCCACACCCACACCCACACACACGCACACACGCACGCACACGCACACACGCACACACACGCACACACGCACACACGCACACACGCACACACGCACACACGCACACACGCACACACGCACACACGCACACACGCACACACGCACACACGCACACACGCACACACGCACAAACGCACACACGCACACACGCACACACGCACACACGCACACACGCACACACGCACACACGCACACACGCACACACGCACACACGCACACACGCACGCACGCACGCACACACACACACACACACACACACACACACACACACGAGACTCCATATCTAGAGACGTGCATATGACATGACATGGGTCGCCAAGGGCGCGACCCGTAAACCCTAAACTTTAAACCCCTGGTTCACCTTCAGGAGTGCGCTGTTTCATGCCTTGGAGGACCCCAAAATACCCATCAACAAGGGCCCTCGAGCGCCTAAGCGCCTCTCATTCGGAATTTATCAGCCCACAGCCCCCAAACAAACAGGCTTTACACCTTGGAATGTTTCCCTTATGCTAACAGTCCTTAACAGGGATTATGGTACATATCCTGTTATAATCCCTATTAAGAACTGTTAGTATAGGGGGGAACATCCCAATCTGCACCCTAAGCTGCATGCTGGTATCAGGAGACTCGATGAGCTGAATCAGTACACAGAGCGCCAGAAGCAGAACAAGGCTGTTTGCTTGGGGAACTTTGTTCGATATGGAATCTGACAATGAAAGGGATCCAAAACTCTCGAAGCCCCAAACCCGGGCCTTTAGCGACATGGGGTGACAGGGTTCAGTTTCCGGAGTTGGACGGAAGTTTCTGGCAACCACAAGAGCAGCAGCACGTTGTATGCTGCGCTGCGTATTGAACCCTAAACCCTAAACCCTAAGCCCTAACCCTGAACCGGCTACAACGCCCAAACCTGACCCTAAACCGCCTAAACCCTAAACCCTAAACGCCTCAACCCTACACCCTCAACCCTAAACCCTCAGCCCTCAACCCGAAACCCTAAAGATCTAGTGTAGGAACTCTTTGCTGCAAGGGGCACCGCGTATGTGCGCATGCTTCGGGTTTGAATTCAGAAACGCTGAGCGGTCTTAGGGTATAGGGTTTAGGGTCTTAGGGTCTCAGGGTTTAGGGTTTAGGGTTTAGGGCTTAGGGTCTCCCAAACCCCTAAATTCAGCCAGCTGAGCCCCAAAGTCTTCGTGTCCAGTTTGGGCTTTCGAGACTGGCGTCAGGGCACCGGCGTGCCCAAGGGCCTGAAGGAAGTGGGCGGCGCGCTGTTTGGCAATGCCCTTTGGCCAAACTTGGGGGTTTACGATACTAAGGGACTCCCTAAAATAAACCCCACATAGTCGGATGCCTTATAGGCCCCCTTCGGCTTGGGTGTGGGTCGTCAGGGTTTAGGGTTGACGGCTGCCATAAAGTCTAGGCTCCAGGGCTTTTAAATTTGCACCTGCTCTCTACAGCTCCTTCCTGCGCACCTTCTGGCAGGGGTGGGGGACGGGGGCGGAGGGGAACGTCTTCGGGGTTTCGAGCTTTTGGGCATCGTTCAGGAGCTTATGTGCTTAGAGGAGTTTGGGGGGTAATGTTGTGGGATGGTTGAATGCTCAGGGTTTGGGTTCAGAGGGTGTCAGGAGCAACATTTTTTTTTGTCTTTTTGATAAGTCTTTTCAGTTTTTCCCGTTTCGGTTGTCGGGTCTAGACCCTGAACCCTAAACCCAAAGCCCTAAGCCCTAAGCCCTAAGCCCTAAGCCCTAAGCCCTAAGCCCTAAGCCCTAAGCCCTAAGCCCTAAGCCCTAAGCCCTAAACCCTAAACCCTAAACCCTAAACCCTAAACCCTAAACCCTAACTAAACCCGAAACGAACGGAGGTCGAGGCCTTTCTGCAGACAGCGCAGAACCGGCTCTCGGCCGCTTGCCTCGAAAAAGAGGGCTTCAAGGTGGTGGAGGGCTGCCAGGTTTAGGGTTTAGGGTTTAGGGTTTAGGGTTTAGGGTTTAGGGTTTTAGGGTTTAGGGTTTTAGGGTTTAGGGTTTTAGGGTTTTAGGGTGTTAGGGTTTAGGGTTTAGGGTTTAAGGTGTAGCGGTCGTGGATGGTGCGGGGTCTTGGGAACAATTTCTTCAGGCTTCGAGGTAATCGCAGACCTCGTCATATACCAGAAGGTTCCCGGGTAGGTAAATGCGTTGGGTGGCGAGTAGAGATTCCGTCGGAGAGCCACAACTAGAGGTTCTTTATACATATAGTAGAGTAATAAGGACACCTACAGTAAACGCCATAAAGTTGGAACATGGTTTAAGGACGATTAATGCTAACATGGTTTAAGGGCGATGAATGCTAAGCCCTAAGCCCTAAGCCCCAAGCCCGAAGCCCGAAACCCTAAGCCCTAAGCCCTAGGCCCGAACCCCTAAAGCCCCGAAGGCCTAAGCCCTACAGCCTACAGCCCGAAGCCCCAAGCCCTACCTATATAAGCCCTTATAAACCCTAAACCTAAACCCTAAACCCTAAACCCGAAACCCTAAACCCTAAACCCTTAGAGCAACCCAGCTTCTGCCTTTTGCCCACGGCGACCCCTTCCCTTCCGCAGGAGAAGTCGGAGGAAGTGCAGACAGCCTTTCCTTGGCTGCAGAAGCCACTTGCCTGGCTTACTTGTGCTTAGGGCTTCTTAGGGTTTTGGGAGGGTTGTTAGGGTTTATAGGGTTTATAGGGTTTTAGGGTTCTAGGGTTTCAGGGTTCTAGGGTTTTAGGGTTTCAGGGATTCAGGCTTTTAGGGTCTTTTCTTAGGGTTTTCGGGTCTTTGGCTTCTAGGGTTTTTAGGGTTTTGGCTGGCTTCGGGATCCCTTGCGCGGTTTTCTGAGGAGAAAGGTGGGGTTTAGGGTTTTGGGGCAGCTGGCTCCTTACTTGAAGAGTTTTTCATCATGGGTGGCGTTACCTAGAGTTAAGGTGCTCACCACCTTACCCCTGAAGCCTAAGCCCCAAAATCTCAACCCGACTTGAAACGACCCATGAGCCTTCATGCGGTGCTCCCAGAGCGAGTCCGCAGGTCTTCTTGTAGGGTTCTTAAGGGAAGGGGGGTTCGGGGGGTACCGAATACTCCCCACTACTCCCTACAGCTCCCGAAGCTTCCGTAGGGTTCCCTAGGTACCTACCCGCCCCATGAACCCCCCTCCCTTAAGAACCCTTAAGAACCCTTAAGAACCCTTAAGAGCCCTATAGAACCCTATAGAACCCTATAGAACCCTATAGAACCCCATAGAACCCTAAACCCTAAACCCTAAACCGTAAACCCTAAACCCTAAACCCTAAACCCTAAACCCTAAACCCGTTTTGAAGACCCTACAATTGTCTGCAGGGGTGGAGCTGAAGCTCTTTGGGCTTCGTCGGGCGTTTTTAAGAACTAGGGACCATGAGTCGGTCCTTATTCAATGAGTTCCCTTTTGGGTTTAGGGTTTAGGGTTTAGGGGTTCCCTTATGAGCCACTCTAACCCAAGAAGGGCACCCTTTTTTACTCCTAGGGCTGCTCTGGAGTCTAGGGCTGCTATGGAGCTTTGTAAGGCTTCATGGGGCTTGGTGGGGCAGGGCTTATAGACCCGGAACCCTAAGGCCCAACCCGAAGTGCTTTTAGGGTGTGGGGGTTCCCAGTTGACCCGCCTTCCGGGCAGGCTGACGGCCCGACGTCGACCCAACGGCTACATCGCCTCTTGACAAGTAGGATTCAGGGTTTAGGATTTGTTTCGAAGGTCGGAACCATGGGTCCTTGGCATGGTCCCGTACCCCTTGTTTTACAGGGCTATTTAGGGCTACTTAAGCCGAATGTAGGGGTTATTTAAGGGGGGGGCCCTGGGGGGTACAGAGGGGGGGTAGTAAGGTGACAGAGCAAGGGGCACAAATGAAGGGCCCATACTTGGAACCCTCCAGGGGATGGTCGGTTTTGCCACTTGTGGGGTCATCTAAGTCCTAAACCCTAAACCCTAAGCCCTAAGCCCGAAGCCCTAAGCCCTAAACCCTAAACCCTAAACCCTAAACCCTAACCCCTAACCCCCTACACCCTATGCAAGTGCTACCGACCCTTGGGTCTACCACGAGATGGATATGGTAACTTAACAAAAGGTCCAGGTTAAGTTCCTAAACCTGGAGCCCTAAATCCTACTAAACCCTAAACCCTAAACCCTAAACCCTAAACCCTAAACCCTAAACCCTAAACCCTAAACCCTAAACCCTAAACCCTAAACCCTAAACCCTAAACCCTAAACCCTAAACCCTAAACCCTAAACCCTAAACCCTAAACCCTAAACCCTAAACCCCATAATCCCTACATCCCTTTGTTGGGGTAGGCCCGGGACTCTCGTCAGCGAAGTCGGCCTGCCTTCGGCGCGAAAACCGGGCCCAGGAGCATTCGAAAGATGTCGGCGTTTAGGGTTTAGGGTTTAGGGTTTAGGGTTTAGGGTTTAGGGTTTAGGGTTTAGGGTTTAGGGTTTAGGGTTTAGGGTTTAGGGTTTAGGGTTTAGTAGGATTTAGGGCTTAATCCCAGGGTTTGGGGTTTAGGGCTTAGGGTTTAGGGGCTGGGAAATAAGCCCCAAACCCCCTCGTCTCCTCAACCCCGTTCTGATTGCCATTGTCTACACACCCGGCCTCTCTCCGAGAAAACCTGCGCCTTCTCGAGATGACTCTGATGTTGTACCCTACACTTTGAACCCTAAAGCCCCAAACTTTAACCCCAACACCCCCCCCCCCCCCGACCCTCAATCCCAACGAGGCTTGAGTGGGCGTCAACAAGTGGGGGGCTTCCACAGCACCCTGCACCCCCACGTCCGCAGTGAGTTCCGGACGTCCATTTTCCCGACTACTCTGGGTTCGCAGAGCTAGGTCTTCGAGTCCCCCAGCGGTACACAAAGGTACAAGCCTAAACCATAAACCCCGACCCGAAGACCCAGAAGTGTCGTGGTTTGGGCACGTGGACCTTGAGTGCAAGGTTTGAATGAAGCATGATGGAAGAAACACTGGAAAGCGTTCAGGCAAGCTGACCTCTATTGTCTACGCGTGTCCCTAAGAATATCTTTGCCGTAGTTGTTTAACATTGTAGCCGGTGCTGCCTCTTTCTCGTAAGTGTGTGTGCACCATGTATGGATCCCAATGCAAAGCTTTGCTTGCCTCCAGTTTATTGCGGGGTTTGGGTCAATTGATCCGCCTCCTGTGTTAGTGTGCCGCGATGCTTGTGCAAGCATGTTTCTAGTCGCTGTTCAATCGTTGGCTGCTTGCTGCCAGCCTAAATTCCCTGAAACAGCTGACAGGCTCCCAGAGTTCCGCGCCCCCAAAGACTAGACCCGGCCTACTTCCACAGCAAGTACCTAGGACCCAGAGTAGGGCCCTTATTACCTTGGTGTTAAGGGTGTAAGTTACCTTGTAAGACCTTTTTGAACCAAAAAGGGGCACCCTTTTTTTGTTCCTAGCTTACTCTTGGGGGCACCTGGGTGCCTGTCGAATTCTTGAGGCTGCGCCAGCCTGTGACCTAAGTTTTAAACACCGCACTGCCAACGACTACCGACCGGCTTGATGGCCCCAAAAGCATGGCGGCGGCTGTCGGATGCAGTTGGGTTTAGGGTTTAGGGTTTAGGGTTTAGGGTTTAGGGTTTAGGCTTTAGGGTTTAGGGTTTAGGGTTTAGGGTTTAGGGTTTAGGGGGGTTGATCCTATGCCCCATAATTAAGCCTTAAACCCTGAATGAGGAGCCTTGTAGTACGTACCTTAAACGCTGTAGGGCTTCCACAGGTGGGAGGGGGAGCTTTACAGGGGGTTTGTTTAGGGTTTAGATGGTTTAGATTGCTTGCTTGTCAAGACAAATGGGGTTCGAGGTTTGAGAGGGTTTAGAGGGTTTAGAGGGTTTGGAGGGTTTAGAGGGTTTAGAGGGTTTAGAGGGTTTAGAGGGTTTAGAGGGTTTAGAGGGTTTAGAGGGTTTAGAGGGTTTAGAGGGTTTAGAGGGTTTAGAGGGTTTAGAGGGTTTAGGGTTTAGGGTTTAGGGTTTAGGGTTTAGGTTTAGGAGACAGAGTTTGGGAACTAGGGACTGGGGCTTGGGATTTAGTTCCTGATGCTTGCTGCGGGTTTAGTTTTATGGGGCCTTTGGGAGGCCCGAAGCGTCTTGCAGGAGTTTAGGGATTCAAGACTCAAGGTTTTGGGCAGTTTCCTCAATGCCCGCCCCGCCCATCGTAAGACTGCCTAAACCCTCTAAACCCTCTAAACCCTCTAAACCCTCTAAACCCTCTAAACCCTCTAAACCCTCTAAACTAAACCCTCTAAACCCTCTAAACCCTCTAAACCCTCTAAACCCTCTAAACCCTCTAAACCCTCTAAACCCTGTAAACCCTCTAAACCCTCTAAACACTCTAAACCCTCTAAACCCTCTAAACCCTCTAAACCCTCTAAACCCTCTAAACCCTCTAAACCCTCTAAACCCTCTAAACCCTCTAAACCCTCTAAACCCTCTAAACCCTCTAAACCCTCTAAAACCTCTAAACCCTCTAAACCCTCTAAACCCTCTAAACCCTCTAAACCCTCTAAACCCTCTAAACCCTCTAAACCCTCTAAACCCTCTAAACCCTAAACCCTAAACTCTAAGCCCCAAACCCACAACCCACTGAACCCTTAAACCCCTCCTCAGCCCTTGGCCCTGCACCCGAAGAGCCGTCTGAGGTCTGCAGACATGGAGCGCGGATTCCCCATGCAGCTTGGGCGTGGAGTTGGGAGGTTTAGGGTTTAGGGTTTGGGGTTTAGGGTTTAGGGTTTAGGGTTTAGTGTTTAGGGTTTAGGGTTGAGGGAGTTAGGGAATGTAGAGCTTACTGCTTTGGGCATACTGGTGCTCCGGGGTTCGATGATTCACGACTTAGCGGCTTACGGTTTCGGGTTCAGGGTTTAGGCCTACGGTTCAGGGATCAGTGTTATGGGCTTGGAGCTGTGTGTGTGGGTGGGGTGGGGCACCCTAGAGGAACCTGTGCCCTCAACTTCAACACCCCGGCCGCCCCGCCCCCTAAAGAAAGAAGAAGCAAAAAGGAAAAAGAAAACAACACAAATCTTCGCTTTCAAGCCCCAAGCCAGAAAACTCAGAATGCATATACAGCCTAAACCCTGAACCCTAAACCCTAAACCCTAAAACCCGAAACCCTAAACCCTAAACCCGAATCCCTGCATCCCTGAACCCTGACATCCCTGAAGCCCAGAAGCCTGGAATTCTCAGGCCCAAGGGCTGCTACTACAAGGGCTACCCCACCGGGAATCGGCGTGAGGTCCGTGTGGTAGGGTTTAGGGTTTAGGGTTCGGGGTTTAGGGTTCAGGATTTAGGGTTGAGGGTTGAGGGTTTAGGGTTTAGGGTTAGGGCGCAGGGTTCAGGGTTTAGGGTTTAACTAGGGTCTAGGGCGCAGGGATTAGGGTTGAGGGGATTTTTGAGGGTTTGCAATGGGGCGTGTTATGGCCTTTATGGGTTTTTGCTAGGGCTGGCTATAGTTTATGAGGGGTTTCGGGTGTGGGGTTGGTTTCTCCGCCCCACCGCCTGACGACGACACCGACCTTAAACCCTAAACCCCAAACCCAGATAAGGTTTGGGGGGGGGGGGGGGGGGGGGGCAGATTGTTTGGAGAAAGGCTCTGGGACCCTTTTTGTTTTTCTCAAGTCTCAAGTCATGGGCATTTCGGTGGTCTCTGTTACAGGGTACCAGCGCAAAACCAGAATTTACATCTGGGCCCCAAATGCCAAACCCTAAACCCCAAAGCCTAAAACCCTAAAAACCCTTAACCCCCAAAGCCTAAAACCCTAAACCCTTTAACCTTTAACCCTAAACCCTAAACCCTAAACCCTAAACCCTAAACCCTAAACCCTAAACCCTAAACCCTAAACCCTAAACCCTAAACCCTAAACCCTAAACCCTAAACCCGCCGTTCCGCAGCAGGTCTTCGTCGTGTTTGAGGGCAAGAACGGCCTCCGCCAGTCCACCACCTACCAGATGGCAGCGCCCTGAGCGTCACTGTTGGGTTGAGGGATTTAGGGTTTAGGGTTTAGGGCTTAGGGCTTAGGGTTTGGGGTTTAGGGTTTAGGGTTTAGGGTTTAGGGTTTAGGGTTTAGGGTTTAGGGTTTAGGGTTTACGGTTTGGGGTTAGTAGGGTTAGTAGGGTTAGTAGGGTTAGTAGGGTTAGTAGGGTTAGTAGGGTTAGTAGGGTTAGTAGGGTTAGTAGGGTTATTAGGGTTTAGGGCTTGCTTAGGGCAACCCCTGCCTGGGCCATGGCTAAACTTGAGGCGCTCGAGCCTCCTCGTACTCTTGCAGTTTGACTTTTCTCATGCTCCCCGATTCTTCTATGCTGCTCCTTCTGATTCTTATACTTCTTACTACTCCTACTGTGTGCTTCTTCTTCTTCTTTTGTTGTTATTGCTCTTCTTGTTCTTCTTCTTCTTCTTCTTCTTATTCTTATTCTTATTCTTGTGCGAATTCTTATCCTTTTTCTTGATTGATCGGAGTCCCGCCTTGCAGCTGCTGGCACGTGAGCAGGAAACTGGTCGGAGCGCAGTAGAGGGAATTACTTGGAGGTTCATGGGTACTTATAAGTAGGGTTATACAGTTATACATACCCCTAAATAAGGTTATGACCCTAAACTCCAAACCTTATATAATCCCTAAACCCTAAACCCTATCCCCTGCACCCTAAATCCTAAACCGTTATAACCCTACTTAGAAGTACCCCATGAACCCTCAAGTAGGGTTCAGGAAGCCACGTTGCTTGCACCTGCAGGTCTTCAATGGCATCGTCTTTCCGGCATGCTTTTAGCCCAAGCCCGAAACCCTAAACCCTAAACCCGAAATCCTAAACCCCAAACCCCAAGCCCTAAGCCCTAAACCCTAAACCCTAAACCCTAAACCCTAAACCCCAAACCCCTAAACCCTAAACCCTAAACCCTAAACCCTAAACCCTAAACCCTAAACCCTAAACCCTAAACCCTAAACCCTAAACCCTAAGCCCTAAGCCCTAAGCCCTACAGTCTGAAGCCTAAACCCTCAACCCTGGGACCTTCCCTAAACCGCATTGCCAGCCCGGCTCCGGGGCCTCAGCCGTGGGTCTTAGGGTTCAGGGTTTCGTGCATTAGGTTCTGTTTTTGGTATAGGGATTAGGGGGTTTAGGGGGTTAGGGGGTTTAGGATTTAGGGTTTATGGCCTATGGCTCAGTCGGGTCTGCAGTTCTTGTTCGGTTTTTTTGTTTGGCGTTTAGGGTTTCGGGAACTTTCTACTTTGGGGCATTAATACTTAGAACAGGGTTTTGGGGGCTATTATAGTATAATTACAAAGGGACCACAAGGGAATACCATTCGTAATTATTCCGACCCCTATAGTAGGGTCGTTGGTTTGGGTTTAGACGCGAGGCCTGCAAATGCCGCCAGCGTGCCAGGTGAATGAAGACCAAGCCATCCCAATCAACAACCAGGCTGGGCTTTAGGGTTTAGGGTTTAGGGTTAAGGGTTTAGGGTTTAGAGTTTAGGGTTTAGGGTTTGGGGTTTAGGGTTTGCTGTAATAGGGTGTAGATGCTGTGAAGGTTAGGATGCAGCAGAGGCTCGAATGCCTCGTCAGGTGCCAAGAGCAGCTCTGGCCCGATCAGTCCTAACAGCCCGAAGCGAACGAACCCAAGCCCTAAACGCCCTAAGCCCTGAAACCGCACCCCAGGGCCAAACAGCATTCGACACCCAAAGCAGAAGCCCTAAACCCTAAACCCTAAACCCTAAACCCTGAACCCTAAACCCTAAACCCGGAACCCCACCTTTCCAGAGGTGGTGCAGTTTACGGAGCTCGTGGAGCCCTTGCCTCAGGGCTTTCGCAGATCTCTCGGTGGGAAAAGGGGGTTTAGGGTTTAGGGTTTAGGGTTTAGGGTTTAGGGTTTCGGGTTCAGGGTTCAGGGTTAGGGGTTTGGGGGTTTGGGGTTAAGGGGAGGGGGCCTAGGGTTTTGGGGTTTAGCCGCTGACAAGAACCTGAATCTCAAACCTCTAATGCAAAACATGACGGACTAGGGATCCAAAAATTACTGGTTCTCACTTGGGGGGGGTTTTGGGGTTTAGGGTTTAGGGCTCTTCACAGGCTTTGGGGTGCAAGGTTGAATACGTTAACGTGCTGCGCCCCTCTAGTATACGCGTAGGGTTGCACATCGGCATTCCTCCACTCACTCCCCTCGCACCTCCCTCCCCCCCCCCCCCCCCCGGGAGAAAAGAAGAGTAACAATTTAGGGTGTAGGGTTTCTCTAAGCCCTAAACCCTGCACCCTCGAACCGATACAACCCCTACCGCATGGGGCTTGTTCTAAATTTAGATTTGGTAGGTACCCTGTATAATAGGAACCCAAAATGAACCCAACTTCAGAACAAGTTCGCCGCATGCAGAGCGTATGCCCTTGGGCTTCAGGACGCACTGTTTCGAATCAATCGGCTTTAAATTTTCCGAAAATTCCTCTGGCGATTGAGTGCTTAGGGCTGCCTAAGCCCTACACCTTCAACAGGGTTTAGGGGTTAGGGTTCCTAAGCCCTGTTAAGCTTTCGAGGATCTTCCCGATGGACGACGTGACCTCACGGCCATACGAGGCCCACTTTGCAAGTCTGTTCAGCCGCCACGTTTCAACCCTAAACCCTAAGCCCTAAACCCTAAACCCTAAACCCTAAGCCCTAAACCCTAAACCCTAAGCCCTAAACCCTAAACCCTAAACCCCTAAACCGAAAACCCTAAAGACCCTGTAAATCCTGTGTGGCTTTCCCACTATGGAGCTCAGAAGTCTGGAACAATACCTGCTCTCAACACCCTACACACGCCCTGAACCCTGAAGGGCACCCTGGACCCTAAACCCTAAACCCTAAACCCTAAACCCTAAACCCTAAACCCTAAACCCTAAACCCTAAACCCTAAACCCTAAACCCTAAACCCTAAACCCTACCCCTAAACCCTAAACCCTAAACCCTAAACCCTAAACCCTAAACCCTAAACCCTAAACCCTAAACCCTAAACCCTAAACCCTAAACCCTAAACCCGAAACCCTAAACCCTAAACCCCAAACTCCAAGACTCCTGGTACAGAGGCCATCGAGCGAGGCCTGGCGATGCTGACCACCGAGCCGCAGGTGCGCTTTGTTGAGGGTTTAGGGGTTTAGGGCCTTAGGAGTATAGGGGCTTAGGGGATTAGGGGATTAGGGGTTTAGGGGTTTGGGGGTTTAGGGGTTTAGGGGCTTAGGGGCTTAGGGGCTAGGGGCTGAGGGGCTCAGGGGTTTAGGGGTTTAGGGGTTTAGGGGTTTAGGGGTTTAGGGGTTTAGGGGTTTAGGGGTTTAGGGGTTTAGGGGTTTAGGGGTTTAGGGGTTTAGGGGTTTAGGGGCTTAGGGGTTTAGGGCCTTAGGAGTTTAGGGGCTTAGGGGTTTAGGGTTGAGGGTTTAAGTGGTTTTAGGGTTTAAGGTTTTAGGGGTTTAGGGTTTGGGGTTTAGGGTTTCATGTAGGCCATGTGCCAGAATGTCCACTTTGATAGAGGGCTTAGAATCTAGCTCACGGTTGACTTGAAAGTTCATGCGTGATTCTCATGCCTGCAATCATCCATGAACCCTTGTTTCTCGAGACTGGACGTAGGGTGCCAAGGTCTAGTACGTCGAGCCTTCTTTGTGTCGTTTCGAGCCCCGAGCCCTAAACACCCAATCCCTATTTGAAACAGGGTCTATATTTCTGTTATGGGTGAGTGTGTATATAAGGTTCCTCTTTAAAATTGGAGAGTGTATACAGTGGGTGTCCTTTTGGGGATACAAGCAAATATAAACCCTACATTATTTCGGTGTGGTGGCATGGTCGTCGGCTTACTCCTTAGAGATACCCGAAAACCCTAAACGCTAAACGCTAAACGCTAAACCCTAAACCCTAAACCCTAAACCCTAAACCCTAAACCCTAAACCCTAAACCCTAAACCCTAAACCCTAAACCCTAAACCCTAAACCCTAAACCCTAAACCCTAAACCCTAAACCCTAAACCCTAAACCCTAAACCCTAAACCCTAAACCCTAAACCCTAAACCCAAACCCCCTAAACCCAAGGGGGCATGGTCGCTTTTCGGCTCACTCCGTAGAGAAAGAAAGAGAGGCTAAGAGAGCAGCACCCAGCTGCTCAAAGACAGCTCGCAGCCATGAGCCTGACCTTCGTCGCGCCCGTCGGCAATGCCGGCGTTGCCCCCGTCGATCAGGCAGGGGGTTTAGGGTTTAGGGTTTAGGGTTTAGGGTTTAGGGTTTAGGGTTTAGGGTTTAGTGTTTAGGGCAGTCGTATGTCTTCGTACCGTGAGGTTTAGGGTTTAGAGATATGAGATTCTGGAATAGCTCACCCAGTAGCGCTCTTCTTGGGTTCTTAACGGGGGACCCTAAGCAAGCTGCGCGGTAGGTGCACGCATAAGGCCCTTTCCTGAAACTGGGCCCCCGCGCCCCCTCCCCCATTAGGGTCTAGGATTGTCATCGTAGAAACGAAGCCATGCCATTGACCATATCTGCATCTCATGGCAGCGTAGCTCAACCCGGGTTCAGGGTTTAGGGTTTAGGGCCTAAACCCTAAACCCTACACTCAAGAAGTATATGGCTCCGGAGTACAGTAGGAACCCCTGGCAGACCCATGATTTCGCGAGAGTTGGCCACGTGGTAAAGGGTTTTTCAAAAATAGAGGAGCTCTTCTTGACCCCCCCCCTACCAAACAAAGTACTAAAGAGTCCTGGTTCTAGGACCCCACCCCCCCCCCCAAAAAAAAAAAAATAAAAAAAATAAAAAAAGAGAGTAGAAAACAACATCAACAACAGGGAACCCCATGTTGTGGCTTTTTTGTGGTTTTTAGTTCCTTGAAAGCAACGTTCCGGCGCCGTTTGCGTAGGCGTCCACGGTCCCACAGACTGCGCTGAGGGCCACCCAGGCACGAGGATACTTTGGGCTTCGGAGTTCTGCGGGTTTAGGGTTTAGGGTTTGGGGTTTGGGGTTTGGTGTTTGGGGTTTGGGGTTTGCGGTTTGCGGTTTGGGATGCTTTGGGTTGTTGGGCTGTAGGGTTTCTAGAGGATTTGGCAGCCTGACGGTTTTTGAGGAGGCTTTAGGGCTCCTTGTGGGCTGATTAAGTCTATCAGGGTCCTTAAGGAGGGGGGAAGGGGGTTCAAGGGGGGTTTAGGGTTTAGGGTTTAGGGTTTAGGGTTTAGGGTTTGGGGTTGTTGCTTAGGGTTTTGGGGTGTCTGTAACCCAAGGTTCCTTACTACGCCCCCAATACTCCCGAAGGCTTCCTAAGCTTCCCCCGGGTTCCCTGGGTACCAACCCCTATGAACCTCCCTGAAGAAGGACTCGATAATCAGTCTATCAGGGTCGTTAAGGTTTTTGAGTGCTTCGGCGTTGTTGTTGTTTACTTGCCGATCCCAAGCGCTAGTTCGCAGGTCAGAGCGCCCCCCCCCCCCCCCCCCTGGAGGTTTCTTATAGCCCTCAACCCCGAACCCTAAACCCCAAACCCTAAACCCCGAACCCTAAACCTGAACCCTAAACCTAAACCCTAAACCCTAAACCCCAGCTCGGCTCCTGAATCATAGCACAAGGCTTCGCACGCGCTTTCAGAAGACTTCGTGTTCAGGGCTCTGGGCTTTCGGAAGGTACGAGTTTGCAGCCCAATCCTATCAAGGGAGCCCCAACCCCTAAACCCTAAACCGAAAACCCTAAACCCTAAACCCTAAACCGAAAACCCTAAACCCTAAACCCTTCACCCTAAACCCTAAACCCTAAACCCTACACCCTAAACCCCAAACCCTAAACCCTACACCCTACACCCTAAACCCTAAACCCTAAACCCAAAACCCAAACCCTAAACCCCAAACCCTAAACCCTAAACCCGAAGTGGGCAGGCCCAGGGCTCCCTCTCCACCACTGCGGCCGCCGCCCTCTGCGGCGCCGCCGCGGCTGCCGGGCTTGCAGCCAACCGCCGGCCGCTAGTCGCGGTTTAGGGTTTAGGGTTTGGGGTTTAGGGTTTGGGGTTTGGGGTTTGGGGTTGGGGGTTTGGGGTTTGGGGTTGGGGGTTGGGGGTTGAGGGTTGAGGGATGAGGGCAAAGTTCAGGGTTGAGGTTGAAGGGTTGAAGGGCCTCAGGGATAGTTTCCTGGGAAGGGTTGTGTGTGTGTGTGTGTTCTGGAATCAGAGAAGGGGTGGAGTGTTTGAGGCTATCTTGGTGGTTTGCCTTTTTTTCCTGTAGAGGTTGTTGCTTGATTGAGTTGAGGGTTTCAGGGGCTTTTTCAAATTGAAAAGGTTTTTCGGGTTTGGGGGGTTTCAGTGGTTGGTAATCTGTTAAGGAACTAGGGTTCAGGGTTCAGGGTTTTGTTGTTCGGTTTTTTGCTTGACATCTGGGAACAGGGCTCTAGGGTTTATGGCTCTACTTGGAGGTTCAGGGTACTTATCAACCAATCATAGCCGCACTTATAACTGTACTTATAACCCTTTTCGGGCACTTAAGGGGCCTACAAGTGGGTTCTAAGTACATTTACCTAAACCCTAAACCCTAAACCCTAAACCCTAAACCCTAAACCCTAAACCCTAAACCCTAAACCCTAAACCCTAAACCCTAAACCCTAAACCCTAAACCCTAAACCCTAAACCCTAAACCCTAAACCCTAAACCCCTTTAAGCACAGTGGATACTGGCCAATATCATGAACCTCCAAGTGGGGGTTTATAAGTTGGGGCAGCCTCCGATCACAGTGTGGCCGAGGCGCACTGCAAGGAAGGCCGAGCAGGACTCCCTTGTTGCAGGGTTTAGGGTTTAGGGTTTGGGGTTTAGGGTTTAGGGTTTAGGGTTTAGGGTTTAGGGTTTGAGGTTTAGGGTTTAGGGTTTGGGGTTTGGGGTTTAGGGTTTAGGGTTTAATGCGCGCGGCACTTGGCTTGGTAGGCGTTTGGGATGTCGCACATTCTGCTTGATTGGGTTGCTTGGACCCAGAGTAGGCTTTTATTCCCTTTTTTTCGGGCTTAGGTTCCCTTATCAGCCCCTGTAAACCAAGAAAGGGCACCCTCTTCATTCCCAGATTACTCTTGGGTCCAGAGATTGTCAAGAGGATCATATTTACCAGACGGTGTAAACGCCCAGCCCAGTTGGAAGCGGTCATCGCTTGCAAGGTTTAGGGGGGTTGCCCCTAGATGAGCAATTCTTGTCTTGCACCCGTTTACAACTTTCTACATTTCCCCCTTGCACCCTTTTCTACAGCCCTGTTTGTACATGAGCTAACCCGATGTAAATGAAGTTTCGCGGCCTCACAGAGCCTGAACCCCTGAACCACCCCTGAGCCCCCCAAACCCATGATAGACCCAAGCCCCTCAAGCCTAACCTGTCAGTAGGGTCGTCAGAATCGAGTTAACCCCAAACCCTAAACCCTAAACCCTAAAACCCTAAACCCTAAACCCTAAACAGTTGCAGGAGCTTGCGACCCTGCCCAAACACATGCAGCCAGTGGACATGAACAAGGAGTATCCCGCCTATGTCCCGGGCTCGGTGAGCTTAGGCAGCTTCGGGTTTAGGGTTTAAGGCTTTAGGGTTTTGAGTTTTGGCTTTTGGGGGGAGGGGGGGTGAGCTTCCCCTTGCTTATTGTTCAGTACTCTCTTCAGGACGTACAGCTGGAGGTATGCTGCCAACAGAAGCCCCAATGCTTTTTCGGAGACTTAGGGAAGATGCCAGAGCGGCCAGCCGTTTTTGGCACCTTATACTTGGAGGTTCATGGTACTTAGGACACAATTATAACTGTACTTCTAACCCAGTGATAACCCTATTAGGGTACAGTACTTAAGGGGCTGATATGTGGGCTAGAACTACACTTTATAGTGTGTTGCTAAGTGCCCTGAACCTCCAAGTAGGCTTTAACCGCTCTGGCCTTCCGAGGTCAAGGGCAAGAATGAGAACTGCATGATGCCTCAGATGGTCGGCGACTGGGGCACCCCTATCCCCGGCAGCGCCAAAGCCTGCTCGACCATGATCGGGGCGGGGGGTGTGGAGGTGGGGCTTTCCACGGGAGAGCCTTGGGACCCCCTGGGATTGTGCAAGCTCTATGACCGCAACTTTGATTTCAACGGCAACATGACCTTCCCGCATGTGCAGTGGCTCCGGGAGGCTGAGCTGAAGCACGGCCGCTGCGCGATGCTGGCGATCGTCGGTATCTTTGCGCAGGGCTCCTTCCACATTGACGGCTACCCTGAGGCGCCTTGGTACGAGGGCCTGAAGCAGTGCTACGACCACCCGCAGGGCATCGTGGGGCTTGGCATTGCTCAGATCTCGGCTTTCGCCATGATCATCGAGGGCAAGTACTTCCCGAAGGACTCCTGGATTGGCCAGATGGACCGGGAGCCGGGTGACCTTGGCTTTGACCCCCTCAAGCTCGCCAAGGATGCCCAAAGCATGGAGGCCATGCAGGTGAAGGAGCTCAAGAACGGACGCCTGGCCATGATGGCCTTCATGTCGCAGGTGGTCGGCCACTACCTGCCCGGCAGCGTGCCAGGAGTCTCGGCGCTTCCTCGCGAGGCAGCACCAGCCCACTCCCAAGCCTTCTGCGGCACCACCTCCAGCCTTAACCAGAGCACCTCCAAGACCGCGGCGCGCTACACCACCCAGACCATCCTCCCATCCCTGGCCTGGATCAAGACCGGTGTCTTAGTCATAGTTGGGTACCATTTTAGATTTTTAAGGGTACTTAAACCCAATAAGGAATAAGAATTTAAATCTTTAGAATTATCCCAACCATGAACTAGGTGTGAAGGCCTCGGAGCTCCAGCCCAAGCAGCTGAAGGCCCTGACCCTGGCTGGCAACGACGTCCTGATCGGCAAGACTGAGGCGGGCGCCCTCTTCTGCGTTGGCAACCTCTGCCCCCACATCGGTACGCCCATGAGCGAGGGCGCGGACGTTATCGGCGACGTCATCGTCTGTCCGCTCCATGGCTCTTCGTTCAAGGTCACCACCGGTGAGCTCCTCGACTGGTGCGTGTCCCCGCCTGTCATCGGCCCCTTGACCGGCCTCATCGTGGAGAAGAAGAACCTCCTGGTTTTCGAGGTCCGCCAGGGTGGCTTCCTGGGATCCGGCGATGTCGAGGTGCTTGTGGACACCAACGCCAAGAAGGCCACCTGAAGTTGACCCATGACCATACAGAAACACTCCAAATGGACATGCATCGCAGTGCGTTGCCGGAAGCATTGTCTCATGCGCATGGCAACAAAGTCTAGCATGTAATATGGCGTAGTTGTGGGTTTAGGGTTTAGGGTCCCTAAACCCTAAACCCTAACCCCTAACCCCTAAACCCTACAGCCCAAACCCTAAACCCTAAACCCTAAACCCTAAACCCTAAACCCCAAACCCTAAACCCTAAACCCTAACCCCCCCCTGAACCTGAGCTCCAGGCCTACGAGGCCTGGTACTGGAAGGGCCTCCTGGATGCCCAGGGCAAGGATGACGGAACCTACTACTGAGCTGCAGCCACAGGTAGTTTAGCCTCAAGATTGAAGAGCGGGAAGGTGCGCAGATAACTTGGAGGAGCAGAATTTCAGGGATCCCAGGGTCCTAATTTAGGGTTTAGGGTTTAGGGTTTAGGGTTTAGGGTTTAGGGTTCGGCCAAGGTAGATCAAGTCACGGACGCAATCGCGGGCGGTTTGCGAACTTGCCAAGGGCCCCTTTCCGCCACGTCTCAACCTCTCTTCGTGGAGAGTCGCGAGTTTTTACCCGCGCCTTGCAGATGGGCGTGGAAAGAGGCATGTGTGGCACGGTGTCCCTAAACCCTAAACCCTAAACCCTAAACCCTAAACCCTAAACCCTAAATCCTGAATCCTAAACCTTAAGGCCTACTCCAGCATGCACCAGGGGTTGCGTAATGTGGGCTCGAACCGGCTTCGTTAGGGCGAGTCAGCTTGCTGGTGGTCGGAATGTTTATCCTATGTCGTAGTTTGACGACCTTTGAAGGAGGAGCTCGCTGTTCTGCTTGGGGTGGTTCTGCAAGAGACAGCTTTCTTGAACCGATGCTGTGTGTGTGTGTGTGAGGATTCAACCAAGTATACTGAAAGGCGACGCCTTCATATGAACTGCAGCCCTCAGTCCTAAACCCTAAACTTGGCCCAAAGCCCTAAACCCTAAACCCTAAACCTTAAACCCTAAACCCTAAACCCTAAACCCGAAGCCCGAAGCCCGAAGCCCTAATAACGCCTAAGCCCTAGACCTGCGCGCCAGTCCCCGAGCCGGACGGATGGGACCGAAGATCCACGATTTTCCACGGGCGGCTTCAAAATCCTGGGCCCGGAGCCACGGCGATGTCTTTCGAAGGGTCCCCCGGTTTAGGGTTTAGGGTTTAGGGTTTAGGGTTTAGGGTTTAGGGTTTAGGGTTTAGGGTTTAGGGGTTAGGGCCCCATCTCGCCCTGCCCCCCCGCCGCAAACAGGAGTCCATGAGGGTTGAGGGCGATGTCAGGGTTTAGGGTTTAGTCTTTTGGGGAATTTCATTTTCCATCAGTGGGGTGCAGGAGGATTTCAACTTTTGTATAGGGCTTTCAGGTGCCGACCTTTTGGTTCATGGCGTTCCTCGCGCGCGTACAGCAGAGAAGCTGGCATGTGCTGCAATGCCTTGGTCATGCCCAAGGAAGCCTAAACCCTAATCAAACCCTAAACCCTAAACCCTAAACCCTAAACCCTAAACCCTAAACCCTAAACCCTAAACCCTAAACCTTAAATCCTAAACTCGATAATCCTATTTGCAAGGCTTGTGGGTTTAGGGCAAGCTCAGGGTCGTGCGAACTCGAGGCAGCAGGTGAGATGCTGGGCTTTTCGGCGTTTGTGGAGGAAGTTCGGCAGGTGTTCTTGAAGTAGGGAAGCTCAGCCCTACACTCTACAGCTGCTTTCAAGCGTAGAATTCCCGGGGCCTGCGCGTTTGGCGAGGGCTCTGACACCCTGAATCTCTCACGAGGCTTCAGAGATACAACCATCAACCCTAAACCCTTAAAGAAACCCCACAAACCCGAAGCTCTAAACCCTGAGGTCCCCAGAACGTGAAACCCCCACACCCCGAAACCACTGTCACGCACCCTGCTAACCTTAGACCCTAAGTTTATAAGCCCTATTTAAGCCTCCACAAGACATTAAATTCCGACAAGCTCTGTAAGCCCTTGACGGGCCTTTAATCCCCCATAAGCCCTATCTAAAACCCGATGTACACCCTTCAAACATAAACCTCTACAAGCATTGCAAACCATAGATGTATGTATGTATGTATGTATGTATGTATGTATGTATGTATGTATGTATGTATGTATGTATGTATGTATGTGTGTATGTGTGTATGTATGTATATAATCTGTATATACAGATCTAATGCGACATAAATCTTGAACACGCCCCTTGTATGTAGTATGTATGTATGTATGTATGTATGTATGTATGTATGTATGTATGTATGTATGTATGTATGTATGTATGTATGTATGTATGTATGTATGTATGTATGTATGTATTGTATGTATGTATGTATGTATGTATGTATGTATGTATGTATGTATGTATGTATGTATGTATGTATGTATGTATGTATGTATGTATGTATGTATGTATGTATGTATGTATACATGCATGCATACATACATACATACAGACATGCATACATACATCATACATATATATATATATATATCTATCTATGTAACTCCCTGATAAATGCCGAATCTTCCAGAAGTCCTTAAAGTCTCGGATGGGACTGAGGCGGCTACCAAGACCTCCTTCCCATTCAGGCGTGGGGAGTTTAGGCGTTTCAGGGTTTTAGGGTTTTAGGGTTTCGGGTTTTAGGGCTTTTCGGGTTTAAGGGTGCAGGGTTTGAAGGTGAATTACTACTTAGGGTTCCGGGTTTAGGGTTTAGGGTTTAGGGCTAAACCCTAAACCCTAAACCCCAAGCCCTAAACCGGTTGTGAGGGGGAGTGAGGCCCGTCGGACTGACGGGGGCTCACCCTTCATCGGGCTCGAGGGGTTATACCTGTAGGCCAGAAGACGGCTTGAGGCTCTTGATGATGTCTCCCTAAGCCCTAAACCCTCAACCCTAAACCCTAAACCCTAGACCCTAAACCCTAAACCCTAAACCCAAAACTTATGTCTTCCTTGCTTGAAAAAGATGTCTTGGGCTCCAGGTAGGGTTCAGCGGCTAGGGGCCGCCCCACCCAACCCCCCTGCAAGCAAACAACGAAGTACCGCGGCAATGGGTTAGTATAGCTTTTTCCACCTTGTGAATGACATGCCTTATGAGGTGGGTTGGGGTGAAGGGGGCAATTCTGCCCCTAAACCCTCAACCCTAAACCCTAAACACTAAACCCTAAACCCTAAACCCTGAACCCTAAATCCTAAACCCCTGCTCTTTGCCACAGGCCGGAGACAGCGCCTCGGCCGCAGATAGAATTGCCAGAAGGCCGGAAGGCGATGCAATGATGGAGGCCGTGCCGTCGATGTTTAGCGTTCAGGGTTTGGGGTTTAGGGTTTAGGGTTTAGGGTTACTCTGCAGGTTTCTGACCTAAGTCTTGCAAGGAACTTTCCTCAAGCAACGAACCATCCTTGGCAATCCTTGCGCCAATCGGGTACAGTATGCCTCACTAGGCCACCGGAAGTGTCATGCATGTTTCAGTTGCAGGTAGGGGTCGTGGTAGTAGCAGCTGAACTGGCAGTGGTGGTTGTGGTGGTAGTACTTGGGAGGTATTCGCAACAGCACGATCACATGTGCAGACCTAAGCCCTGCAATCCATCCGCAGCCATTCTCCCGCCTGGTTCTTTTAGTAGGGAATGAGGGAATTAGGGCCTATCTACTTGAAGGGTACATACATAGGGTCCTGAACCCTAAGCCCTAAGCCCTAAACCCTAAACCTAAACCCTAAACCCTATAACCCTAACAATTCCCTCATTCCCTACTAAGAACCAGCCAGTTCTCACAAGGTCTGAACATCGAAATGATGGGCTGGGAGACAACTGCAGGGCGAATACAGGGCTTGCAGCAGCCTCGGCATGAGAATTTCCCAAGAGGGGTTTAGGGTTTAGGGTTTAGGGTTTAGGGTTTAGGGTTTAGGGTTTAGGGTTTAGGGTTTAGGGTTTAAAAACGCCCGAAACCCGAAATCTCCCGCCCAAAGGCGCCTTGGCTGAAGGTTCCCGTTTGAACCTTGAGGTCAGTCATTGGGTGCACAGTTTGCCCGCAACCCCAAAGGCCTTGCAAGTGAGCAGCACTCTATCAGCGTCATTCACCCTCCCCCCCGGATTAATGGCCGCCTACTTGGAAGCCCTTGTGTCCACTGCGTCTCCTCTAGAAACCCCTGTAAAGTCCCCACATCCCAACTTTCACGAATCCAACTTGCGAAGTTAACACGGGCTTTCAAGCCAGGTAAGCCCCCGAACCCCACAGGCTCAAAAAGCCCAAGGCCCCCCCCCAGATCCCTCAGCCTACTACTGTCTGCCTCAGAATCCCCCCCCCCCCCCCCCAAAAAAAAAAAAGCATGAAAGATGGTAATCCCCTTATTGCCCTTAGAGGAAGAATTCTCCCTCGGCCTACTACTATCTGCGTCAGAACCCCTCAGGAAGACCACTTTTTTTTTTTTTATAGTGGCTTTTCGCGGGTTCTAGAATAGCTTAGGCTCACGACCCTGCGCAGTGAAAGTCTTCAGGGTTTTTAGGGTTTAGGGTTTGAGAAGCCCCAAGTAGGGCATGCCAGCAGGGCTTAGGGTTTGGGGTTTAGGGTTTAGGGTTTAGGGTTAGGGTTTAGGGTTTAGGGTTTAGGGTTTAGGGGTTTAGGGTTTGGGGTTTAGGGTTTTGGGGTTTTCGGATTTCAGGTTTCGGGTTTAGGGTTTAGGGTGGGTTTAGGGTTTAGCCTAACCTGTCCAGTTCTTAAGTATTGTTGTTCCCTATATTATGTATATATATATACACATGTGTGCATATAGATACGTATATCTATATGACTACAGATTGTAAGAGGGTGGGGGGGGGGGGTTGAAACATAAGACTTCCAACTTAAACCCTAAATTCTAAGCTTAGCAAGCCTCTGTCCCCCCTAAACACTAAAGACAAAACCCTATACCCTAACCCTAAAACCCTAAAACCCTAAAACCCTAAAACCCTAAAACCCTAAAACCCTAAAACCCTAAAACCCTAAAACCCTAAAACCCTAAAACCCTAAAACCCTAAAACCCTAAAACCCTAAAACCCTAAAACCCTAAACCCTAAACCCTAAACCCTAAACCCTAAACCTTAAACCGGGGATGCAGCCTGCAGCCTCAGGGACATTGTGCGCATCTTCCTGTGGCCGCTGACGCAGCCATCCCCTCAGCCTTAGGCTACTTCCGGGTTTAGGTTTAGGGCTTAGGTTTAGTTTCGGGTTTAGGTTTAGAGTTTAGAGTTTAGGGTTTAGGGTTTAGGGTTTAGGGTTTAGGGTCAGGTTTAGGGTTTAGGGACCCTCGAGTCGGGGCACCTGCTTGGTTTGGAAGGCGTCTCATGCTCTGAATCTGCACGGGTTTGAAAGTTGTGGCCAGAAACCGTCCTCAGACACTTCATCTTCACTGAACCTCAGGTTGTCATAATACAATATCAGGCCTAGGAGGGTAGGAGGTACCAAAAAGTGGTTTTGGGTGACCCCAATTCCCGGCAGCAGGTCTCTTTTTCCATTGGATGGATGTGAATGAAGCTTATCAGATCATGGGTTCCCCTCCTACCCGCCTCTATACTACTCCCTAGGTCCCAGGTTCCCCCCTTAAATAGCCTTAATTGGGCTGAATTATCTCTATATGGCCTTAATTCTGGGGGGGAACCTAGGTGGGGGGAACCTGGGGGGGGGGGAGGGGGGTAGTAGGGGAACCCATGATCAAAGAGACCATGTCATCCGATGAGGGGGGGCGGGGGTGGTAAATCCCACGGGCGGAACGAGACGCGCGATTCAGGGTCTTAGGCCTTCGAGGGTTGGGTCTAACCTTCAGTTCCTAAAGCTCCCTATAAGCCTGACCCCAAACCCTAACCCTAAACCCTAAACCCTAAACCCTAAACCCTAAACCCTAAACCCTAAACCCTAAACCCTAAACCCTAAACCCTAAACCCTAAACCCTAAACCCTAAACCCTAAACCCTAAACCCTAAACCCTAAACCCTCAACCCTCAAAACCCTAAGCCCCCTACGTCGGGTCCTTCTGAGAGCGTCGCGAGGTGGCAAACCACGAGCTCCTGCACAGCTCAGTGCATCGAGAGCGGAGAGGCACGAGGGCCATCACAGGGTTTAGGTTTTAGGGTCTTAGGGTTTAGGGTTTAGGGTTTAGGGTTTTGGGTCCAGAAGAAAAAATGCGACGTTTGGGTACAGAAATAGATGGTGCTGGGGGCCCTTCCGAGTGTGGATATTGGCACCTAGAATCCCAAAGCCAAAACACTGAATCCTGAATCACAAATCCTAAATCCTGATTCCTGCATTTGAGTCCTAAACCCTAAACCCTAAACCCTAAACCCTAAACCCTAGACCCTAAACCCTAAACCCTAAACCCTAAACCCTAAACCCTAAACCCTAAACCCTAAACCCTAAACCCTAAACCCTAAACCCTAAACCCTAAACCCTAAACCCTAAACCCCAAACCCTAAACCCTTAACCCTAAACCCTCAATCCGAAGTCTTGAATCTTAAATCCTAAAATCCTAGATCCCAAAGGCCCCAGAGGCGAGAGGCGCTAGACCCTACATCCTAGAGGGTCTTGACATGAAAATCTTAAAGGCCCCAGAGAGGCCCCCGACCCTAAATCCTTAATCCTCAATGAATCCTTAATCCTTCCTTAGTCTTACATAAACCCTACAGGCCCCGGAGAATTCCTGAACCCTCAATCCGAGATCTTAAGCCCTTAATCCGAAGGGAACTGGAGAGGCCCCCTGAACCCGAATTCCTAAATCCTAAGGGCGCCGGAGAGGCCAAATCCTAAACCCTAAATCCTACATCCAAAACCCCCCCCCCCCCAAAAGACCCCAAAAAATCACACAACCCCATTAAAGTGTAAAGCTTAAGCCTGTTTTTCTTAGACATAGGCAGAGAGGGTTCAGGCAACCTAATCTGGGGCCTCAAAGTTTTCCTACACGCCAACCACCTCGGGCTCTTTCACCAGACTTGGGTTTCGGCTTTAGGGCGTTAGGGCTTAGGGGCTTAGGGGTTTAGGGTTTAGGGTTTAGGGTTTTGGGTTTAGGGTTTAGGGGGGTTTAGGGTTTCGATCCTCAACCCAACCCCGTGCGGTTTGTGTGCGCCCCGCCTGCGCAGATCAGCTTCCTCTGTGGGCAGATCACCTCCTGCCTGGGCTTGCCAACCGTCCCAGGCTCCCAAGCGGTACGGAATCGTAGCATGTTGTCTGGTCGTCCTAAGCCGTCGTCCCTACACCCTACATCCTACACCCGGCTGGCGTATGCTGATGTAGAAGGAAGGGCCCTTCGCTTGAAGAACCCCAAAGGACCAGAATCCTAAACCCTGAGCTCCTTGAACTCGAAAGCACACCCACCGGGCTTTCACCAAGTTGAGGCATATCCTGTGGATAGGATTTAGGGTGTTGGGGTTTCGGGTTTCGGATTCAGGGATCCAGAGTTGACTTGGTTGCGCACTCAGGCTTACAGACTTTTAGAAGCTCGAGGTAGGGTTTGGAGTGTAGGGTTTAGGGTTTTCCTGAGCCGGAGGCATGGCGCTGAATATCCTAAAGATCACGCTGCCCCCGTGCGTGACGGCGGCGGAGTGCCAGTTTGACGCAGCCCCGGCCGGATTGCTGTCGCAAAACCCTACCCTTCAACCCTATACACCCCTAAACCCTCAAAGGTCCTAAGATCCGAACTCTTAAGTCGCCACCCTAGAAATCTTGAACTTGAACCTACAAAGTCCTAAATCAAGGTTCCAGGCTTCATAAAGGGCCAGCAGGAATGATTTGGATTAGGGTTTAGGGTTTAGGGCTTTCGTTTCGATTCCCTTCTTGTGAACACGACGCAGTGGACTCCCCAGTCCGTTGTCATGGCTTTAATAGGCTTGGTAGCCCAGTGGTACCCTTCACCCTTTTTTGGTTCTGGGTTCCCTTATAGAGTAACCAACCCCAAAAACGGGTGCCCTTATTGTAATATGGCTACTGGGCTGCCAAGTGGGGGTTTATTCTGCTGGCCCTTGAACCTTGTCTTCTTGCTGGTCTTTTGCTACCTTAGCTGCATTCCCTGGCCGTTGTTGCTCCCATAACATTTCTACGGGCAAATGCAATGCGCGCCGTAGCGATATCAACAGAGTGGACTCACTGAGCTAGCGAGTTGCAGTTTTAGGGTTTAGGGTTTAGGGGAAATGAACACATGAGTTACTATCTGTGCGGTCGCTAGCCGATATTACTAGGATTGTCGCGGCTCACTTCTTCTATGCCGCGGCCCCAATATTTGTAACTGTCATATTGCCAGGAAGTGAGTGAAGCGAACGCACCACTGTCCCGCCACCCTAACCCCTGAACCCTGAACCCTGAACCCTAAACCCTAAACCCTAAACTCTCAACCCAAGAATCGCCCTAAACCGAAAAGCCCAAACCCTGAGCGTGCTGCCAGGACCTTTATGGAAATCGGAAGGTCCGGATTCGAATCGGAGGCCGGGCTTCAATCCAAGGGAAGTTACGTGGCCCCTTCATATGGTCCCTTATGTAAGGGTTCGGGGTTCAGGGTTCAGGGTTTACGGTTTATCTGGTGTGCATAAGGGTTCCAGATTAAGGGACCCTGTATCTGCCCAAGATCCAAGGTTCGTTGCCGGCACGTGGAGTCACTGTTTGACAGCCTGGGTTCAGGGGATTTAGGGTTTTAGGGTTTAGGGTTTAGGGTTCGGGTTTAGGGTTTAGGGCTCGGGTGTAGGGTTCAGGGTTGAGGGTTTTGGGGTTTTGGTTTTTGGGGGCTTAGGGTTTAGGGGTGTTAGGGTTTTGGGGGTTTCAGGGTAGTTCCTCTCTTTCGGATGTCACAGCTTCTAGAGACTGCGATGCAACAAGAAGACTAGGTAACCCCCCCCCCAAAAAAAAATAGAATAAAAAAAGACCTAACTTTCTGAAGCGACCCTCCGAGACGTGGCCCTAAACCCTAAAGCCTAACGCCTAAACCCTAAACCCTACACTCTCAACCCTAAACCCTAAACCCTCACGTGCCAGGCATCACAATACCCTCGGGCGGCTTCTTCGCACAGCGCCTTGCGGCGCAGGCGAGTCATTCGGGCATTCAACCGAAAAACCATTGAACCAAAAGGCTCCGTTCGTTGGGGCTGCCAGGGTTTGGGGTTTAGGGTTTAGGGTTTGGGGTTTAGGGTTTGGGTTTTAGGGTTTAGGGTTTAGGGCTTGGGGTCGTGTTATCAGGATTAGTAGCGCTGAGGTGCTTGTGCAGACTTGATGGTGCGACTGCTAGAATCTTTGCTGCCGTGATGTCCCAGTCCCTGAGCCCCTAAACCCTTGGAAGTTGCTGGTTTAGGGTTTAGGGGTTTATGTAGGGTTAAGGGGTTTAGGATTTAGGGTTCAGGGTTTAAGTGCCCTAAACCTCAGAAGCGTTCTGGAAGGTCACGAACGAGTTCGATCAGCGCCCCAACTACGTGCTTTCGAGTGGGAGCTACGTATGGAAGGCCTGCCGCATTATGCTTGCGACTGATGGGGCTTCGGGCTTCGGGCTTTAGAGATCCAGAGCTGAGGGGCATGGATGGTACTTGGGGTTTAGCTACTATTTGCTGAAGACTTCCCCCCCCCCCCCCCCCCCCCCAACCACCCCCCAAAAAACACGATACAACAAGAATGTCCGGCCTTATATAAGGGCAATATATGGAATACTCTCTTCTAATTTTCGCGGTTCTTATCCAAATATTCGGTTATAGGGTTTGGGATTCTAGGGGCTATAGTTACCGTAGGGGTTAGGGTTTTTGGGGTGATTTGTATGCTTTTGGGGTTGTAGTTACGAAAGGGTTTGGGGTTAAGGGTTAGGGTTTAGGGTTTAGGGTTTCGGGTTTAGGGTCAGGGTTCAGGGTTTAGGATTTAGGACTCAGCCGCCCCGTGGGCAGGAGCCAAACCCGGGCATCACGACTGCAAAGGTTGTCTCGCAACTGGGCGGAGGCGCCGGGCATGTCACGTTCTGGGGACCCCTTTGTGAGGGTTTAGGGTTTAGGGCTTAGGGTTTAGGGTTTGAGGGTTTGGGCCTTATTCTATCCCCCTATATGTACCCCTTTAAGGGTAGTTAAGAGTTGGGTACCTCATATTTCCTCCCATATGCACCCTTTAAGAGAAATGTTTACATGATAGAGGGTACCTCTGTTCCCTTCTTCTCTAGTTATTCTGGAGCGAAGGATGTATGAACAGAAGCTCCGAGGCTTAAAGTTCCAACCGACTCTCCTCGAGCCCTACAGGTGGCTTCAGAATGGTCAACTACAACTACTATTTGCTTAAGACCCCCCCCCCTTAAAAACAGAGAGTAAGATCATGCCTATATTGCCCTTAGGGGGGGGGTTCTTAAGCAAAGTCAAACAGGAGACAAGAAAGCAGGTCTTGGTGGTTGGTGGCTTCCCATAAATCCGAAACCCTCAACCCTAAACCCTACAGCCTACACCCTAAGCCCTAAACCCTGCAAGCAACTGCAAAGCCGACAGGCAATGCAATGCCCTTCCGCGGCGATCAGATGAACGTGCTCTACGCCAGGCTGGGGTAACTAGTAGGGTTTGGATTGCTAGGGTAAATAGGGCTATCAGGGTTGCTGGGGTTATTTGCCTTGTTCGCGAGTTTAGGTTATCGGAGATAGCAGGCCTACTTGAAAGTTTGGATCATGGGGGTTCTGATGATTCTGAGGGTTCCCAGACACTGGCGTTGTTCGAGTTATTGGGGTCGTCAGGTTGCTGTGGCTACTGGCGTTGCTAGTGTTCTAGGGGTAGTGGTGCAAGTGTTTTTTTTGTTGTTTTTTTGTTGTGTTTTCCGGTATTTGGGTGTACTATGAGTGTTATTATTCTTATTCGTATTCTACTTCGTATTCTTATTCTTATTCTTATTATTCTTATTTGTCAGAAGTAGCATGCTTCGTAATCTTTGTAGTTTTAGTGTTGGGGGTATTGTTACATGTTCGGCGAGTGGTACGCCCTTGGGGCTGTCGCTTTTTGTAAGTGCCTTCGAGGAAAGTTTTTTTTTGGGGGGGGGGGCTATGAATATATATATATATATAGGTCCCTAATTCCCTCATTCCCTGCTAACCGACAGTAAGTGGCTGAAGGCTCACACTGTCCTCCACCATCAAGGCACGAGATGACACTTACGTTGGCTACTCAGCATCGATGTGCGGAGCGATTGAGCCTGTCAGAGAGCACAGGCACAGAAGCGACCAACCCTGAGCCCTAAACCCTAAACCCTAAACCCTAAACCCTAAACCCTAAACCCTAAACCCTAAACCCTAAACCCTAAACCCTAAACCCTAAAGTCTAAACCCTCTTTGAGTAGTATGCTCAGGGCAACGGAAATGCACTCGGCCAACGAGAGCCGACGGCAGTGTGTCCTTCAAATCGGCCCATGAAGCTGCCCTTCTAAGTTCTGGTAGGGTTTGGGGTTTAGGGTTTAGGGTTTAGGGTTTAGGGTTTAGGGTTTAGGGTTTAGGGTTTAGGGTTTAGGGTTTAGGGTTTAGGGTTTAGGGTTTAGGGTTTAGGGTTTAGGGTTTAGGGTTTAGGGTTCAGGGTTTCGGGTTTAGGGTTTAGAGCTTAGGCCGGGAACAAAGGTAGAGGTAGCTGGATTGTCTAAACCCTCAACCCTGAGCTTTAAGCTCAAAAAGCGCCTCCTTCTGAGAACGACGCCTCCTTCACCATCACGCTGCCAGAGGTCTGACTGCCAGAATTCATAAAGAACCACGAAGCGGTTTAGGGTTCATATTTGTGTTTTTGTTTTTCATCTTGCTGTCTCTTCTTTAACATATTGGCAAGGGAGTGGGGGGTGGTGGGCAAGGTGTGTGGATGGGGAAAGAGAGTTTGTTTAGTTCGGAGTCCCTAAACCCTTAACCCTAAACCCTATATGGGGCTGTCTCTCCGACCTCGCGAGGGCTGCACAGCGGGTGCAGACGTTCAAGTTCCCACAGTGTCGGGCTTCGGGGTTAAAGTTATCGGTTGGGATGTTTTCTTCTTCCTAACAGTCCTAAATCGGGATTCTCGTACCCCCGTTAATTATAATCCTTAAGGACTGTTAGAAAAAGGGGTCCTTAATCGGGATTATCGCACCCCCGTTATAATCCTCAAGAACTGCTAGAAAAAGGGGCAACATCCCAAGTTATAGAGTTTACCAGTGGGCCTTCATGCCAGGATTCAGGTCTCAGGGCTGTGGGCGGGCTGCAAAGGTGATGGTGGTAGGCTTTCATGGGCTTTCCCACTGTGCGCTCGAGAACAACCGGTGCAAACCCTAAACCCTAAACCCTAAACCCTAAACCCTAAACCCTAAACCCTAAACCCTAAACCCCAAACCCCAAACCCCAAACCCCAAACTCCAAACCCTAAACCCTAAACCCTAAACCCTAGGCCAGCATGCACGGACCCGAAGCCCAAAACCCCAAAACCCCCAAAGCCCTGGCCCGGCTCCAAGTGGGCTTACAAGGTCCTACGCCCTGCCAAGTAGGCACAGCAAACCTCCCTCAACCCAAGGCCCAACCCACTCAAGAAACCCTAAACCTAAACCCGCAACCCTAAACCCTAAACCCTAAACCCTAAACCCTAAACCCTAAACCCTCAACCCTAATTACACCCTAGACCCTACAAGCCCCAAACTTTGCCCATGAAACCCCTCGCAGTCCGCAGAGACCCTCAACCCTCAACCCCTCAAACCCTAAACCCTAAACCCTTGAAGCCCCGACATTGTAACCCTAAACCCTAAACCAAACCCTAAACCCTAAACCCCAAACCCCAAGGCCCCAACCCCCAAAGCCCAAATCATATACCCCAACCTACATAGGGGTATAGGAAAATAAGGGACCCCCAATATAAACCCCAAGAAATAGGATCCCCTTATAATATGACCCCAATAAGGTACCTGCAATATCGTAAACCCCCACATACGAGCCAGGGATACACCTGCAGGGTGCCCTCAGCCTTCGAAGGCCCCCAGCGTGGTCTTGGAGTTTTACTTGTTCCGGAGTTGAAGGGTTTTCAGGTTTGGGGAAATGGTTTTGGGTTCAGAGTTTTGGAATTTAGGGTTAAGGTTTTTTTTTGGGGGGGCTTTGAAATAAACGTCTGAGTCTCGGGGTTTGGGGTTTTAGATTCTGATATATACGATTCTTTCTCGCTGGGAAGGTGGACTTTCACGCCGAATATTTAGGGTGTAATCAGAGATCCCGTAGCCCACCCAAGCTCGAAGACAGCCGCGATTGCCCCCGTATACCTGGGACCCAGAGTCCTGGGTGTCTCTTGGGTCACCCTGAACCCTAAACCCTAAACCCTAAACCGTAAACACTAAACACTAAACCATAAACCCTAAACCCCTAAAGCACACACCTAGACCTTGCACCCGAGAGGGCACCTTTATGTCTGTGAGAGAACCCCCCACTTGGAGGTTCATGGTACTTATGAACCAGGTATAACTGTACTAAAAACTGTACCTATAACCACATGATGGCACTTTAAGGGGGCTTATAAGTGGGTTGTAAGTACGGTTTTAATTGGCTAGTAAGGACCATGAACCTCCAAGCATGACACCCAGAGCACCTTCATTCTGACCGTTCGATCCCCGAAGAAGACTCATAGGCCCCCCCCATCATGCTGAACGGGGTGCTTAGGGTGGAGGCTTGCGGGTCCTTAGAAGCGTTTAGGGGTTTAGGGTTTAGGGTTTAGGGTTTGTGTCTATTTCTGAGTCGAGGACGGGATTGCTTGCCCTGTTCCGACTCTGTTGCCGGAGGGGCGGGATGCCCATTATGAATTACATGAAATCCACAAACGCCATGCCTCATTTTTTTTGCTCCTAGGCATCTGGGGGAACCCAGAAAAACCCCGACACCCGACGCGTTTCTCGAGGCATCAACCCATGGGAAGCCGCCACCACCCTTCCAGCCTTTGGCATCCAGGCGGTTTTGCGCTTTGAGGGCTTTGGGGGATGTTTCGAGGATTTCTAGGACGAGCCTTCAAAAGTTAAGGCCTAAACCCTTTTAAGCCCTCTAGGCCTTAGAGCGCGTTCTTCAAGCTTGTGCATTCCATGAAGCCCCAGAAGCCCGATCAGGCCTGAACTCACTATCCTTGATTATGGGGTTGTTTTTAGGGGCCTTGGGGAGTAGTGGGGGAGTCGTTGGGAACCTTGGGGTTACATACGCCCCTTAAAACCCCCCTCCCTGAAGAGCCCTATAGCTTGAAGTTCAGGGCTGCAAGATTTGAGGGCCCAGGGTCGGGGTTGGGGGACTTACAGAGGATGGCAGGGTGCTAGCTGGCTGGTCATGGGTGGGTATAGGTAGGGTCTGAAGCAGGTGGGTCGTGTTTGGGGTTTACTCTATCATAGTGGGGTAACATTTTACATTTTTAAGGGTACTTAAACTCAATAAGGAATAGAATTTTAAAATCTTTTTACTATCCCAACTATGAACCAGTTTAGGGTTGAGGGCTTAGAGGTGGGGAGATATGGTCCCGCAACTCACAACACCTTCAGCTCTGGAGCCTGGACTCTAAGCCCTAAACCCGACAAAAACTCGAAACCCCGAGCCGCAGCCTGAAGTCAGTGTCATTTTAAAAAACCCTAAACCCTAAACCCTAAACCCTAAACCCTAAACCCTAAACCCTAAACCCTAAACCCTAAACCCTAAACCCTAAACCCTAAACCCTAAACCCTAAACCCTAAACCCTAAACCCTAAACCCTAAACCCTAAACCCGGAAATTTAGCATCCCTGAAGACGAGGACTATGCTAAAATAGGGTTGAGGGAAAGCGGAACCTATAGCTAGAGAACTCGCCACAAGACCACACGATCCTGTGGGGGATTGTTCTCCATCGGTGTTCCGCGCTTTTTCAAAAAATCGGGGGTCCGATTGGAAGATACCTAGGGTTTTTAATTGTGGGGGTGCTGAGTTGGAACAGCTCTCCCGATGAGGAGAGAGTCCTCTGGGCGCAGTTGCTTTAGCTCATCAACGGTTGGCACTAAGCCCTGAACCCTTTCTACAGTTTAACCTTGACCCTAAACCCTGCACCCGAAACCCTAAACCCGAAACCCTAAACCCTAAACCCTAAACCTAACCCTAAACCCTAAACGACCCCAAGCCGAGCCAGGTGCCTCAGGGCCGAGGGACGCCCACCGATGGCACTGCCCTACACGGCTTGGGCCCTGGTCGGTGGTATCTTCTTAGTCTACTACGATTGTACTATTGCTAAGAACACCACCAGCACCACCGCCACCACCGCCACCACCGCCACCACCACCAGCACCACCAGCACCACCACCAGCACCACCAGCACCACCAGCACCACCACCAGCACCACCAGCACCACCACCAGCACCACCAGCACCACCACCAGCACCACCAGCACCACCACCAGCACCACCAGAACCAGCACCAGCAGCAGCAGCAGCACCACCACCGCCACCGCCACCGCCACCGCCACCGCCACCGCCACCGCCCCCGCCGCCGCCGCCACCAGCACCACCAGCACCACCAGCACCGCCACCAGCACCACCAGCACCACCACCAGCACCAGCAGCACCACCACCAGCACCACCACCAGCACCACCAGCACCACCACCAGCACCACCAGCACCAGCACCACCACCACCACCACCACCGCCGCCACCGCCGCCGCCGCCACCGCCGCCACCGCCGCCGCCGCCACCGCCGCCGCCGCCACCACCACCAGCAGCAGCAGCACCACCACCACCACCACCACCACCCCCTCCCCCCCCAAAAAACAAGCATAAAACAAAATATACAACAACAGAAAAAGAAACAACAACAAGTCTTCCTTATAGGGGGAATACAGGGATGATTTTCTTGTTTTGGCGGTTCTTAAGCAAAAAAGTAGTCTAGGGTCAGGGCTTGGGGTTTCTGACTTGATGGCCCCTAAGGCAGTTTGGAGGATGACCCTAAACCCTAAACCCTAAACCCTAAACCCTAAACCCTAAACCCTAAACCCTAAACCCTAAACCCTAAACCCTAAACCCTTTTCAATGCCTCTGCGCAAATCCTAACCACAAGCCTCGGGCTCCACAAAATTGTGGACTCGGGACTGGGGTTTCGGGCTGGGGGGGTAACGCATGGCTTGTCATAACTTGAACTTTCCATGGTTTGTCTTAGGCAGAGTTACTTCTGGATCGATCCTTACCAGATGTTTGTGTGGGAACCTCCGCTTTCGCGGTTTCCTTTGCTGAACTCCAAAAGCCTAAACCCTAAGCCCCAAAAATGCCTAGTACTTAAAGCTGCCCATGAAGCTTCCAACCTTGAGGTAGTCGGTGGAAGGTTAAGAGGTTTAGAGGTGTAGGGATTTAGGGGTTTAGGGGCTTAAGGGTCTAGGGTTTAGTCGCTTAGTTGGGGTTTAGGGTTTACGGTTGAGGGTGTGCGGGGTTTGGGGTTTAGGGGGTTTAGGAGTTAGAGTGATTTTCGCCTAAAGTGCAGGGTCATGGTTCCTACTCGCAGCAGTCGTCAGACGCAAACTCAATTCCACATGAATACCATGAACGTAGGCTTGAGGTCTAAGGTTCAGAGTCTAAGAACACACTCTACACCCTAAACCCTAATTTCTAAACCCGAAAACCTTTGAAGTGTTCAATCACAACTTTACAAGGCTGGACCGTGGATGGCAACAAGTGCATCTACACGCCTCGGCACCCGAATGGCATCGTTTATGCGGGCTCCTCCTTGGCGGACGACCGAGCTGGCCCACGGTGTAGGGTTTAGGGTTTAGGGTTCAGGGATTTAGGGTTTAGGGGTTTAGGGATTTAGGGTTTAGGTTTTAGAGATGTAGGGTTTAGGGGCTTAGGGTTTAGGGGTTTTGGGTTGAGGGCTCGAGAACAGCCGGGTGGGCACAGGCCCAGTCCAGTCGAAGCCCAAAGTCTGTTGCAAAAGGGCTTCGGGCTTAGGGCTTCGCGTCGTTTTTAAAGTTCCGCGTGGACCCCAAAGACTAGGTACTTGGAGCATCATCGTCGGCCCTCAGGGGGGGGGCTTGAGGGCTCGGAATCATAAGTGATTTACTTGTGTTCTCGTAAAGGAGCTTAAAGGAGCTTGCTTGTCGACTAACAAATACGGTCGTTCCCTTTTTGTTGTAACTGTATTTTGGGTTTTCTCATAGTAGGTTCGACGGGGGTAGGGTAGGGTTCAGGGTTCAGGGTATGGGGGTTAGGGGGGGCGGGCTCTTGAATTATCATGGGCGGGTAGAAGTGGGGTCAGCAGTATCTTCAACACGGGGTGTAGTATAGGGGTCGGAACTATTTCTAATTCTCAGAGGTTTGAATCATCCACTTATGGCTACCCATGAACCTTCACGGCACAGTGCTAGGGACCAGAGAGGGTTTGAGGGCGAGCACCGTCATGGGCAAATTTCATCATTACCCACAACCCTCTAGGCCCAGAGGCTGGCAGCGCGCCTCAAAAAGTCCATATTGCGTCCGATTTTGAGAATGAGGGTCGAGGCTTTAGGGGCTTAGGTTTAAGCACCCGAAGCTCTGAACCCAGGAAAGGGCCTGCCACTCACTTCTAGACCAGGAGGGACCTTGAGATGCTTTGTATCTTCTCCAATTCCCAGATCGCTGGGAGGATTCGCCCCCAAATAGTATCCTATACCACTATTGGGTCATTCTTGGGAACCCTTAAAGGGATCTACTTTCTGCATCCTCCCAGGGGTCTGGGTTTGGCTTAGGGTGGTTTTTATTCAAGGTTTACATGGCTGTAAGGGCCAGCCTAGCGAAGGGCTAAACCCTAAACCCTAAACCCTACACCCTAAACCCTAAACCCTAAACCCTAAACCCTAAACCCTAAACCCTAAACCCTAAACCCTAAACCCTAAACCCTAAGCCCTAAACCCTAAACCCCTTAACGCGGGAACCCTTCTGCAAAACCCAAGCTGGAAGGTAGTTCAGCTCTACCGCTTTGTCGCCCGAGCCAAACCCAAAAGCTTTCGTTGGATCCCCATCAAGCCGCCAGCGGCACCCTTTTAGGGTTTAGGGTTTAGGGTTTAGGGTTTAGGGTTTAGGGTTTAGGGCTTCTTCCTTCCCGTAAAGACTTCGACCATAAATAAACCCTTTTCACATACAAGACCCATTTTTCCAGCGAGGGCAATGGGCAACCTAGAAGAGGAACAGTTCTCTATAGAGAACTGGGCTTAAGCCCTAAAGCCAAACCCGTCACCCCTAAACCCCAAGCCCCAAACCCCAAACCCTAGACCGCGAGCTCTGCAACCCAGGTGGTCAAGATCACAGCGGCGGGGGCCTTGATGAGAGGGCGTTTTCTAGTTGAAGGTTCTGGGTAGTTACAAGTAACAGTGGTTAAGGAAATTTTCAGCTTGCCACATTCATGCCAAGCCTCTTGCTACCCCAGCAGAGACGAGCTTCAGAGGTACAAGGCTTGGGGATTAGAGGGTTGTTTTCGGGCTTGCGGCGTAGTTAGGCATTCCTACATCTAGGACCGGGAGTTTAAAACCAAATAGGGCACCCTTTTTATTCCTAGGTTTCTCCCGGGTGTAGACCTAAACCCTAAACCCTAAACCCTAAACCCTAAACCCCAAACCCCAAACCCTAAACCCTAAACCCTAAACCCTAAACCCTAAACTGCTCTGGTCAGGACAATCCCACCTTTGCCCTGCAAAGGGCAGACAGCCGGAATGCGGGGGCTCCCAGCGACACGCGTCTTGCGACTGCTGGTCGGTTGCGCGGTTTAGGGTTTAGGGTTTAGGGTTTAGAGTTTAGGGTTTAGGGTTTAGGGTTTCGGGTTTAATTAGGGTTTAGGGTTTAGGGTTTAGGGTTTAGGGTTTAGGGTTTAGAGTTTAGGGTTTAGGGTTTAGGGTTTCGGGTTTAATTAGGGTTTAGGGTTTAGGGTTTAGGGTTTAGGGTTTAGGGTTTCGGGTTTAGGGTTTAGGGTTTAGGGACAACGTATCCTGCCGAGGTGTGGACAGTGCACTACTCCAACATCGGCTTCCATCAGTTCGGCAACCAGAGGCCGAATGGAGTCTCCTTTAGGGTTTAGGGTTTAGGTTTAGGGTTTAGGGCTGAGGGTTTTTGGGGCACTGGTGGACCCTTGGCCCATCTACAAGCCGATCGAAGAAATCAAAGGACATAATTTGCATAAGTCGGATCTGCTTTGGCACCGTGGTTTCAAGATGATCTACATCCAAACTCACGACAAAAAAGAAAGCTTTTACTGCTGGCTTCTGGAACAGACAGGGCGTGTTTGTGTGTGTGACCTACACCCGATATTCCTCGAATCGCATGGCTGCAATTCGTGGCGTTGCGGACTGTTGCTTCCCTATTGCAAGCTGCTGGTAGAGCGGTTTCGCAAGACATGATTGGGCGCTAAGTCTCGAATGTTTGCATGGCTTGTTCGACACATAAAGGTGCCTGAATGTTATGGCACTTTAACGCCGTTCCTGTATCTGCCTGCTGCGTACTGTTGGGGTTCATCTGATATATGGATGGATGCAGAAATAAACCAACGCAGCCGCCCGCTTGACTGTCTCCTGCTTGCAGGATACGGCAAGTGACCACCATGTATCGGTTCGCTTCAGCCGAAGACGTGCCAGCTGCTGAGCATTCGCTTGCTCGCCTCTTTCATCTCCCGCCAAAATTTAGGGTTTAGTGGTTTAGGGCTGTAGGCCCTGAACTACACTAGGCCCCTGGGTCCCAAACTCCAAGCCCTAACCTGGCGCTTATGCTATGACAATTTTGGAAGGAATGTCTGGCCCCACGAACTTCGATAGGCACTTGAAGAGACCACACACCCAGTGGCCCAAACCCTAAACGGACCAGTGCTGCACAGTCATCAGAGCCCAAGCCCTGAACCAAAGCTTCGAGGATGTACCAGTCCAACAACGCAGTGTTGGGGTACCGCCCTCAGGTTCAAGGTTTACAGGTTGGTTGCAGCGTTCAGGGTTTTGAATAGGGTTTTGGGGGTTAGGGGTTTTAGGGTTTTAGGGGTTTGTGCTGCATTTCAGTCAGCGGACCCTCTGTCCTTACTCATGTCATGTAGGGCACGGTTGTAGTAGGTGTTCCACATAGCTTGGTCCAAATTTCTTGATTTAACTTTCCATTGGTTGCTCAAATGCTTCAGGGTTCGGCCCATGCACAGAAGTTTCAGCATTGTTGCCGCAACGATGACCATGGCCCCACAAGCATCACCACAACCGGACAAGGACCACCCCACCACTTGCTCCGGTCCTAGCTGCTCTGCTCCCATGCAAGATAACCCCAAAGACCCGAAACCCTAAACCCTATTACGCTGCAGGTTGTGGAAGTCAAGGCTGTAAGGCTTAGGGCTTAGGGTCGTCAAGTTCACTGAGTCTCGGAAGATCTTGAACATTGCAGTCCTCAACCCAAGGATCATCACCGATGCCTCCTGCCAGCCGCAAGTGCTGTCTGCATCGACGAAGAAGGCTGTGCTGCAGGACGGGCTCCTACAGTGCACCTTCTGTCGAACAGAGTGACCCGCGCAAGAGGGCCTGCCATACGTCGAAGCGCACTGGGTTGTCAGGTCCTATGCGAAAGGGAGTGAGAGAGAGAGAGAGAGAGATGGAGAGATGGAGAGAGAGAGGGAAGAAAAAGAGGAAGAAGAGAGAGAGAGAGAGAGAGAGAGAGAGGGAAAGGAGATGAGAGGGAGGGGCAGAAAGAGGTGGGGAGAGAGAGCTGTGGGGCGAAAGAGGGGGAGAGACGGAGTGAGGGTCTGCATTGTTGGTTTGGGGGGGGAGGACACTGGTGGAGCCCAGGCCAGACTGTTACCAACAGGTCAACAGCCCCCACCTAGGCTTCGAAAAGTCACGGAGACGCCATGCTTGAAGCACAGTGCTCTCACCTGCCGTGACCCCCCAAACCCCCACCCCAAAGTCTCCTCGCTCATGCCTACGTACCTGCTAGGAACGGCGCCGTACGCCACAATGAGTGCGCAGTTGAGGTCTCTAGGCAAGCGCAGGTGCGCACGACGAGCGCGGACTTAAACCCGCCCCTCCCAAAGCCCCAAAAGCTACCAAACGCGAACCACTGAACCCTGAACTGCAAACCCTAAACCCTAAACCCAGACCCCAAAACCCCAACCCCTAACCCCTAACCCCCACACCCTAAACAACCCCAAACCCTCAAGCCCTTCCAGGACCTGCACTTCTTCTTTCGTACCGAGCAGGAGGCCGACTGTGTTGGCCCTCCGAGGTTTTAGGGTTTAGGGGTTTAGGGGGGTGTAAGGACATTGGGGTTTAGGGGTTTAGGGGGGTGTAAGGACATTGGGGTTTAGGGTTTAGGGTTTAGGGTTTGGGCTTAGTGTTTAGTGTTTAGTGTTTAGGTTTTAGGGTTTAGGGTTTAGGGTTTAGGGTTTAGGGTTGAGGGTTCGGGCTTTCACTTCGTTGTTCGGGCTAAGGGGAGTTTCAGGTTCAAATTGGGGGGGCTGCTCGAGGCTTGTTTGGGGGACCCTTTGCACTGCTTTGGGCTTATCATGGGTTCCCCTACTACCTTCCTCCACTACGCCCCCCCCCCCCCCAGGTTCACCCCTTTTAATAAGCTCAGTTAGGCTTAATTATGGGGGGAACCTAGGGGGGGGGTAGTCTAGAGGGGGGTAGCAGGGGAAGCCATGAGCTTAGTTAAGGGCCCCGCAGCGGCACCCTTCTTTCCATTTCTAAAGGTTGTGTTCCCTACCCACCTTAGGAAGGCCTTCACCCTAGTCTCTTTTTGTTCCCACTTCTGAAGGTTGTGTTCCTTACTCACTTTCAACCCTAAGCCCTAAGCCCTAAGCCCTAAGCCCTAAGCCCTAAACCCTAAACCCTAAACCCTAAACCCTAAACCCTAAACCCTAAACCCTAAACCCTAAACCCTAAACCCTAAACCCTAAACCCTAAACCCTATACCGATACTCTAAGGCAAGAAGGGCCCTCTTTTGCTCCCAGGTTATGGCCTTGGGGGGTGGCAGGTAAAACCCAAAAAACTCTAAAACCTGAACCCGAAACCCTTCAAATAAATAGGGAATATAATATATATATATATATATATATATGTATATATATATATATATTATATACATATATATATATACCACGATATTACTCTGTGTACATGATGACTGATGGCGAGTGAATGTGTGTTGGGTTGCCTAGGCATGTCGACCCCAAATCCCACAACCGCCAAAGCCCCTTTGTCATGGACCCACAATCACTCGCCATCATGTACACGGAGCAACATCGTGGTGTATATGTGTAGTTACCTCTATTTATTTGAAGGGGTTAGGGTTTAGGGTTCGGGGTTTAGGGCTTCGGGTTTGGGGTATTTATGGATGTGACAGAGTCCTTTCAAGTCAGGGAGCCAACAGGAATTTTCCCTAAACCCTAAACCCTAAGCCCGAAGCCCTAAGCCCTAAGCCCTAAGCACTAAGCCCTAAACCCTAAGCCCTAAACCCTAAACCCTAGATCGCGCACAGGTGGGTCCGGGGGGCCTTGTCCGCCTTCTCGCGCCCGCAGGTGCCAGGGGTTCAGGGATGACGGCCTTAGGGTTTTAGGGGGTTTTGAGGCGGTTTTAAGGTTTTTGGAGGTTTTAGAGGGCCGGGGGGTTTAGGAGGGTTTTAGGGTTTTTTAGGGGTTTGAGAGGGGTTCAGGGGTTTCAGGGTTTGCGGCATTTCGGGGGGTTTGGGGTGTTTTATGGGGCTTCAGGGCTTAAGGATATGAGGGATTTGGGGTTATGTAAGGCTTTAGGGGTTTTAGGGGGTTGGAAAACCCTAAACCCCAAACCCTACTCTCCAGGTTCAGTGTTCAGGGTTGAGGGTTTTAGGGGTTCAGGGGTATCCGCGCTTGTCTTCTAGAGTACATTGGGTTTGGGTCCTTAAAGCATCAGGCTTACCCCAAAAAACTCCCAGAATCCAAGTCATGACTATTTAACTTGCTCTTTGGTCTTCTCGGCACGCTAAGATGTGAGAGAGCGAGGAAGAAGGACAGGGAGAGGCAGTGGGCAAGAGTGAGGGTGAGTCTGCGTGCGGCCTATACCCGCAGAGCAAGCAGAAAAGGTCTGGGGCTTGAAAAAGGTTTTGGGGGCGCCGCCCTAACCCTAAACCCTAAGCCCTAAGCCCTAAACCCTAAACCCTAAACCCATAAGAACTCAACTGTCCTCCCAACCTCAAGACCCGAACTCAAGACATACATGCGCCACTCATGCGACTCCCCCCCCCCCCCCCCCCCCCGGCCCGTGAAAACCCTGCGCATCTTCAGGGATCCCCGTTGCATCCTCGCGTGTGCTGTTGCTAAACCTTAAATCCTAAATCCTAAACCCTAAATTCTAAACCCTATTCTTGAGGTCTAGGATTAGCGCTTAGGGCTTCGGCCTTTTAGGCTTCAGGTGAGCCGCCATGTAACCCAAGGTTCCCCAACACTCCCCCACTACTCTCCAAGGCTCCCTAAGCTTCCCGAAGGATCCCTAGGCACCAGCCCCCCCCATGAAGCCCCCTGCCTTAAGAACGCTATGGTCTCGACCCCTAAACCGTACACCCTAAACCCTGAACCCTAAACCCGAAACCCTGAACCCTATAACCATGAAGGGCTCCAGTTGCGCGAGCAAGGGTGTACGGTTACGGGCTGGTAACCCCTCGAGTGTTGAAGTCGACGCCACAAACCCGATCTCCCAAGCACGCACAATGTCAGCTAACCAACTCACTAGCGAACGAAACCAACTAACCAGATGAGTAAGCAAGCAAGTCAGTGAAAACAGGAATACACCACATATGCATATGCATATCTATATACCAGATGTATGTATATATATATATATATCATATGTTCAGATTTAAATATACAACTATAGACAACTATATAACATTGTAAGAACAAGTAGAAATAGCATATATGTACCCCTTATTTTAGCCCCCCACCCACCCACCACCAACTCACCCACTCAGCCGCCCTTCCACCTCGACTCCGAGCCCTGCAGACACAGGCCCCCTGGTTCTTAGTAGGGCATATACCCTTTACTTTAAGGGATGATATAGTGCCCTAGTTCCCTCATTCCCATACTAAGAGCCCGCCAGCAGGCTTCAGCTTTGGGCAGCCTTGCAACGCCACCGATCTCCCGGACCGCAGCCCAGTCCGGATTCGAGGGTCGCGAGTGGCGGACCCGAAAACCCTCAGCCCTCAACTTCGCGCAAGATAATCGAAAGCCCAACCTTAGCTTCAGAAAACACCCTAAGCCCTAAACCCTACACCCTAAACCCTACACCCCAAACCCTAAACCCAAACCCTAAACCCTAGACCCTAAACCCTAAACCCCAAACCCTAAACCCTTAACCCTTAACCCTGAACCCTTAACCCTCCACCCTTAACCCTAAACCTCGCTGCCCCCGGCTTATGAGGCGCCTTACTACGCCACCCAAGCGAATCCAGCGGATGCCACCCTGCCGCTGCCTGGGATCATGTCGTGGCGGCCCCGGGATAGCTCAACTTGGGGTTCTCAACCCTAAACCCCAAAACCTTAAACTCTGAACCCCTAATCCCTAAGTGTAAGCGTAACTTGGGGTTCTCAACCCTAAACCCCAAAACCTTAAACTCTGAACCCCTAATCCCTAAACCCTAAACCCTAAACCCCAAAACCTTAAACTCTGAACCCCGAATCCCTAAACCCCTCAGGGCGCACCCCAACTCCTAAACCCTGGACTCAACAGCCCTACTACTGCAAACCTTCGATCCCCAATCCCTCGACCCTGATTACCCTAAACCCTGAAACCCCCCCGCCCTGAACCCTAAACCCAACTCCCTAACCCCAAATCCCTAAACCCCCAAAGCCCCCAAAGTCCTAAACCCTAAACCCTAAACCCTAAACCCTAAACCCTAAACCCTAAACCCTAAACCCTAAACCCTAAACCCTAAACCCTAAACCCTAAACCCTAAACCCTAAACCCTAAACCCTGAACCCCTAGTGCCCTGGCAACATGGCGGCTCTTGGACTGAGGTGCGTGAGCCGCGGCTCCGAGCTGCGCGAGGCCACGATGTTGGTTTACACCCTAAGCCCTAAACCCTAAACCCTAAACCGTAAACTTGGCGTTAAACCCGAAGCCCTAAACCCTAAACCCTATACACCCCAAACCCTAAACCCCAGACCCTAGACCCTAAACCCTAAACCTGACACTTGAACCAAGGTTGGTTCGGCCTCGACAAGCGCAGAACCCCAGGGAAGAATTACTCATAACATTCCCTTATTGTCCCTGTATAATTACACAATAATTACTCCCCAAACCACCATTCTAATTATTAGGGCTCCTACATTAGTCGTCGCTCGAGCATGGATGCTCTGGGGGGCGAAAACCCTCGTAACAAGCACGCCATTTTTCGCGGTAATGTTTATTTCGTTGATCGTACAAGAGCCATTTTTCTGGAGTCGCTTCGCCTTGGGGGAGCGTTCATTTTTAGTTTAACATTCTTACAAAATGTGAAAACGCTTTGCGCGGTTTCAAAAAGGCCAAGAAAGGGATCCCGCAAATAGCCGCATGATCATCATCCTATCCATATCTTCAACCTTACAAACACGAAAACAAAGGCCTCCTAGACATCCAAACCTTTGACCCCCAGTTGGTGTAACCAAAAGCACCTCTTCAAGTAAGTCCCGAAACGTCCAGAACCTCGAGCCCCCCACAGCCCCCAACCCTGACAGCCGAGCCTCAAACCCAAATCAGCCTTGCATGGTGACCCCCACCAATAGATACACCAAGCCCCTATCCCAAACCCTAAACCCTAAACTAAACCCTAAACCCTAAACCCTAAATCCTGAACCGATCCCCTAATATCATCCTTGTTCAAGGCTGTGCGCGGTTTGGAGCCTGAACCCTAAATACACCCTCTGCCCCAAACTCCCCCTTAAAAAAGACCAAAGCCCGAAACCCCCAAACCCCCAAACCCTAAACCCTAAACTCACAGAACCTCAAACCCTAAACCCAAATAAAAATCTCACCTAACCCTACACCCTACACCCTCACCCCTACACCCTACACCCTACACCCTAAACCCTAAACCCTAAACCCTAAACCCTAAACCCTAAACCCTAAACCCTAAACCCTAAACCCTAAACCCTAAACCCTAATCCCTGAGGCGGAGCTCAGGCTCGAAAGGATCTTGCTGGGCGGGCGGGCCTCGGCCTCAAGCTTTCGTGGGTTTAGGTTTAAGGTTTAGGGTGTAGGGTTTAGGGTTTATGGTTTAGGGTTTAGGGTTTAGGGCTTAGGGTTTGGGGATTAGGGATTACGGTTTAGGGTCTGGGGTTTGGGGTGTGGGGTTTGGGGTTTGGGCTTTAGGGTTCAAAGGGGGGGGGGGGGTCCTTCGGAAGGAGGTTGGGATGTTGCTTTTTTTTGGTGAGGGGCTTTGGCAGGTTGCTCAGGCACAGCTCCGAGTCTGCCGCAAGAAGCGCAGCGGTGTGTTAAGGGTTCGGCGAAGAAATTTTTCAGGGGACGGGCGAGCTTTGAGGGAAAGAAGGCCCAGCAGCAGTCTGGAAGTACCCTATATCCTCCTTGGGAATTATCTTTCTTTTTTTGTTTATATAAAACCCAAGAGGATTTCAAAACACCTTTGCTATTAAGGTTCTAAGGGGAGTATAGTACCTGCTTCCGCCGACTCTCGGCTCAAGCCCCTGCAAACCACGGGAGCGACAGTTTACGACTTTTTGCCCGTGCCTGCCGTTTGCTGGCTCTCAGCCGCCATGTTTCGTGGACGGATCAGCCGTGCGGCAAAGGTGGGCAGACGGGGGGGGGGGGCAACGCCCAAACCCCGACTGTTTCAGGACTTATGGCCCGACTATTTAAGGACTCATGGCTTTGGTCCCCTGCATGAACCTCGCGGGGCAGGCACTCGCCGAAGCAGCGCAGAATGCGGCGCAGGCGGTGTGGGCCGTCAGGGCAAGGGTTTTGAGGGGTGAGGGTCATCCCAACACCCAGAGCTCTAGTTTTTTGCCTACATGCCGAAACTCCCGAAACTCCCCCAATACCAAACCCGAGCTTTGAACCCCTAATCCTGAGTCCACATCCTAAACCGACCCCTCACCCTATGGACTGTGTCATGAAATGTCATACATTCAACGCGAACATCTAAACCTACATGCCCAAGCTGGTAAAGTCCCGCCCCGAAACAAGGCCCAGGGGGTTGGACGGTGGAACCCTACTCAGGCTGCCAGGGCTTAGACGTCCTTCTAGAGCCGCTGGACCATCCTCGATGCCGGCAGCGCTTTAGGGTGCAGGGTTTAGGGTGTAGGGTGTAGGTTGTACTTGGAGGTTCATGGTACCTATGAAGCCATTATAACTGTACTTGTAACTGTACTCATAACCACATTAGGGCACTTAAGGGGCTTATATGTGCGTTACAAGTGCAGTTCTAATTGGTTAATAAGTACCATGAACCTCCAAGTAGGGTAGTTCCGGAGGGGTTTGCGCCGATTTAGTAGCCCCGAACGCTTGCTTGGTGAAGCTTCAAGTCCCTGAGCCCTGTAAGGCTCTGTAAGGCCCTTAGCCTATAAGCCCAAGACTCCTAAGTCTCAGTAGCTAAGTAGGTAACCTTTAACCTGTTTGGGGCGTGTATAATCCTACAAGAATTGAAGGGCGAACCTCTTATGGCCCAGGGTGCTCAGCAATTAGGAAATAGATTCAGTTGTGCTCCAGGCACGATCCCAGCATACTGAACGGCGCATGTCAAGCTGGGGAAGGCTACGAGGGCTGAGTGCAAGGGTCAAGGAGTTCAGGTTTAGGGTGAAGGGCATTTGTTTAGGTTTAAGGTGCGGGAATTTCGGGGATAGCCTACCCAAAACCCTAAACCCTGCACCTGATCCTTCGTAGACTTGGAAATCTCACTTGTTTGCCGTTCCTTTGGTCTCGGCCTCGGCTGTGAGATTGCAGGTTTAAAGTTTAGGGTTTACCCCCCCCCCCCCCCCTTCTGTGTGTGTGTGTGTGTGTGTGTGTGTGTGTGCGCTTTTGTATCACCAGCTGCTGGGATATGGTCGCCGTAGCTGCGCCCGGTCTAAGCCCGAAACCCTAAAACCCCAAACCCTAAACCCCAAACCCCAAACCCTAAACCCCAAACCCCAAACCCTAAACCCTAAACCCCAAACCCTAAACCCGAAACCCCAAACCCTAAACCCTAAACCCTGAAACCTGAGCCCAAGCTCCGAAAGGCTTTCGAGCACGGTTGGTGCTGATGGCCATCCATGGGAGCCTCGGACGCAAGCATTAGGGTTTAGGGTTTGGGGTTTAGGGTTTAGGGTTTGGGGTTTAGGGCTGCCGGAACGCGGAGATTTCCCTTTGGGATGTAGGGCTTAGGGGTTTAGGGCTTAGGGTCTTCGGGTTTAGGGGTCTAGGGTTTAGGGTTTTAGGGTTAGGGGTTTAGGGTTTTAGGGTTTTCGGTTTTTCGGGTTTTAGGGTTTTGGGGTTTTGGGGTTTGGGGGTTTTTGGGTTTTCGAGTTTTTGGGTTTTTGGGTTTTTTGGTTTTTGGGTTTTGGGTTTTTGGGTTTTTGAGTTTTTGAGTTTTTGGGTTTTTGGGTTTTTGGGTTTTTGGGTTTTTGGGTTTTTGGGTTTTTGGGTTTTTGGGTTTTTGGGTTTTTGGGTTTTTGGGTTTTTGGGTTTTTGGGTTTTTGGGTTTTTGGGTTTTTGGGTTCTTGGGTTCTTGGGTTCTTGGGTTTTTGGGTTTTTTGGGTTTTGGGGTTTTTGGGTTTTTGGGTGTTTTTTGGGTGTTTACAGGGCGGTAGGCCGGGTTCCCGTTTTCTTGTCAGCATGCGTCGACATTGCCCGTGAGAGCCCCACAAAAACGAAGGGGCGTACCCTTTCAAGTGGTACTGGGTACTATAGGGGTTGGAATAAATACTAATAGTACTCCCTATGGTCCCTTTTCAATTACACAGTTATACTAGCCTCCCAAAACCCTACTCTACCCCTAAACCCTAAACCCTAAGCCCTAAGCCCTAAGCCCTAAGCCCTAAGCCCTAAGCCCTAAGCCCTAAGCCCTAAGCCCTAAGCCCAAAGCCCTAAACCCTAAACCCTAAACCCCAATTCTTAAGGCCCTTACGTTACCCCAAAGCCGAAGTTCAGTCCGAGGTAAATGCGCGCTACCTTGGCGAGCACTACGACCAGCTTCCGATGCCTACCGAGGAGTCCTGGTCCACACTGGGGTTTAGGGTTTAGGGTTTAGGGTTTATAAGGTTTAGGGTTTAGGGTTTAGGGTTTAGGGTTTAGGGTGCCAATGTTCTCAACCTTACCTGGTGACTCACTCCCTCAGCTATAGTAAGGAGTTCTAAGGCATCATCGCCGATAGTTGCTACACCCTCAACCCCTTCTAATATATGATCCCGGTTCTCGGTTCGCCAGCCCCCCCCCCCCCCCCC
>CAJNDS010001879.1:105464-161690 GCA_905221605.1 Symbiodinium natans
CCCCCCCCACCCCCCCACCCCCCCCACCCCACCCCCGCCCCACAGCCCGCCCACCCTCTCCATCCCCCCAACCCCCCCCACCCCCCTCCCAAGCGGAAAACCATTGCCAACCACGAATGACACAATGGCCACGTTCCCCCCCCTCAACCCCTCTGAAGCGCCTCTTCTGGCCCAGACCCCCATTCTGGGCTTGAAAACCTGGGTCGGGCCAGATGAAGGCTTTGCGGGGTGAGAGCCAAAAAGAGCCACGGTCACCGGGGAACTTTCAGACACAGGCGGTCACCGGGGCACTAATTCCAAAGCAACCATGTGGAAGCCAGGCAGCCAAAACAACCAGCGAGACGGCCAGCACGGTCACCGGGGAACTTTAGATCAGCGCCCCATCAAGCAAAGCAAAAATCCAGAATGTAAGCAATCAGCGCCCCAGCAAGCACGAACAAACCCAGTAAGTAAGCAAGCAGCACCCCGCCCCCACCCCGACAACAAAGAACGAATACGGGTAGTTGGTTCTAGGGTGGGTTGGGGATTGGCTCGAACTGGAATGGTTCGAGGGTGGGGTGGGGGAAAACAAAACATGAGGTTAACAAAATTAGGTTTTTTTTGTCAATCCGGACCAACACTTTTGGTTCTACCTTCGGTCTGGGGAAAGCAAGCGCGAAGACAAGGGACATGCGACAAAGCCGACGAGCACGAAGGGAGGGGACATACGACAAACCCTAAGAGCGCGAAGGGAAGGGACCTGCGACGAATCTGCAGACCTTTCATCAAACCATACGAGCACGAAGGGAGGGGACATACGACAAACCCTACGAGCACGAAGGGAGGCATACGACAAACCCTAAGAGCACGAAGGAAGAGGGCGTACGACAAACCTGTAGACCTCTCGACAAACCCTACGAGCACGAAGGGAGGGGACATACGACAAACCTCTAAAATAAACCCGTACATTTCTCAATGTTTTGGGATTCTCTGCAAGCAGAAGAAAAGGGACATACGACAAAGCCGACGAGCACGAAGGGAGGGGACATACGACAAACCTCTGAAAATAAAACCTCAGTTTCTTAATTCTTGGCATTCTCTGCAAGCAGACAAAGAGGGACATACGACAAAGCCGACGAGCACGAAGGGAGGCGACATATGACAAAATCTAAGAGCACGAAGGGAGGGGACGTACGACAAACCTGTAGACCTCTCATCAAACCCTACGAGCATGAAGGGAGGGACATACGACAAACCCTACGAGCACGAAGAGAGGGGACATACGACAAACCTCTAGGCCTCTCATCAAACCCTACGAGCAGGAGCCAACATGACCCCTATTCTGGGCTTGAAAACCTGGGTCTGGGCCAGATCAAGATGAAGGCTTTGCGGGGCCGGGCAACGCAGCAGCCCCTTCTCAGTGTTTCTCATCTTGGGTGGTCCGAGGGTGGAGTGGGGAAAAGCAACTGCACGAAGGGAGAGGACATACGACAAACCTCTAAAATAAACCCGCACATTTCTCAATGTTTTGGGATTCTCTGCAAGCAGAAGAAAAGGGACATACGACAACACCCCCCCCACCCCCCCCCCGCCCCCCCCCCCCCCCCCCACCCCCACCCCCCCACCCTCCCCCACCCCCCACCCCCCCACCCCACCACCCCACCCCCCCCACCCCCCCCACCCCCCCACCCCCCAACCCCCCCCCCCCAACCCCCCCCCCTCCCCCCCCCCTCGACACCCCCCATTCCCTCTTCTGGCCCAGACCCCCATTCTGGGCTTGAAAACCTGGGTCTGGGCCAGATCCAGATCAAGATGAAGGCTTTGCAGGGCCGGGCAACGCGGCAGCCCCTTCTCAGTGTTTCTCATCTTGGGTGGTCCGAGGGTGGGGTGGGGAAAAGCAACTTCCGGACCCCCATTCTGGGGTTGGAGCACGAAGGGAGGGGACATACGACAAACCTCTAAAATAAACCCGTACATTTCTCAATGTTTTGGGATTCTCTGCAAGCAGAAGAAAAGGGACATACGACAAAGCCGACGAGCACGAAGGGAGGGGACATACGACAAACCTCTGAAAATAAAACCTCAGTTTCTTAATTCTTGGGATTCTCTGCATGCAGACAAAGAGGGACATACGACAAAGCCGACGAGCACGAAGGGAGGCGACATACGACAAAATCTAAGAGCACGAAGGGAGGGGACGTACGACAAACCTGTAGACCTCTCATCAAACCCTACGAGCATGAAGGGAGGGACATACGACAAACCCTACGAGCACGAAGAGAGGGGACATACGACAAACCTCTAGGCCTCTCATCAAACCCTACGAGCAGGAGCCAACATGAGGCGAGGTCACCGGGGCACTAACTGGAAAGCAACCATGTGGAAGCCAGGCAGCTTAAAGTGTGCCAAACACAACCAACAAGACGGCCAAAAATAGGCAGGGTCATCGGGGAAAACGAACACGAGCAAAGTGAATATGAGCAGAAAGAGAACGAATACGAGCAGACTGACGTCGAGCAGAGAGAGAACGAATACGAGCAGAATGAATACGAGCAGAAAGAGAATGAGTACGAGCAGACTCAGTACGAGCAGAAAGACAGCGAAAACGAGCGGACTGAAATCGAGCAGAGAGCGTGCAGAAAAAGCACGAATACGAGCAGAAAGAGAACGAACACGAGCAAAATGAATATGAGCAGAAAGAGAACGAATACGAGCAGAATGATTACGAGCAGAGAGAGAACGAAGACGAGCAGACTGAAATCGAGCAGAGAGAGAGAGCGAATACGAACAGAATGAATACGAGAAGAAAAACAACGAAAACGAGCGGACTGAAATCGAGCAGAGAGAGAACGAATACGAGCAGAATGAATACGAGCAGGAACGAGAACGAACAGATCAGAAAAAGAACGAATACGAGCAGAATGAATACGAGCAGAAAGAAACGCATACGAGCAGAATGGAAACCAAGCAGAATGACAAAAAACACGAGCAGAATGAATAAATGAGGTTGGAGGACAGGGCTTGCTGAGGAAAAATGTGAACTTTATATTTCTTAATGTTTTGGGATTCTCTGGGTGGGTGGGTTTTTTTCTAGAGTCCAGACAGCGGCTCTACTAGAGATTGCTCGACCCAGAGCTGCTGAACCCTAAACCCTAAACCCTAAACCCTAAACCCTAAACCCTAAACCCTAAACCCTAAACCCTAAACCCTAAACCCTAAACCCTAAACCCTAAACCCTACACTGGCCCTACGCCCTACTAAGGACATAGTAAGTTGTCGGCAGGAGCAGCTGCGAGATGGCTTCGGCAGGCTGTCCAAGGCCGGGCAGCTCAGGAATAGGGTCAGGCTCTCTTGAATAGGGGTTTAGGGTTTAGGGTTTAGGGTTTAGGCTGGCGAGTGTCTCTATGTCTGCCTGGGAGCATCTTGAGCGCAGAGGGTTTCGCGGTTCCGGCGCGGCCAATTGGTCGTTTCCAGGCTCTCCTGTACAGAGAGTTGGGCGCCTGAGCCTGGCTTGCTGAGAATACCACATACAGTCACGCAGACAGCTCAAGCAGCTTTTTGGAGCACTCTCGTATCACGTCCTCCCTTCTCGCCCCTCCGCGGCAAGCATGTGGCGGCTGTTGCCGATAGTTGCTGCCGCGTCTGCAGCAGGTGCAGATCACCGGTCTGTGACCGGCCAGCATGGCATGGTTGCCACATCACATCCCGAGGCCAGTGCAGCCGCGGCACGCATCCTGGAAAGGGGAGGCAACGCCATAGATGCAGCCCTTGCAGTGCACTTTGTGCTTGCAGTAGTGGAACCCCAGCATGTGTCCATTGGCGGGGGTGGCGTCATGCTCTACAAGCCTTTGGATGGGGAAGCTGTCCATGTGGACTTCAGAGAAGAGGCACCAGCTTTGTACCACCCAAAAACCTTTTGCAGGAATGCCACTTGCATTCTTGACCCACACTGTGAGTGCAATGGCACTTGGCCAAGCACCGAGCGTTGCACAGGAGGCCACGCCACTGGCACACCTGGGTTCCCAGCACTCTTGGCGCTCGCGGTGCGCGATCAGCTCACATCGCTGCCGCTCTCAGAGCTCGTGATCCCAGCGATAGAACTGGCTCGAAATGGCTGGAGTATGGACGACGGACTCTACAAGAGCATCCAGCAATATGCCCCGCAGTTGGCCCGAGACCCTGCCTCTCGAGCGCTCTTCTTAGATGCTAGTGGTACCAAGCCCAGAGCCGAGCCTGGTGAGCTGTTGAGCAACCCGGAGCTCGCTGATACCCTGGAGTTGCTGGTAGCTGCGCCCGACGACTTCTACACGGGCACGCTTGGCATGGAGTTTGTGAAGGCAGCACAAGGCGGCGTCAACAATGTGACCGGCAAGTATGGCTTGCTGTCAGCGGAGGACATGCACAGCTATCGCGCTGTGTATCGTGAGCCGGTGAAGTATGAGCACACCACTGCTTCGGGTCATACATACCTCATCACAGGTTCAGCACCACCCTTTAGCGGCGGAGTGGCGCAAGCTCAGATCTTCAACTACCTGGAGCAGGTGCAAGGGGCAGAAGCCACAAGTGCTCGTGACCTGGGCTTCTTCATGGATGCGCAGAACGTAGCGTTTGCCGATCGCAACCAGTACGTGGCCGACCCCGACTTTGTGGACGTTGACGTGAAGACCCTGACGTCGAAGAGCTATGCGGCCCAGCGTGCGGAGGAGCTTCTGGGCAGTGCTGGTAACTCGCAGCAGGCACTCCGCAGCAACGAGGTGAGAGCGTTGACCGTGCCCGTGACCCCAGGCGTGCTGAGCTCCAAACGCGGCGCGTCTTCGGCGGAGGACCATGGCACCTCCCACATGACCATCATCGACTCTGAGGGCAACATTGTGGCCATGACCACGACGGTGAACATGATCATGGGCTCGCGGGTCACCGTGCCGGGGCGAGGTTATTTGCTCAACGACGAGATGTGCGACTTCGACTCCCTTGGCTTTGATTCTGCAGGACAGATGACAGTGAATGCAGCCGAGGGGGGCAAGCGCCCACGGCGCACAGCTCTTGGCTCTGACAGCAGCTCCTTGGGCGGCAAGAGGCCGCGGTCCTCAATGAGTCCGACCCTGGTGGTGCCCAAGGATCCAGGCCACGCTGCCTTTGCTGTGCTTGGCTTAGGGGCGCCTGGGGGCTCCGACATCATCGGTGGAGTAGCCAATGTCCTCCGGTACACTTTGACTGCACCCACCGTCGACGATGTCCGAGAGCTGCAGCAGCACACCAACACACCCCGTGCCATCGGCAAGAATGAGCAGCGGATGGGTAACGCGGTTGTGGAGCTGGCGCTCTTCGAGGACAAGGAAAAGGTCGCCTCCCTGCAGTCTTGGGGCTACAACCTTACGCATACGCCGTACTCGCCACCCTACTACGTGGGAGAGACGTACTCTCGGGTGCAATCAGCGATGATGTGGCGGGCTGACTCGTCTTCCCCTTGGGAGTTTGTGGGAGCAGCAGACACCATGCGCTTGCCTAGTTGTACAGCCCAGGCTCCGCACGGCCCCAGTGACTCTGTTCTGCTCCCCTAGCATGTATACACCTATTATGCAGCAGCTATGCATGTGACATAGTTTGCTTCGTTGCAAATTTACAAGTGAGACGTCGTTTTAAAGACGTCGAGCTTTCGTCGGGGCACTCTCACGAGGGTGCTTGTGTTCCGGCCTTACCAGCTGTGTCAAGTCACAGAAGCTGCTGTACACAGTCGGATCTTCACAGGATCGGCTCATGAAGAAAACCAAGCTCTCAGCCAAGCGCGGTGCTGCAGACCAATGAATAGCGAACTCTTGATTATCTTGATCCCCGATTGAAGCCCAAAACCCAAAACCCAAAAACCCTAAACCCTAAACCCTAAACCCTGGAAGCCCTGAAATGCAACCCACGAAGGCCCTGGACACCTTCGACGAGCTGCAGAAGCGCGAGTGTGGCCTCTGAGCTGGGGGCCAAGTGTGGGCGACAGCGACAATGAGACTCCAGGGAGCCAGCGGCCAAGGCTTAGTTGTTAGGGTTTAGGGTTTAGTGGTTAGGGTTTAGGGTTTAGGGTTTAGGGTTTGGGAGTTAGGGTTTAGGGTTTAGTGTTTGAGGCTCAGGGTTTTTGCAAGTGCTCAAGTAACGTCTCGCGCCGGCTGCGCAGGTTTTGTTTGCGGAGGCTCTCCACAGAAACCAAAGCCTGCGCGCCGGTTCTTGCGCGAGTTTGTGCGCAGCTTTCCTTTCGCTGAGCACCAGATCTTCTTCACGGCTTTGAGAGGGTTTGTGGGCTTCAGGGCTGGGGTTGACGGTTTAGGATTTAGGGTCTAGGGTTTAGGGTTTAGGGTTTAGGGTTTAGGGTTTCGGGTTTTTCGTTGTGCGATCTTTTGGGTTCATCCCACGACCCCGCTGTGGGTCTCTGTTAGCTGCATTCCTGCTGCGACTTGGGATGCTCCCCCTTGTGCTAACAGTCCTTGGTACGGATTATGATAGGGGGTACGATAATAATCCCTAACTAAGGACTGCTGGTATAAGGGGGAACATCCCAAGTTGCGACGATTATTATACATCGCAGTACTAGGATGGGGAGCTCTTCAGTTGGGCTCGTGTTCAGGAACTTGGGTTAGACTACGAGCCCGGGGGTTTTGCAGAGAATGACGATCGTCACCCTGAATCTGGTAGCATAGCTTTCTGTTCCTTCACGACAATCGAGAAAGTGCTCTTGCGTATCGGGTTTAGGGTTTGGGGTTTAGGGTTTGGACACCCTAAAACCTGAACTCTAAACCGGGGTTTAGAGTTTCAGGTTTTGGGGTTTCGGTGCTTGTGAAAGGCCATGCAGACACTTTATAGAATCGCTCAGGGCCTTCATGCTTAATGTGTTTGGCTTGGTTCAGGCCTGGCTTTCGGCAGCTTACCTACTAGGCCCAAACCCTAAACCTTAAACCCCAAACCCTAAACCCTCGAGATAATTTGTATTTTCCCTTGCTGGGTTTAAGAGGACCATGTTCAGGAATTCAGAGAGTTTTAAGGGTCATCCTAGCTTATGGTAAGATACATCGTGCCATACCTTACCCGCTCTACTTATAGTAGAGCTTGAGGAATTTGCTGAACCCTAAAGCCTAAACCTGATGTCCGCCTCCCTGGGGAATGGCCAATCTTCCGCGAGTACTAATTCGATGCAGTCTGGCATTTGGATGTTCCTTCTCGGATGCCAACAGGGCCCCTCTTCCCTTGACAGCAGGATTGGATGAACCTATAAGCCCAACGAGGTTTCGGTTTAGGGTTTAGGGCAGTTGTACATGTGTGTCCACCAAACGAGTATCGTAGCCAATGACATAAGACCTGTGTCCAACACGAAATATCAATCCAAGGATACAAAAGAACCAATAAACTCATACAGTCTCTTTTGACATATACCTCCCCTTTATTCTGTGGGACCACTAAAAGTATTCCGTACCTGAATCTCCAAAGAACTTGTTTTGCGAAGTGCGACTCGTGCCAATTTTCCGGGTTGTGTCCTATATACATCAGAGAAGCGTGTTGAAACGAAGATCCTTAAACTTGTTTTCAGACCATTACATGCTTTTAGCATCGGAATGATGAGATTTCAAGTGCAGTAACACATTCAAGTGCTGAACTCTTCCTCATGACGGGAGCGCGTTGAATTGGATGCTGTTCTTCTTTAATTTGATTTGATGTTTTTTCTCATGTTATGATGTGCAGAAGCACATTATGATGTGCGGCACTTTCTAGAGTTGCATTGTTGAATTGAAGTGCTGAATACTAGGATTGAGCTGTGCATCACGTCGAAGAACCAAAGCTGGGGCAGAGCTAGATTTTTTGTGTGCCCTTCCGGTCCCTATTTAAGTATACACAATGACCTCCCAAAACCCTATTCTAATTATCCAGGCCCCTCTAGGACATGCTTGCATGCCCTCGACCCAAAAGCCAAACCCTAAACCTAACCGAAACCCCATGCTGTGCATTATTTAATATATAATATCATACATAATGTATAGTATGTATAGTCTTCTAGTGTACTTTCTTCAATGTCTAACGAGATGGCGCTGCTAGGGACAGCGCCGGGCCCCATCGCCAAGAAGGGCTGGCGCACGGGCGCACGAAGCTAAAATGCCCAAGTCCCAAACACAGCGCATCTGAAGAATCCGACATGGGTTTAGGGTTTAAGGCTTTGGCGTTTAGGGTTTAGGGTTTAGGGATGCTCATACCACAAAGCAGCTGCATGACAGGAGAGTACGAGAAAGTTCTTTTGTAAGCCTCCAAGCTTCTTTACAGCAGGAGCTTCGTAAGACCCCCAGAAGGGACCCTTAATCTTATTCCCTTATATAACCCTATATACCTTCTGTAGTCCCTGCCTAATTAAGTAGTTCCCCAGAACCCCTAAATAACCCTTTAAGGTCCCCCTTTAGTCCGTTGAGGAACAGGGGCTCTGTAAGACGCCACCTGGGCTGAAAGTGCGCCAGGTGGAGTACACAGCGCGTGCGTGTGCGTGCGAGCCGGTCGTTCTGACGGTTTAGCTACTACTTGCCTAAGCACCCCCCCCCCCCCAAAAAAAAAAAAAAAAAAAGGAAAAATGTTCTGCCTTGTAAGGGCACTATTTGATTTTTTGGGGTTCTTCAGCAAACAGGAGATATTGGTCCAGAGGGGCCTTGTTTCGGACTGCGGGGTTACGATGGCCTAAGATGTGACAGATCTCAGCTTAACCCTATTAGGGGTCGTGGGTGTTAAGGATTGTTTGCCACCATGAGCTTCTTGACGAGCCTTACTTAGGGTTATTGGTAGTCCTCATGCATTCAGCTCAGAATATGGGTTCCCGTACTTGTAGCTTTGCAACTACAAATCCTAAGACCTAGATTGAAAGAAGTCTTCGTTTGGGCACCTGAGTGATGCTGCAGAGTCCGTGTCCCAAGCCCTAAGCTCTCACTCTCGCGCTTTCTCTCTCTCGCTCTCTCTCACACGCACGTGCTGCATCAAGCTTCCGATAGCTTCCCAATGCGCGCAGATGAAGTCTAGTTCTCGTTTTCGCACGGGAGTGTAAATATCTTTGTGAAGATGCATGCCCCGTATCGACGTGTTTAGATGACGGCCTCATGAACGCGATCCGAACTGCTGAAACAACCACTAGAATAACTACCTATCGGCATGGCCCTCATCTTGATGGACTGGATATGATCGAGCCCTGGCGTAGCTTCGCTGCGACCCAAGAATTGGTCCTTAGAATGGCACCCTCCTACACTCTTAGTAGTAGAGTAGGTAACCTTTAACCTTTTTGGGTTAATATATTCCCCTTATAATCCCAAAGGTTAACCTTTAAAACCCCTAGGTACTGGACAGCTAAGCACTTTACAGGGCTCGGTCCTTCGTGACTGGCGTTGGTCTTGTCAAGATTCCAGGCTGCGTCTACGCACTCACTGGAGTCTCCTCCTCAAATTGACATCTTTCTACGTTAGCGTCTGCAGAGTGGCTGCCAACTGCACCGGGAGCTGGGTCCCGAGATCTGCTAGGGCGTTGTAGGGTTTAGGGCTACCAGTTCTGCACACGCTGCAGCTCCAACCAAGTACTACATAATAGCGCAAGCCACTGCACATTCACAAGACTACCCAGACCCTGCCTAGTTACCCCCCCAAGGAAGTCGCATTCGGGTCTAGGTAACTCTGCAGGAATATAGGCTGCAATGACAGACTAGCAGTCTGGTACTTGAGTCAGAGGAGTAGACCCAGCATGACAACCTAAAGCCTAAACCCTAAACTCTAAATCCTAAACCCTAAACCCTCTCTTTTTTCAAGTCTCGTTAGCCCAGGTTGCCGGGTGAATGTCACCTTTTGCTTTGCGAGTTGGTTTGCTCGATCTGTTTCTTTAAAAACCACCAGGATGTGCATCGCGCGCTGCTCTCCGCAGGAGGGACGCGCTTGAAAAGAGCCGAGGTTGAGGGTTTAGGGTTTAGGGTTTAGGGTTTAGGGTTTCGGGTTTAGGGTTTAGGGTTGAGGGTTTAGGGTTCAGGGTTTAGGGTTGAGGGGGCTTCAACCCTCGGACCTAAACCCTCAAACCCCAAGAGCGAGGGTTCTCAGACCTCAATCCCCCGCACTTGCCGTGTCTGCGAGATCTTAACTAGGTTACTCCTTCGTCTAGTAACAGTAGCCGCAGCCCAAAAAACCGCTAAGCCCTGAACCCTAAACCCCAAACCCTAACCCTAAACCCGAAACCCTAAACCCCAAACCCTAAACCCTAAACGCAAAACCCTAAACCCTAAACCCTAAAGCCCTAAACCCTAAACCCTACTATGCCAAGGCTCTCAACCCGAAATTCCTAAGCTCCATAAATTTTAAGAATCTCGTGGACCCAAGAGGCCGCAAACCAGAAAGAGCCAACCATTGAGCTCCCAAACCCTAAACCCGAAACCCTAAACCCTAAACCCCCAACAGCCCTCGACCCCGGACCCTACTACCCAACCTGGCGATGTATTGAACTGCTTGCTCGAGATACCCGAAACCCTTAATCCTCAACCCTCAACCCTCAACCCTAGACCTGAACCCTAAACCCCTAAACCCCTAAACCCTAAGCCCTAAGCGCCCTGAACGCGGCGCCCAGCTCTTTGGCTTCAAGATCCGGGTGCAGAACCCCGAAGGCGCGCGCGCGCGAGAGGGCTGCTGGAAGAGAGTTTAGGGCTTAGGGTTTCGGGTTTGGGGTTTAGGGTTTCGGGTTTAGGGTTTAGGGTGTGGGGTTTCGGGTTTAGGGTCTTAGCTTATAGGGCTGGAGGATCCTTACTGTGGCAACGTCTTCAATCTGGCTCTTCAACCCCTTCCGGGTGCTTCGACCAGGGAGGTTTCGAGGGTGTTCCAGAGGGTCTGTAAGGGGTTTCAGGATTCAGGGCTTACACTGCTGCAGGAGCTTGCGTTGTTTTGCTTACGTGTTTTTGGGCTGCTGATAAACCTTAAGATTCAAGTTGCATCCAACTCCCCACCCCCGACCCCGCAAGATGGGAGCCTTGTCAGGCCTAGTTGCTTTGTAATTGAAATTGTTGGTGGAAGGGATTGTTCTACACGCCCACAAAGCCTCCAGTGTGCTGCGAAGTCGCACCAGTATCAGGGGCAAACCGATCAGGACGGCGTATGGGGGCGGATGGCACACAGCCTTCGGCAAAGGCTGTCGAACCCCCCTAGGCTTCGTCGAAACCCTTGGCCTTCGTCGAACCTCCCTCCCGGCCCTTGTGGCCTTCGTCGAACCTCCGGCGTTCACTTAGCCTTCGTCGAACCCTCGCGTTTTTTTTTCGGGCTTTGTCTTGGCCTTTTGTATCGGCCTTCGTCGAATCCCCTCGCCCTTCGTCGAACCTCCCGGCCTTCGTCGAACCTTCGCCCGGCCCCCCGGCCTTCGTCGAACTTCGTCTCGGCCCGTTGGTATCCCGAGTCTTCGTCGAAGTTCCCCGGCCATCCTGCTCTTCGGCCATCCTGATGTGTTTCCCCTTACAGTAGGGTATCGGCATTATGGTCTATGTGGGGAAGTCTTATTAGGGGGGATGAGCATTCTTGTATACAGGAAGCCCCGCAACTCTACCTACCAGGACCCTCAAAGCAAACCCTAAACCCTAAACCCGAAAGCCAAAACCCTGTAGTCCCTAAACCCGTAACCCTAAACCCTAAACCCTAAACCCTAAATCCGAAACCCTAAACTAAACTGGTGGGGCGCTGGGCTCGACCAGGCTTCGATCCGAGCCAGATCGCAGGATGGACGCTTTTCACTGCGGACGTCGGGAGCTCGATGGTTTAGAGTTTAGGGTTTAGGGTCAGGGTGTTTTGCGGTTTTGAGTTTTTTTTTTTTTTTTTTTTTTTTTTTTTTACCAGGGCTTTCGAGGGCTTTTAAAGGTTGTTTTCTTTCAGGGGGGGGGCTTCAGGCACTTCAAGGTTTCTAGGTTCGGGGTTTTAGGGTTTCAGGGGTTTCGGGTTTCAGTCCAAAGCTAACATCTTGGAGCAGCTACACCCAAACCCCAAGCTACCAAAATAATAGTCCGGAATGGATGGCCAATTCTCTAAATCAGGTCCTTTTTGGGGGCGCCCTCAATACAAGACAAGGGCTCACATTCTCGCAGGACCCCGAGAAGGGATAATTGTGTAGAGAGCTGACCCTAAATCCTGAACCCTAAGCCCTAAACCCTAGAACCCTCAACCCTAAACCCTAAACCCTAAACCCTAAACCCTAAACCCTAAACCCTAAACTTAAAACCCTCAGCCCTCAACCCTAAACCCCAAACCCATGCTGTCATTATACCTAGAAGGAAGGGTGCTCCTGCCCTGGCTTCACCCGAGGCGAGCGAGTATGTGGTCGATGGCACTCCCCAGTCCGCAGCTGAGCCTTTCTGGGTTTGGGGTTTAGGGTTTAGGGTGTTTAGGGTTGAGGGGTTGAGGGGTTGAGGGGTTGAGGGGTTAGGGTTCAGAGCAAGAGTGAAACCCTCAAAAGCCCTTAAAAGCCCTTAAAAGACCTTAAGAGCCCTTAAGAGCCCTCAAAAGCCCTTAAATGCCCTTAAAAGCCCTTAAAAGCCCTTTGAAGCCCTTAAAAGCCCTAAACCCTAAACCCTAAACCCTAGACCTTAACCCCTAAGCCATGGGAATGCAAGCCCTCTCAGGACGATTCCCTTCACTTCCATGGACAGCTCGAGCCTCCGCCCCAGCCTGTGGTTTGGGGCTTGGGGCTTAGGGTTTGGGGTTTAGGGTTTAGGGTCTAGGGATTAGGGCGTCGTTTCCGAGAATGGTTTTCGCATTCTGGTAGCTTAATATACGTTCCGGTGACAAGACATCCCGCCTTCCGGGCCCGGCCCCTGGGCCCCTCTGCTCTGGACGTGCCTGCTGCCGTTTGGCCCTGCTTGCAACCCCCCCACCCTGTTGCTGGGCTGGACCCCCTGCACCCCCTTCTTCTGAACCTGCAGACCCCCTGACCCCCATATTTGGAACTGGCGATCATCCGTGACGGAAGGAAGAAGTTTTTGTTGTAAGTAAGCAATTGACTCGAGTTTAGGCCTAAACCCTAAAGGTTTGGGTGGCTTTGCCGCCTCGGACGGCGTGGGGTGGGAGAAAGGTGTTCGATGGCCCTCCGCAATCGGGCCAGAGCTGCTCTTCGTGCCGCACGAAGCTTTCGGGCTTGTTCCAAAGCCTAGCCTTCACAGCATCTGCGCCCTATAATTACAGCAAACCCTAAACCCTAAACCCTAAACCCTAAACCCCTAAACCCTAAACCCTACATCCTAAACCCAAATCTAAGTAAGCAAGCATCAGTAGCAGCCCGCGCAAGCCCGCAGCCGCTTCGTGGAGGCCCTTTTAGCAAGTCTTCGTAGTATCCCTACAGAAACCCCGTTTCAACCCCCCAAAACCCTACACCCTACACCCTAAACCCTAAACCCTAAACCCTAAACCTTAAACCCGAAGGCTGGGGGATCTACTCCAGCTCGACCTTGGAAGTCATGGTGAAGGCCCGGGTCTGGAAGTTGGGGGTTTCTTGGCTTTGGGCCTGTGGGTCCCTAAACCCAAAACCCAAAACCCTAAACCCTAAACCCTAAACCCTGCAACCCTAAAACCCACATGGGGGTTTACGTTAATATAGTCCCCAAAGAGTAGGATTCCCTTAGAATGAGGACCCCAAGAGGGTACCCCCTTTGCTTAAGAACCACCCCCCAATCAGCACAAAGTGATAATCCGTATATTTCCCTTATAAGGAAGAATGTTTTTGTTTGATTCAGAGTTTTTAAGCAATTCGTAGCAACCCAAAGGGGTTGTCTGCGGGTTCTCAGCCCCAGATCAGCGACCTCCTCCCCTTCCGGATGACGGAGCGCCGCGCCTGGGTGTGGGGACACCCAGGATGCTCCCACAAGCCTGTTTGCTTGAGGTTCATGGTGGGGTTTAGGGTTGAGGGTTGAGGGTTTAGGGTTTAGGGTTTAGGGTGTACTTATACGTGTACTTATATCCATATTAGGGCACTTAATTACGGGGCTTATAGGTGGATCTATAAGTACAGTCATAAGCCCCGACGTGCTCCGCTGTTTCGGGCGGCGGGTTCAGGGCTTCGAGGCTATCGTTGTCTTCTTGCCATGGGCTTCTATGATTGAAGGACCCTCAACAACCAACAATATCCGAAACCCTGGAATCTACGGGACATGCGGAGTCTGGGGTGCCGGGTTCCTTCAAAGGAAGTTCCCTTTAGACAAGATTATTGCAGAGGAAGCTGGAGCGGGGACTTGTAGAAGGAGCGCCTCGGGGCTCAGACGATTAGGTAGGAGTCTTGTCCTTGCGTGGACGAGCTTCCGAGATTCTAAGCCAGCCCACTGCTCCCCGCGAAGCCCTAAACCCCAAACCCGCAAACCTTAACCCTACTTCCTAAACCCTAAACCCTATACCGTTACATAGTTTTATGGGAAGATGATTGCATATTAGTGGAGTGGGTGGGTGGAGGTTGGGGGGGGACTCTTAAACCTGATCCTTTTTTCTTTGGGGGGACGAGATTCCCTAAACCCGAGGCCCGAAGACCGAAACCCAGTTTGTTTCTGCACGGAAGGTCCGTGGTGATCAGCAATCACCCGATTGGCGATACTGGCTTCATTCGCTTCCGTGCCCCTGAGGGGTATGCCGGGCGCCCACTGCCTCGTCACCCTAAGCTGTAAATCCAAACCCAAACTCTGAACCATAAACCCCAAACCCTAAACCCCTGCGTAGTTAGGAGGGCCTATGAGAGTGGGCTGTGCGCGGGCGGAGTTGAAGAAGGCAGAGAGCAGATCCCTTTCACAACTCAACGAGGGTTCTCAAGACTTGAACCCTAAACCCTAAACCCTAATTAAACCCTAAACCCTAAACCCTAAACCCTAAACCCTAAACCCTAAACCCTAAACCCTAAACCCTAAACCCTTAAACCCTTAAACCTGACCGTCGCCTCAAAGGTTACTGGCGCCTTATGTTTGTTCGTGGCCCCCTTTCACCATAGTGGTATGGAGTTTGTCTGGTAATGTAATATGCAAATCCAATGATATTTTTTATATACTAAGAAAGAAGGACATGTACTAAATGCACCCTAGTAACTTACAAAAGTATTGATGTATCGCAGGCTGGGTGATGTAAATTGCAGCTCCCTTCGGTGTCATGGCTCTGAAGGTCTGGAACTTCGATGACACGGAGTTTGTCTACCAAACGCTCGCCAACACGCCGGTAGGCAAAGTGATCTCCCTTAGTTTGATGCTTGCAGTTGGCATGCTCTGTCACATGTTGACCGAAATGGTGAGTTCTCTAAATCCTTGTCCCCCTTTCGGGTACCCCAAATATTAGGGGCCGCCTTATGATAAGGTACCCAAGTAACGGCCCCCAATTTTTCGAGAACTTCCCAAATGAAGCCTAGGGCATGGAGAGTGGCCGCGCGGGCCCCACACTCCGGCTCCCGTGTGCTGCGTAGGACAAACGCGCAACGCACCCTGTCGCCTCCAGCATCTCGCGCCTCCGACGCCATGTTTCGATCGTTGCTCGCGGTGCTCGCTCTGTCGCCGGCCGTGGCCCACCCTCGGCGGCTGGGAAACTCGGTAGGATGTTGGGACATCTTCTATGTTTCCCTTAGTGGGTTTAAGAGGATTTTGTTCGGGATATTTTTTTCAGAGGGTTACTCTATACCCTAAACCCTAGACCCTAGACCCTAAACCCTAAACCCTAAACCCTAAACCCTAAGCCCTAAACCCTAAACCCTAAACCCTAAAGGTTTTTAAGGGCCATCCCAGGAAAGACGCCTTCTTTCGACTCCAGCGGCGCCAGGGAGACGCCGACCGGCTTCGGCATGGTCTCGCGCGCTGCTTGGTTTGAATAAATTGGTTAGTTTAGGGTTCAGGGTTTAGGGTTTAGGGTTTAGGGTTTAGGGTTTAGGGTTTAGGGTTTAGGGTTTAGGGTTTAGGGTTTAGGGTTTAGGGTTAGGGTTTAGGGTTTAGAAGTTTAAACATTTAGGGTTTGCGGTTTAAGGTTTAGGCTTTAGGGTTTAGGGTTTAGGGTTCAGGGTTCAGGGTTTAGGGTTTAGGGTTTAGGGTTTACATGATTCTGTGATCATATGGTTATAAACTTGTTTCTACTCGATTTTCGTATTGTGCTAGAAAAGAAGCGTCCCCGCAGCCAGCCAAATCCCTTGAGCCTTTGCTTTATTACTACATTTATTAATATGGCGATTTTTTGTAATATATTATGAGATTATCATGTTACAGTTATTGTTACCATTTTCTGTTTTACATTTTACAGAATAGAAACATTTCTTATTTGCTTAAATTCATTCACTGTTATATTGTTGTGTTTTTGTACAATGTTGTGCTTCATGTTACTACGTTTTTGTCAGTATGGTATTATGTTATTATGGTTTCATGTTATTATGCCAGAATGTTATTGTGTTACTATGCCATTCAGGCTATTTTAGCATTGCGTGTGTGCTTGTGTTACTGCATTATTGTAGGATTAGATGGGTTATATGTTTAACTTTATTGTAGTAGTATGCTCTTATGAGCATTAAATGTGTAATTAGCATATTAGTACGTTGTTGTATTCATATATTATGATATTCAATTGCTACAGAATAAATAAACAAATATATATATATATACACACGTACATTTGTTTTAAATATTCTTGTGTTTTTATACAGCTCTTTTATCATCGTAGTCATTACTATATTATTGTAGTACTACTATACTGTTTCATTATGATACCTTGCTTCATTTTTCATTGCATCATTTTAATGCTTATGTAGTATATTCTATAGTTGTATCAACACATTTTTGCAAGTAGGCCCTTGCGATGTTTTTTGATTTTCCCTACCTGGGTTTAAGAGTACCATGTTTAGGGAATTTTTCAGAGGGTTTCAAGGGCCACCCTAGCTATATGTCTAGGGTTGTTACAGTACAGTATGAGTATATGATACATATTGTTATTTACTTGCACATGTTTTATATTAGAAAACGAATATATTTCACACTATCATAGTATAGTAGTATACCTTTATCGGTTATGAATTTGTATCCTTATGTTATTACATTATTGTTTTTCATAATGATATACCATTCTACAAGTAGATTTCTAGATTGCTATATTTTTACTATTATTGGTAGTATTCTTATTCATATCATTGATTGTATAGTCCTATATCAATACACCCCGAAGTTCTATTTCGTGTTATTCCTTTGTTTTTGTTTATTGAACTTGTCTATTAGTATATCATTGTTTCAGTACATCCTTCAAACTTTTGTTTCGGTAATTTGTGTTATTGCTATATTGTCTTTATACTGTCATGTGATTATGCTGGAATATTCTGAAATTTCCACATCAATATCTTGTTGTACCGAGGTCTACATCCCCTACAACACCTCCGAGCATGCTCTGGCTTTCGGCATGGGTGCTGCAGAGCAGGTTGCGTATGACCACGTGCAGAAGCGCCTTGCCGCAGATTGCCTTGTTCGGCTGTGGTGCTTCAATCGTGGAATACGTAGAAATATAAACTATACTGTATATGTGTATATGTGTATGTGTATATATATATATATGTGTATAGGTATGCATATTCTTTCTTTCCGTATATCCAAGTGTCTTTTTGTTATACATGTATCTTACTCTCACTTTTTGCCTGCGCAGGTATGCCTACGCCGTGTCGGAGCAAGGCGTGCTGAACGTCATCGACTGGGACAACGTCACCAATCCCCAGGTGCTTTGGCGTTTCTATGATCAGGGTTCAGCCGGCCCCCTCCCCCCCCCAGTGGTCCCCCCCCCCCCCCCTTCCCGGTGGCGTGGTTGGGGTTTAGGGTTTCAAGTGGAGTGTTTTGGGGCTAGGGTCCAACAATCCCCCCCCCCTCCATGGTGTGGTTGGGGGGTTGGGGTTAGGGTGTAGGGTTTAGGGTAAGATTTAGGGTTAGGGTGATAAGGTTTAAGGTTTAGGGTTTAAGGTTTAGGGTTCGGGGTTTAAGTTCTAAGGTTTAGGGTGTATAGGGTTTATGGTTCAAGGTTTAGGGTTTAGGGTTGAGGGTTTAGGGTTGAGGGTTTAGTTTAAGCTTTAGGGGAGGGGGGGGGGGGGGATACCATGGTGGGGGGAGGGGGGGGGGGGAGGCTGGTGAACCGAGAGCCGGTATCATATATATATATATATAGATAATGTATAATATGCATTTTTATATGTATATTTCTACTTTTTTTGTATATTCATACTTATATATATATATATATATATTCATATTCATATTCATGTTTATATCTATATTTATATTCATAAGTTATTGGTCGGTTGTTCATGACATGTGGGCCGAGGTGCTGTCCAGCTTGGCCTATGACTTTGCGGGTGCGAAGCTTACCGACATCGAGATTTGCACTTCCCAGGGCGTGATGTTCATTGGGGCGGGCGCAGCAGACACGGTGAGCGATGGCACGGTTCACATCCTGTCCACCGTGCAGCGTTCTTCCCCTACCAAGCCCGTCAGCCAGGGAACGCTGGTGACAGGCTACGAATTGCTTAACAGAAAAATTATTCCTGCTGATTAAGGTTAATATAGGGATTATAGTTTTTTTATACTTCTTTTGGGGTTAAGCAAACAGTAGCAGGGCCATTGCCAGACATGATCTTGCCCAACAGCGACTGCACCAAGCTGGCCGTGGCCAATGAGGGCGAGGGGGAGTACGGCAGCTCACTGGTCGACCCAGAGGGCAGTGTCATGATCTTCCAGAGCGCTGACTGGAGCAATCCATCCAGTGCCAGCAAGAGCACTGTTGCCCTGTCCGGGTACACTGACAGCGAGCTGATGGGTATGGGAGTGTGCCCTCGGCTGTCCAGTGCAAACCGGTGCAATTTTGTCTTACATGTTTTGGAGGCTCGCGTGTCGTGCAGCCGAGGCACTTGCCGTTGCCTCTGGATGCCATGGTGCCCCTCGCCCGCCTTGCGTCAGCTCCGTTTTAATATGCCCCAGCCACTTCAGGCTCTCGCGATTGATCCCGCTCCCAACCCCAAGCAAAGTTTTTAATGGTGCTCAGGTATTTCGATGACTACTCCAAGTGGAAGGACGACTTGAACTTTTCGACGGCCAGAACTACTTACTCCTCGGCCATGCGTCTTGGCTGTAGTGGCCCCACCCCCGCGTTGCCGCGTCGCAGGGTCTTGAGCTTGCAGGAACCTGGAACCTGAGTACCTCTCCTGGTCGGCCGATGACTCCACGCTGTTCGTGAACCTCCAGGAGAACAACGCCGTTGCCATCATCGACGCACCTTGGCCTAGGTGGGGTCTTGGAATTGTGCATATTTTCCCTTATTGGGTTTCAGCACATACTACTTAGGAACATTTATCGGAGGGCTTAGAAGCGCAACAGCAGTCACAGGAGTTCACAGATGTCGTCAGGGGGTTGCTACGAGTAGCAATCAGTCATCATTCACGTTCTGGCTATCGTATCCCTTTCCTAGCCAGCATCTTAGCTACACTGCGATTCTTAATATAAGTGCTGCTCCAAGTACCACCACCACCAGCACCACCACCACCAGCACCACCACCACCAGCATCACCACCACCAGCACCAGCACCAGCACCAGCACCACCACCACCACCACCACCACCACCACCACCACCACCACCACCACCACCACCACCACCACCACCACGACCACGACCACGACCACGACCACGACCACGACCACGACCACGACCACGACCACTACCACTACCACTGGACCACCACCACCACCGACGACGACGACGACACTGCCACTGCCACTGCCACTGCCGCTGCCGCTGCCACTGCCACTGCCACTGCCACTGCCCCTGCCCCTGCCCCTGCCCCTGCCCCTGCCCCTGCCCCTGCCCCTGCTCCTGCTCCTGCTCCTGCTCCTGCTCCTGCTCCTGCTCCTGCTCCTGCTGCTCCTACTACTACATCTACTACATCTACTACTACCACCACTACTGATAATAGTATGTTTTGTCCTCGTTGTCATCAAGGTGCCAGCGTCGGGAAGCCCGACGCTCACCACGATCTCTGGCCTTGGCCTCAAGGACCATGCTCTAGGGGTCTCAGGGTTTAGGGTTTAGGGTTTAGGGTTGAGGGCTTAGGAAAGAGGCACGACTGCCAGAGGACCACGGAACCATTCCGATCGACGTCAACGCCGGTGACAAAGCCTGCGTGCAAGCCACGCACCTGTGGCTTCAGCCCATGTGACCGTAGTTGTTGCGCACCTTCCCCTGTTTTGCAAGGGTACACAGGTTGCTCTTATAGGTGCAGCCTAGGTACACTGGCCTCAAGGCCCTTCGCCAGCCTGATGCGATCCAGGCCGTAGAAGTGGATGGCAAGACCTACGTCCTCACTGCCAATGAAGGCGACGACAAGGCAAGGGACTGTCAGTCCTTCGCAGTGAGCCTGGGGCGGGGGGGAAGGGGGTGGGGGAGATCGCATGCAAATGCATGCGATTGCGTGCAGTGCATGTGCTTCGAAGGGCTATGGCGACTTTGAGGAGAAGCTGAAGCTCAAGGCCGGGGGTGCAGATGCATCCACCCCCGAACAGCGCAGCAGGGTCCGGCGCCCCCCTGCCCGAAACCCGTCCGAGGACGTTCTCAACTCGGACGGCTCCGTGGACAGCGACATGGAGCACATGACGGTAAGTTCGAGCGCGGCCAGCACTGCCATGGCGCTCTTTGCCGTTGCGGACAGCCTGAGGAGAGTCTGCAGCCATTTACACGCACGGGCCTGTTTAGGGTTTAGGGTTGAGGGGTTTTTGACGTTTTAAGGTTCCCCCCCCCCCCCCCCGTGAGGATTACGGTCGGCTCTGCGGCCATCAACTACACAAACTCCTCGGCTCCGGAGATCCAGGACATCGTCGCGTTCGGTGGCCGCGGCGTGTCCATCTATGAGCACACCACCAGCGGCTTGACTCTGAGCTGGGATTCCGGCGCCGAGGTCGAGAGGGAGCAGTGCGCCCACTACGCTTGGGCTCACAACGCCATCCAGGACGAGGAGTTTGCTCCCGTGAACGGCCACCTCTACATGGCCGCCGGCTCCAAGCTCCGCGGGACACTGGATGAGATGAACGATCCAAGCCAGGACGGCTGAACCCTAAACCCTAAACCCTCAACCCTCAAAGCCTCAAGCCCCTCAGCCCTAAACCCTAAACCAGGACGGCTGTGCGGATGCTGGAGATGGCCAGCCGGGCGCCTGCCCTCTCGGTCAGATGGTGGACGATCGCTCCGCAAAGGATGGACCTGGTGTCGAGGCCATCGTGGCTGGCAAGGCCTGCGGCTCCCTTGTGGCTGTGACGGCCACGGAGAAGCAGGGCACGGCCTTCGTCTACGACATCTCCAACATCGCCTCTCCCAGCCTCCTCTTTGTGAAGCATCTGTCTCCAGCCTCGGAGATGAAGAGCCCGGGCGTGGCTTACGCGGACCGCTCCCTGGGCGAAATTGATCCCGAGGCCATGATCTTCTTGGAGGATGCACACTCCCCGTCGGGCAAGGCCGGTGTCATGTTTGCTGGCGCCTGGTCAGGAACGATGTCCTTTTGGGAGTTTGAGTGCCCCACCACCACCACCACCTCGACGGCCGGCCCTGTCGATACCAGTGGTGCGCGTGAAGTGTCTGCTTTGTCCTTGAGTGTGTTGCTCTTTGTCTTCAGTTTTGCACGGCTCTAAGTGAGCTGCGGCAACGGGAGCACGGGACGCCGAACTGTGCGGTAACGTGCTCTCGGCCGCGCGGGATGGGGTGAAACTTCTTCGCATGACCCTGTGCTGCGCAGCCTTCTTTTCGGCCCTCCATCGTTCGGACGGTGGGGCACGCAGAACCTTAATTCACACCTTTTTCAACAGCGCCGCTCCAAGCACCACATGGGTCCCAGCACCCCCCCAGGGAATCAGAGGGGCTGATTAATTTGGGGGCCGTAATAGTTAGAGCTTTGAGGGTTATTATTCTTATCGCAGATTTATAAAGGGACCATAAGGGCATACTCTTCGTATTTATTCCGACCCCTCTGTGAACTATCTGCAGGCAGTCGTAACGGAGCTATCGACCATTTAGTTCTTCCTGGCGCGTCGGCACCGGTCTTTTCGGCGAGCGTAAGGAAGGCATGGGGAGGATCGTTGGGCCATGGTTTCTTGGAGCTGTCTAGTAACAACCCTAAACTCTAAACCCTAAACCCTAAACCCCTAAACCCTAAACCCTAGAACTGGCTGGGCCCAAAGATGCGCGTAATGATCGTAAGCTTCAGCTCCAAGTCATCTCGAAGGCCTGAAGCTGTGATGCTTGTGGCCCAGCCAGTCATGCACTAGGCAGGACAGTGAGATCTGTGCTGCCTCTCTTGATCTTTTTCTGACTTTTACGACCTTGGCAGTGGGGGCGGCTCAGGGTGAGGGTCAGCCAGGAAAAATTTGAGAAGAGCTTGTCGTGATTTTGCGCTTGACCTGTTTGACCCTTACGGTTCCGGTGGCATGAAACCCTCACCCAGACTTCACACCATCCCCGTCAAAGCATTGAGTCGAGATGGGACGTCACTGAGTCAAGGCAGACCTGGCCATGCGCAGGGGTTCGCCCTTTAGGGCAAACCCTGAAACTTGCAACTCGGACGTCCTTGGTACAACGCCTTCTGGGAACGCCTTTGTTGGCTCAGAAAATCTCCGAGACCTTCGCTTTTGGGCTTTAGGCGTGCGTACATGCGTACATCTGCGATACTTCAACAAGATCCTAGACGGCAGCTAGTCTGACTAAAAGCCTCCGGAAGCTTTTGAGCTCCATAGCAGATGTAAGATGCGAAATTAGCCAGGACTAGGAACCGTGTTCCCTTCCGATATCCCCCGAAGCCATCATACACTTAATTTCCAAAGCCCTTCACACGTAAAGCACAGAACACTGCGGAAACCCTTACCCAAAGTCTCAAAACCCTCAACTAAACACCTCAATCACCGGCAACAAACAACTCAACCCAACCGCCCCTAAATCTCCTTGTTATATCTTTAGGGCCCTTAACCTAAACTCTAAAGCCAAAACGCTTCCTGCCCCCCTACCACCGAGTCGCATGAGTCCCCACCCTGCACCCCAAGCCTACAGGTAGGGACCCCATTGCGATACTAACCTGAGTTAAGGGAGTTATCACTTGCATAGTAAGACTTGTAACCCAATTCAGGGCCCTTATTACCCTATGTCTAGCTAAAGCCCTAAACCCTCAACCCTAAGCCGTAAGCCCTAGACCCTAAACTCTTAACCCTCAAAAACCCTAAGCCCTAAACGCTAAACCCTAAACCCTAAGCCCTAAACCCTTGTCGCAGCTCTTCGCGCCCTGGTACCGGACGGTGTGACGGCTGACTTCCCTTCAGGACAGCTGCTGGGGGCGCGTGGGGGTTTTTGGAGTTGATGATGAGGGGGGGGATTAGGGTTTAGGGTTTAGGGTTTAGGGCTTAGGGTTTTAGGGTTTAGGGGTTTCCAAAAATTGGGGATACCGTAGTGGGGTCCATTTATTAAGGGAATCCTACTCTTTGGGGTCTGTATTAGGGGTTTCTTAGGAGGTTATGATGTACCTTAAGAAACCAAACCTACTTTTTTTGTAGGCTTCTTTGTAATCCTATAAGGGGTTTTATAGTGATAACCGACAAAACAGGTAGGTTTTTGGGTTCTTAAGGTAGGAGTTGAGGGTTTGCAGTGTTTAGGGTTTATGGCTTAGGAGTTGAGGGATTAGGGCAGGCTTGTGTTTCAGACGCGAGGAGAACCTAGGATTCAGCAGGGACTGGGCGTAGGAACGTAGGAGGAGCAGCGATTCACGGTCATTGGGCTAAACTCTGCGCTAAACACCAAATCCCTAACCCTAAACCCTAAACCCTAAACCCTAAACCCTAAACCCTAAACCCTAAACCCTAAACCCTAAACCCTAAACCCTAAACCCTAAGCCCTGAATGAACCCTAGACCCTCAACCCTGTGGCTTGGCAGGCATTCCTCTTGCCAGGGATGGATCCAACACGCTCATCTTCAGGCGCACAAGAGGGATAAATTCGGCTTTCTTCAGGGTTTCGAGCTTCGGGCTCAGGGTTTAGGGTTTAGGGTTTAGGGTTTAGGGTTTAGGGTTTAGGGCTAATAGGGCTTAGGGTTCAGTGTTTGAGAGGGGTCGTATTCTTAGGATCTCAATTGAAACCTCTCCCGCGTTCAGTTGCGGGAACACGCCCCTCAAGTCTCAACCCTCAACCTATATTGGTATATTTTGTATATTTTTGTTCATATAAACCCCAAGAGGGTATGAAGCATATTATTGTTATTAAGCTTCTAAAAGGGAGTATAGCAACCCTAAGCGCTAAAGAATCGAAACGGTAAAGGTGCCCGAGAGCTGGCCCGCCTCGGCTTCCTTTACTTCCTAGGTAGGATAAGGGGGGCCCTTGAAAGGGAACCCTTCTTAACCCGCTTCTGGCTCTCTTAAACAGGGACCTTATTCAGAGGGTCTATATCCCCAAGGGTCCCCCGAATCCTATCCCCTACTACTTTCTCTCCAATCCCCGGAAGTCCTAGAAACCCTAAACATCATAAAGCTCTCGAGACCCCAGCTCCCCAAAACCGGAGCAGGTCTGGGAGAGGGGCTGCAAGATAAAGTTGAAGGAAGTAATCAAGAAAATATCGGTGTTTGACGAGTTTTTCAAAGGGAAACCTGTCACGGTAGATCATAGGGGGGGGGGCGCGACCATATCTAGATATGTGTTCTTTTGATCTTTTTAATTTGCCCAATATGTGCATGTAAGCCCCAAACCTGTAACTCTAGAACGTCCAGCCATGGACACCACAAAGGCCTGGCATGTTCACCGACTTTACGGTCTACGGCTTTGCGGCACCTGTGCAGGTGGCCTAAACCCTAAACCCTGAACCCTGAAGCCTGAACTTTAAACCCTAAACCCTAAACCCTAACCCTAAACCCTAAACCCTAAACCCTAAACCCTAAACCCTAAACCCTAAACCCTAAACCCTAAACCCTAAACCCTAAACCCTAAACCCTAAACCCTAAACCCTCTAACGATTTGAAACCTAAGCCGGGGTTTGGAGTCCTCGGGAGGGGTTGCTATGGGGTCTAAGGTATTTGGGGCGTTTGGATTCCGGGGTTGTCTGTGGGGGGAGAAGTGTCTAGGGTTTTTATGGCAATCGGTGTTTGGTGTCTTCTGAGCATGACATACGTTGCCTTGCATCGAACTGCTTCAGGTTTCGCAGGTGTTTTGAAATCAACTACACCTCAAACCTTCAACCCCTGACCCCTAACCTGCACAACAAAAATGTACAAATACGCATAAGCATACAGCTTTAGATCTGAATATGCAAATGCAACAACATAGAAAGCATACAGATACATGCACACATGAAAACAGAAGCCCATGTGTGTAGATGTGTACAAAGCAAAGTACACATTTAGGTCTGCATGAATATATATATATATATATGTATATACACACACACGTAAAGTGGACAGTTATCTCTAAAGCGGACTTGGGAAACAACTGCTTTGTGGGTTCAAGTGTTCCCTGACAAGTACGCGGACCCCTTTTTGGTTCCCAGGGCTTTCATAGATGGTTGACGGGCTCAAGCTTGCTTCCGAGGCTTCAAGAATAGCAGGCCAATGTGGAAGTCTGCTTCGTGCCTTAGGGTTCGGATGTTGTTCTCACACTTCTTAGTCGACTTCTAACTTTCCATCTACCCTTCAAGTCCCTTTGTTTGAGATGGGTCTCGCTCGGGTTTCGGGCCAAATCCTCACCCATCAAGCTATCTTTCATGATGCCATTTTGACTGACTATCGAGGGCTCTACAACCTCGATTAAAGGGTCGGGTTGAGGACTTCATGGCCTCTGCACCTCTAGGGCTCCCTTCCCATTCGACGCTCCCAGGCAAAATGCCCATACAGCACTTGAGGGCTCACAGTTAGTTGTATATGCAGTCAGTTCTATGTAACGCGACCGCTAATTTGCTAACTTCCGTTAAGGTACATATGAGCGTAGTTCTGACTACGCCTGAAGCGTCAAGCAGGTTCCGGAGAAGACACCCACTGCGTCAGCAAACGCGTTCTTCTTCGAGATGGGCTTCAACTCCACTTTGACGCTTCTTGGCAGAAAACCGATGAAAGAGCTGTATATGGCCACATGATAGACACCGAGACCGCAGACGACTTCCGTTTCTGTAAGAAGGTGAAGATGTCAATCCCTGAAGCACTTAGCTAAGTTCTTGCTTTCAGATGCCGCAAAGCCAGCTACATAAACCCAGAGAGCCCACTACCCCTTAATTCAGGCATATACCTACAATCATAAACGGATCCTTAATCTGATTAAGGTATATTGCTTGATTAAGGGGTGTTGAGCTCTTTGGGAATTCAAGTGGTGCAAGTGCACAGCGACAGCGAAGCCAGCGCTGAAGCATTCCAAGCCCATGTCGGCCCCTTGCCTTGTCTTGGGGTCGCTATTTTCGTACACCAGCTCATGAAAAGGACCCCCCCCCGCCCCCTCTCCCCAAAAAGGGACCCACCCCTAAACCCTAAACCCTAAACCCTATACCCTAAACCCTAAACCTTACACGCTAATTTAGAGAGCCACCCATCTATCGTGCGGAGTCTCGGGGTCTACACCAATGGGCCTTACGGTCCATCAACACGGATGCCGAAGCCCATGTTCTCCCCCCTAAACCCTAAACCCTAAACCCTGAACCCTAAACCCTAAACCCTAAACCCTAAACCCTAAACCCAAACCCTAAATCTGAAGCCCTGAACTCCTAGACTGATACTAGGAGCGGCCAGGTTGTAACTACTTCGGGGCCCAAGTGCTCCCACTAACTCTAATGAAGGTGTCGGAATGACTACTAAAAATATTCCCTCAGGGTCCCTTTATAATCATACTATAATCACCACCCAAAGCCCTGTTCTAATTATTAAGGCTGCTACAGTACAACCCTGAAGCCCTGAGCCCGAAAAAGGGCCTGAAGCTTTCGGGTAGGCGCTGGTAGCCCAGTGGTACCCTTGTTGCCACTTTGTTTGGTTCTAGGTTCCCTTATAAAGCAACCAACCACAAAAAGGCTACCCTCATTATCATATAGGGGTTTACGGAAATAGGGGACCCCGTAGCCTTCTAAACAAGGGAATAATGTACCCCCAATTTCGGAAACCCCCGTATGGTTGCTGGGCTACCAAGTGTGGGCTCCCTGAACCCTAAACCCTAAACCCTAAACCCTAAACCCTAAACCCTAAACCCTAAACCCTAAACCCTAAACCCTAAACCCTAAACCCTAAACCCTAAACCCTAAACCCTAAACCCTAAACCCTAAGTAAGGTAACCCAATTTTCGGAAACCAGCATATGGACCAAGTGTGGGCTTCCTCAGGTCGGATCGCCCAGCAGCGGCCTTCATCCAGGATCCCAATCGTCTGTGTTGTGGGGCTTTGGGTCTTAGGGGTTGGGTTTAGGGTTTAGGGTTTAGGGTTTGGGGTTTGGGGTTTGGGGTTTGGGGTTTGGGGTTTGGGGTTTGGGGTTTGGGGTTTGGGGTTTGGGGTTTAGGGTTTAGGGTTTGGGGTTTAGGGCTTAGGGCTTCGGGTGCAGGGTTTGGGGGGGGGGGGGGGGGGGGGGGGGTGCCAGAACAGCTGCTTAGGGTGCAGGGCTTATCGCCCTTGGGGCTTCGGAAAGAGAGGAGCCTAAACCCGAAACCCGAAACCCGAAACCCGAAACCCTAAACCCTAAACCCTAAACCCTAAACACTAAACACTAAACACTAAACCCTGAAACCCTGAACCCTCATGAAGAGCCCTAGGGTTTCCATCAAGCCCGGTTTGGGGCGCTTCTTGGGTCTGCAGCGCTTTGCCACTTCGGGGATCCAACGCCCTAGCCCCTGAACCCCGAAAGCCCAGAAGGGGTTTAGGGTTTAGGGTTTAGGGTTTAGGGTTTAGGGTTTAGGGTTTAGGGCTCGAATCACCTTTACAAGCAAAGCCGTTTAGGCTTTAGGGCTTAGGGGGTAACTTCGACTAGAGCCACAACGACTGCATTTGATTTACTACGTGTTTTCCGTTCCACGTATATCGTGTAACATAAATCTATTTTATGCCACTTGTTACTAACAACCCGTGAACTTTCAAGCATGAGAACCCCCCCTGCCTCCTCCAAACGCCCCCCCCAGCCGGGTGCCGCCAGGCTCCGCCGGTCCGCGCGCTGAAGAATGCAAAGGTGGATTATGCCACCACCATCATCGGCAAGGAAGCCAGCCCTAAGCCCTAAACCCCAAACACTAATCACTAATCCCTAAACCCCAAAGCCTGATTCGGTGTGTGTTTGTTGGAAACCCTGAAGCCCTGGAACTCCAGGCCTCAAACCTGAAACCTGCACCGAAAGCAACGCCTCAACGCGAAAACCCACTGGAATGCTCTTCAAGGCCGATACCCGGCTTCATATCCTTTGAGCCTAAGGGCTGGGTTCAGCGGGTTCTGGGTGTGGGTCAACTTGGGTGCAGCCCTTGTCTCAGTCATCCGTCAGGAGAATTTGGTGCAGTTTCGGCTGGAGACGATCACATACATCCCATCAGGTGGCCTGGGTTTCGGGTGTAAAGGGTTGGCAAGGGCGCACGGGCTTCACGAACGAGGCTGTGCGTGAGTTTCCTTCCATTGTGCTGCTCATCAGACAGAAGTAAACGACCGAACAAGCCTAAACCCGAAACCCTGACCTTAAACCCTACTGAACACTGAGCAGCAGAGCGGGCACATATGCCGAAAAAAAGGTCTCGAGGCCTTGCATGATGCCCTGATGGCAGGCGGCGGGATCGAAATCACTGTGCCGGAAGGCTGGGCGACTGTGCTCCTTGATTGTCCTGGCCCCGCCGCTCCGATAAGGGTTTAGGGGTTTAGGTTCTATGGGGTCTCTGGCCGCGAGAATTCCTTAGCTTCAGCTCGTGGCTCAGCCCGAAGTCCTAAATCCTATCATGCCCCCGAAGAACCCTAAGCCCTAGACCCTAAACCCGATAACCCAAACCCCTATAGGCCCAGAAGCCCTACGATCCGAGTGTCTGAGTTCCGAGCCGCTTGCTCGCCACGTGGGCGCTGGAACCTGAAAATCGCCTGATGTTGAACACCCTAACCGAGTATTTACGGGGTCGGAATTTTTTCGAATAGTATTCCTCTAGGGTCCCTTTGTAAGTATACTGCAATAACCCCCCCAACACCCTATTCTGATTATGAAGGCCCCTATGATCGCTTGAGAACCCCAAAGAGCAAAAGAACATGGTCCCTACATTGCCCTTGGAAGGAAGAATATTGTGTTTTTGTGTGGTTCTTAAACAAATAGTAGTAACGAAGGACCCGGAGCAGGCCCCTGTTCACTTTTTTGAGGGTTTAGGTTCCCTCATGAGCTCCTTTAAACCCAAAAGGGCGCCCTTTATACTCCTAGGTTACTCTTGGGTCTAGGAACAGCCCTGGACCCTGAAACTCGAAGACCTGAAGCCCTAAGACTGTCAGTTTTTTGGATTTGCGGTATCCGCGACTCGGACACCCCCCCCCCCCCCCCCCCCCCCCCCCCCCAAGCCCCCCAACCCTAACCCTAACCCTAAAACCCTAAACCCTAAACCCTAAACCCTAAACCCTAAACCCTAAACCCTAAACCCTAAACCCTAAACCCTTCTCCGGGTGCAGGCTTCCAGGTCGAGCAGAACTGTGAGCTGGTGGCCGTGAGGTGGAGTCTCCCCGTTGTGGGCGTCGGTAGGGGTTTCGGGGGCAGGTGAGCTTAAGTTTAGGGTTCAGGGTTTTTAGGATGTTTAGGGCTCTCTATAGGGTTTTAGGGTTTAGGGTTCAGGGTTGAAGGATTTTGAGGCTTGCGTTTGACGGCTCTAGAGGTTCTAGGGGTGTAGCTCAATAATTTGATGGAGGCTCCTCAAAGCCCTAAGGCCCTAAAGCCCAAGATTCTAAACCCTAAAGCCCTAAACCCCCAAGCCCCTAAATCCCTGAAACCCTAAACTGAAAACCCCACCTAAAACCTCTAAACCCTTAAGCCCTGAACTCCCAAACCCCCAAATCCTAAACTAAACCGTAACCCCAAACCCTAAACCCAGAACCCTCCTCTGGGGCCCATCAAAAACACCAATCGAGCTAAAGGTTTAGGGTTTAGGGTTTAGGGGTTTGGGGGTTCAGGGCTTAAGGGTTTAGAGGTTTTAGGGTTTAGGTTTTCCTCTGTGGAATCGAGTAGGACCCGAAGCCCCAAACAACGAAATCCGACGTGTCGTCTTTCTAATGTCAGTCTGATACTCGTAGTATATTTTACCCACCGTAAACCCCCTAAGCCTTAAACCTCAAGACCCTAAACCCTGAACCTTTCCTAAAGCCTAAGGCCTGAACCCCTAAAGCCTAAAGCTCAGAACCCCAAACCCCACTGACCCTCAACCTTGCCTCAATCTTACGAAGCACTAGACTCCGACTCCCCTAACACCCTAACCCTACATCTTATAAACGTGGTTAATTTCTAAGCCTTGAACCTTTGAAACCTTAAATCCAAACCCCAAGGGTTCAGGGTTTAGGGTTTAGGGTTTAGGGTTTAGGGTTTAGGGTTTGGGGTTTAGGGTTTAGGGTCCTAAACCGCTCTTGACCAGGGACCCCATGGCTCCGCCCCCGCCTGAGGGTGTCAGCTGCGAGGCACCCGTTGGGTTTTTGGGGTTTTATGTTCGGGTTTAAGGCACCCTAAACCCTAACACCCGGCTAAGGGCCGTTTAGGGTTCAGGTTGAGTGGCTAAGGACTTCAGGGTGTTGTTTCGCGTGTAGTGTCTAGGGTTCAGAGTGCAAGCCCTAACCTTTCTCTGTCTTTCCCCATGCGCGTGCGAAAAGCCCACGCATGTGCGCCCCTGGTGGGGCCTTCAGTGCCGGCCTAAACCCTTCGCGGCAAGTGAGCAAAGAGTGCATAAGTCAGTTACTGAGACGCTACGCCCTAAACCCTACACCCGGGCGCTTAGGTTTGCTAGGAATCCAGGCGCTCAGGCGTTCCTGGCATGGGTCAGGGATTCTGTGGTTGGGGTGTAGAGTCTCTGACTCCAAGCCCTATAAAGCCCTGAACTCTAGAGTGATTGATTATTTTGGGCTTAAGGGTATGGCTTTCTACCCCGGAGCAAAAAGAACCGGTTATACAAACAAAGCCCTGAACTCTAGAGTGATTGATGATTTTGGGCTTTAAGGGTATGGCTTTCTACCCCGGGGGCAGGGGGGGGGGGGGGAGGGAGTCGTGCTGGCACATTCCAAGATCAGATCTCCTCTGCAGACTCCCACCATCAAAGCCCGACTCCCCATGCGGACTGAAACCCTAAACCCTAAACCCTAAACCCTAATACCCTAATACCCTAAACCCTAAACCCTAAACCCTAATACCCCTCAGACTGTAGAAGCACTCATGCATGTCTTGCAAGGTGTACTGCACATTGCTGTCAGGAGAGCACCAGTTTGGGTGCTTGGATATTCTACCGAAGAGTTCAACACCTGAGCCCCTCGGATCCCCGAAGCCCTAAACCCTCAAGGGTCTTAGTCCCTAAGCCCCTAAGCCCCTAAGCCCCTAGCCCCTAAACCCTAAACCCTAAACCCTAAACCCTAAACCCTAAACCTAAACTTAAACCCTAACCCTAAGCCTAAGCCTAAACCCTAAACCCTAAACCCTAAACCCTAAACCCTAAACCCTAAACCCTAAACCCTAAACCCTAAACCCTAAACCCTAAACCCTAAACCCTAAACCCTAAACCCTAAACCCTAAACCCTAAACCCTAAACCCTAAACCCTAAACCCTAAACCCTAAACCGCAAGCCCCTCCCGTGTCTGAGTTCTCCAGGCGTTCTTCGACACCTCCTTGGGCCTGCCCGGATCCCGGCCTACGTCGGCCTTGAAGTCTCTCTGGGTTTAGGGTTTAGGGTTTGGGGTTTCTAAGGTTTGGGGTTTAGGGTTCAGGGTTCAGGGTTCAGGGTTTAGGGTTTAGGGTTTAGGGTTTAGGGTTTAGGGTTTAGGGTTTAGGGTTTAGGGTTTAGGGTTTAGGGTTTAGGGTTTAGGGTACCCCTGGTAGGTAGTTCAGTCGTACCCTTTTGCCCTTCTTTTGGGTTCCAAGTTCCCTAAAAGTAACCAACCCGAGAAAGGGTTTCCTTGTTATGGTCTGGTTGCTGGGCTACCAAGTACCCTTGTTGGATTGAAGAGGATCTTGTTGAGGAACTCTTTTTTTGTTTTGTCTATCGGAGGGTCCCTGAAGCTTTCATGCCTAAACCCTAAACCCTAAACCCTAAACCCAAAACCCTAAACCCTAAACCCTAAACCCTAAACCCTAAACCCTAAACCCTAAACCCTAAACCCTAAACCCTAAACCCTAAACCCTAAACCCTAAACCCTAGACCCTAAACCCTAAACCCTAAACCCTAAGCGCCATGTTCCCTGATGAAGCTCGGGTGCCCCAAAGCCCAAGCCCCCCAAAAGGCCTTTGAGGTTGAACCATAAACCATAAAACGGCTCCCGACCCCACAGGCCCTGACCTTACTAAACCCTAAACCCTAAACCCTAAACCCTAAACCCTAAACCCTAAACCCTAAACCCTAAACCCTCCAAGTACCGTCTAAGGGAACCATGGGCCGGGGATGCTCCTCCTTATACGAACAGTCCTTAATAGCGAATTTAGTACCCCCCCCCTGTCCTGATCCCCATTCAGGACTGTTAGTATAAGGGGGAACATCCCAACCCTAACCATAGACCCTAAACCCTAAACCCTAAATCCTAAACCCTCTACACCCTCCAAGTACCATCTGAGGGTGGAACCATGGGCCCTGAGTATGGTCCCTTACCCTTGTTACAGGGATCCGAAGTATGGGCCCTTATTTCTTATCGTGTATATACGGGGTATATCACATGGGCCTGTACCGGTTATCCAACAGGGGTACCCCAAAATCTCTAAACCCTAAACCCGAAACCCTAAACCCCAAACCCCAAACCCGAAACCCCAAATAATGGGCCCATAAGTGCCTTAGAACTCCAGGAGTGGTCGGCTGGTCCTGCGGCTTCGGGCGGGACCCCTCGGCCTGGCCGTCACAGACTCGGAGGGGCTTCGGGGTTTAGGGTTTAGGGTTCAGGGTTTAGGGCTTAGGGTTTAGGGTTTAGGGTTTGGGGTTCAGGGTTCAGGGTTTGGGGTTTGTGGTTGACTTCAGGATTTGTTGGGTTTGGCGTTTCGCGAATACCCGAAGCCCGAATTCCCTAAAGGAGCTAAACCCTCAGTCATACGCGATGGAGGGTATAGGGTTTAGGGGTTCCTTTGTCATATGGTCAGCTCTCTAACGTATGGTCCCTTTTGGGGTACCCTAAGTAAGAGGGGCCGGCTTATAACAAGGACCCCAGAAAGGGACCATCATTGAGAGAGATCGCCATCTGATTCAAGTTGGGGGCCCGCTCCATGTTTATGTTGTTTCAGGACCCTGTCAAAAGCAAAAGTACGGCCACTTTACGGGCCCATGCCTCGGGAAGCATGTGCGTTTACTATAGCCCCCTTAGGAATCTACACTCTATAATTATGCAAGGAGCTTCGACGACTATGTCCCACACACAATCAACATCATTGCTGCTAGCTTTCCGAGGGTGAGGCACTTGCATCCCGCCGAACTCTCTCACAGCATAGTCCAGAAGTACCCATACTAAACCCTAAACCCTAATCCCTAGCGCCCCTAAATACAGCCTCTGAATCCTGTCGACCCCGCAGGCCAAATGAGAGGCCGAAACCCCACAGCCCAGAAACGCGCCAATCCTGCAGCACCTGTGTAGGGGGAGCGGAGTTACCGAAAACTCTAGGCACTTTATGTGTTCTATGAAACTTCTAAGTCCTTAGAAACCGGACCCCCTTTCAGCCTTATAAGCCCTGAAGAAACCCAACCTCTAAACCCTAAACCTGAAACCCGAAAGGCCAACCACCACGCCTTTGCTGTCTTGGCCGAGAATCCGCAGGCATGGGCTTGAGATCTTAGGAGATATAGCATTCGGGTGAAACCCTTCCATCCCTAAACCCTAAACCCTAAACCCGAAAGGTTTGAACCCTAAGAAAAGTCTTGGGGTTTTTCTGGCTCCAAAGGCGGGTCCACTTCAGTGAGCTCCGTTGTCCATTGCCCTCGAAGGAGGTGGCTCTGAGTATATTCAACAACCAGCAAAAAAGCCCCAACCCGCCCTTTTATCTTTACACGCCCGAATCTCTCCCCATAAGCCCCCAAGAAGCCCTGAGAACGCCTAAGCCCTAAACATCCCTAAACCCTAAACCCTAAACCCTGAACCCTAAACCCTAAACCCTAAACCCTAAACCCTAAACCCTAAACCCTAAACCCTAAACCCTAAGCCCTTCTGAAGCCTTCGGGAGCTCCCACCCTTTTGCCCAGACAACGACGCTGAACTACCCGACCAGCGGCACCGGCAACTTGGATTGCGGCGCGGATCCCGGAGTCTTGCACCAGTTCCGTCCCTCAAACCCGGAAGGGTTTGGGGTTTAGGGTTTGGGGTTTAGGGTTTGGGGTTTGGGGTTTAGGGTTTAGGGTTTGGGGTTTGGGGTTTGGGGTTTAGGGTTCAGGGTTTAGGGTGTATGCATACAAAATATATAAGAAGCCTTACTGCGCATCCTCGAGAAGCCCTGTGGACATCGAACAAAATTCCGGCAAGCTTTGCAGTTCTAAAGTTCTACGGGTTTGGAAAGTCCCGTTTAGGGTTTAGGGTTTGCGGTTCAGGGTTTAGGGTTTAGGGTTTTGGGCGAATGTTCAGTATGCACAATTGAGCTGCGTTTGTTTTAGGCGCTCGAGCATAGGTACTTTGCAGCGGACATCATTATTGTCCGTGGAAGGGGTGAAGAGGTGAACAGGATTCCGCGGAAGGTCGCGGAAGGATCGGCGGAAGGCGTGGTGTCCGCGGAAGGCTCGCGGAAGGGCGGCGTGCTTGAAACTTAGATAATGGATGCCCAACATGCCGGCAACCGTTTCGGAGAGCGGATCTGCGCGGAAGGCCCGCGGAAGTTGCGGAAGGCGACGGGTCGTTTTGGAGGCCTAGAGTCCATGCCTCATCCTCATATACACATTATACACTCATTTCTGTTTCGGGCGGGTGCGAAGGTGGAATCGCGTTTTTCCGCGGAAGGCTCGCGGAAGGAACGCGGAACCCGCTGCGGAAGGGTCCGCGGAAGGGTTATAATGTCCATCGATTCATGCTAGAGAAAAAACCACGGCTCAATTGTATGTAAAGCACCCTCTGTACAGTATGGTACATTCATCCATGCATACAGTGAGTTCTCTAAATCATGGTACTCTCACTCCTATGGGCCGCCTTGGAATAAGGTAGCATGTATTAGAGAACTGACCATTTTCTGAACCCTAGTCACCCTAAACCCTAAACCCTAAACCCTAAACCCTAAACCCTAAACCCTAAACCCTAAACCCTAAACCCTAAACCCTAAACCCGAAACCCTAAACCTAAACGCTAAACCCTAAACCCTAAACCCTAAGCTTTACCCTAAACCCTAAACCCAGCATATACAAGCCTACGCAGCCGAAATCCGGAGCTGCAGGCACTTTCATCTGCTGGGTCTTCGAGTCCTTCGAGATCATGGCCAACATCACAAACCCGTCGCAGAAGTCTCAGCCGGTTGCTTGCTGGTTCTTCGTTGGGAATAAAGGAATTGGGTACCCGCTAGCCCCTTAAAGGGTAGTAGATAAGAGCCTTGTCCATTCCCTTAAAGGGTCGCATAGGGCATAGGGGGGAATTAGGTGCCCTAGATTGGGGTTCCCGAAATTTGGGGTACCTTAATATCGGGTCCTTCTTTCAAGGGAATCCTACTATTTGGGGTCTATATTCGGGGTCCCTTATTCTTCGTCAACCCAGCCGACCACCAACCAACCCACCAACCACCCAAACAACAGACATACAATTTGCCAAGGGTTGTAACTTATAACCCCTTAAAGGGTAGTATAGGGGTCTATAAGGTACCTAGTTTCATCATTCCCCACTAGGAACCAGTAGGATACACATACACAGGAGCTTCTAACCTCGAGAAAGCCACAGACTCCAACCCAAGTACCAGCCAAGGACGCTCCCCTTTGTACTTTTATGCTACTATTTGCTTAAGAACCCCAAAAGAAAAAAAGTAATAATCCCTATATTACCTTTATAAGGAAGAATGTTTTTTGTTTTTTTGGGCGGGTTCTTACGCACACAGTAGTATGACAAACCGTAGAATCATGTTCTGAAGGAGATTTTCGGGGGAGGGCTGGCAGTCCACCCGCCTAAGCCCTTAACCTTAAATCTTAAACCCTTAACCCTAAACCCTACACCCCTAAACCCTAGGCAAACCCTGAGCCCTAAACCCTAAACCCTAAGCCCTAGACCCTAGCTCAAGGCAGCTTCCATCCAAGGACTAATCGTCTGGATTACTCCACGGCGGCACAGGGCTTCGACATCACCCGGCAGATGCTTGAGGCCAGTGCAGTGTTCCCCAAACCTAAACTGGGTGTAGGGGTTAGGGTTTAGGGTTGTGATTGTCAAATCCTGCAATGGTCTGTTTTTGGATTCCCTGACGCCTTATATGCCCTTTCAGTCGCAAAGGATGCCCCCTGGACACTAAGCCCTAAACCCTAAACCCTAAGTCCGAAACCCTAAACCAAGAGCAGCGGTGGCCAGGCGCGAATTCCCACTCTCACAGAGGAGCAGAGGCCCGTCTAGCGTGCAGCGTTCGGGGTTTGGAGGGCTTAGGTTTAGGGTGTGGGGTGTAGGGTTTAGGGTTTAGGGTTTAGGGTGCAGGGTTTAGGGTGCAGGGTTTAGGCTTCAGAGTTCGCAGGGTTCTCAGCAGTGGTTTGTCCCCCTTAGCTGTGCTTCATCATGGCAAGTGACCTACCCTTCGTGCTTGCCCCCCGGGGATATGTCGCAATTTGTTCTTATGGTTTCTGAATTGGGGCCAGCACGGCAACATGGAGGGTTTGGGATGTGGGGTTTGGGGCTTGCTTTGAAAGTACACAGGGTTTGGGCCAGGGGTTGCCAGCTTATGAACTGGGGCAAGCGGCTATACCCAAGCCCCCGAGGCTCAGCCTTCCGAACCCCTAAGGCCGAAGCCCTGAAACCCTCAACCCTGAAACCGTCTCGTCGGGTGCACTTCGAGTGTCGTGCACGTGAATCTGCACTTCGGGCTGATACTTCTCAGAGGGGTTTCGTTGAGTTGCTTGTTCTTAGAAGGGAGCCCTGAACTGAGTGTGCGTGGGTTTCGGTTTTAGGTGGCCCTCCGATAGTAGTGGAAACATGGGTCTATAGTCTATGGTTCCGCTCGGGGCGGGCAAGCGATCTAGGGTGGCGGGGTCATCAACGGGCATCTGAGAAGCAGAATGCGGCCACAGCGTTACGCGCACAGTAGACAAGCACCTCTATCAAAGCTTGACGAAAGATACTCACAACTGGTACAGAACCACCCATGAACCTTCCTTTACCTGCTCCCTAAAACGCTGAACCCTAAAACCTTGATCCCTAAAGCCTAAACCCTAGAACCCTAGAACCCTAGAACCCTAAACCCTAAACCCTAGAACCCTAAACCCTAAACCCTAAATACCAAACTGCCTCAGGGTCGGAACGGGAAGAGATGACAGACCAGGGCCGCGAGCACGGGCTTGCAGACCACGTGTGGATGATCTAAAACCCGAAACCTTAAACCCTTAACCCTTAACCCTAAACCCTAAACCCTAAACCCTGAACCCTAAACCTTTTCTGTACCTTAGACATGAGAAGGACCCAGCCAGGGCCTACAGTTAATTGTTGATCAGCCCTGCGGTGTAGGGCTCAGGGTTTTAGGGTTTTTTAGGGTTTAGGGTTTAGGGTTTAGGGTTTTAGGGTTTTAGGGTTTTCAGGGTGTAGGGTTTAGGGAGCTTTCTAAGGGCGGTATGCGGGCCCTTAACTTGGTCATTTGCCTCCTCTGCAGGGTTCTGAAGTACAGGCCGTTGGGTTGTAGAGGGTCTATCAGGGCCCCCTCGTAAGGGCCCATACTAAGGGACCATGTATCTACCCCAGGAGCCTTCCTCTTCCGATTTTCTCGGGCTTTTGTTGCGTACATTGTCTTGTTATTATGGTTCCTGTTTTTTTCTGAAGAGCGGGTTGGGCAAGTGTGGACAGCCTTGGGTTGGCAGCTACATGGCTTGATTCTCGATTCCTAAGATGTGTTGCGGTGCATTGTGCAAGTCTCCTACAGCTCTCTCTCTCTCTCTCTCTCCTCTGTGTCTGGCTGGGTCCGATTAAGTCGAGGCTTGCGGAGACCCCTGGCCCAATTCCCCCCCGAAGCCCCTTGAAACTCCCAAAGCCTCCGAGACCCTGAGCCCTCAACCCCTAAGCCCCACAGTCGCCGAAATCGCAAAGCCCCCGAACCCTTAAACCCTTGAACCCTTAAACTCTAAAGCCCTGAAATCCTGAACCCGTAAGCTCTTAAACCCTGAAACCCTGAAATCCTTAAACCCTGTAAACTCTTAAACCCTTAAACCCTGAAACCCTTAAAGCCCTTAAACCCCTGAACCCTAAACCTAAACCCTAAACCCTAAACCCTCAACCCCAAGCCCTTCCAGCCCAAGGCAGCCAAACAGCTTGATTTTCGCCATCAAGCTGAGCCACTCGCCCTCATGGTCGCGCGTTCATCTCATGCCTCAACCTGTTCGGGGTTTAGGGTTTAGGGTTTAGGGTTTAGGGTTTAGGGTTTAGGGTTTCGGGTTTAGGGTTTAGGGTTTAGGGTCGGCTTAGGGGTATGACTCAAAGTTTCCTCTCTCCAACTTGCCTTCACAGGGGCTATAAGGGCACTGAGCAGTAACAGTAGCTAGGTACCTGAGGGGGGGTTTAGGGTTTTAGGGTTCAGGGTTTAGGGTTTAGGGTTTAGGGTTTAGGGCTTAGGGTTTAGGGTTTAGGGTTTAGGGTTTAGGGGTAATCTGGGGAAAGTGGCAGCGTTCTGGGTTCCGTTGGCTCAGGGCTTGCGGGTTGCGGGGCTTCCCACGCGTGGAGGTCTCGTCGCTGGGATCTTAAGGTTTCTATGCCCTAAACCCTAAACCCTAAACCCTAAACCCTAAACCCTAAACCCTAAACCCTAAACCCTAAACCCTAAACCCTAAACCCTAAACCCTAAACCCTAAACCCTAAACCCTAAACGCTAAACCCTAAACCCTAAACCCTAAACCCTAAACCCTAAACCCTAAACCCTAAACCCTAAACCCTAAACCCTAAACCCTAACTAAGAAGACGCGCCCTCCACCAAAGGTCAAGATGCCTTCACGGATGGGTACATGACGGTTCGCGCCCCGTACGGCTTCACCTTCGAGGAGGCCATCACCCGACTGATTCCCCAAAGGGTCCATCCGGTTTAGGGTTTAGGGTTTAGGGCTTGGGGTTTGGGGTTTGGGGTTTAGGAATCACGGTTTGGGGTTTAGGGTTTAGGGTTTGGGGGTTATGGTCAAATCCATTGAAGCCCTTGACGCCCTCCAACTGGCACAGGAGTGCCTGCAGTTCGTGGAGGTCTCCGAGAGCGCCACGTTCGGTCCAAAAGTTCGCTTCCCCGAGGACTGGGGCTGGTTGAGGATGGGTTTTTTGGGATTAGGGGTTGAGGGTTTAAAGGGTTTACGGTTTAGGGTCTAAAACGGTCCAAGGTTTAGGTTGGGATGTTCCGCCTTATACTAACAGTCCTTCGTAGCGACTATAGTACCCCCTTATGAATCCCTATCAGGGATTGTTAGTATAACGGGGAACATCCCAATCGGGGTTTTGCGTTCCGGGTTTAGGATTAGGGCTTAGGGGGTGTAGAGCGTAGGGTAGTTTGACTGGGGCTTAGGAACTCTGAGTTCAGGGCCCTCGTCGTAAACCCCGGAGCACCCCAAAAAACCCAAAATGAAAGATTCCAAAGATACGAAACTCTAAACCCCTCAACTCCCTGGTTCCTGAACCCTGGAGGCATTACGCTTTTGCTTATGTCCCGAAACTATCTAAACCCTATATTCCTGGGTAGGATAAGGGGGACCCTTAACGGGGAGCGCTTCTTAACCCTCTTCTGGCTCTCTTAAACAGGGACCTTATTCAGAGGGTCTATATCCCCAAGGATCCCCCTAATCCTATCCCCTATATATGCCAAGACCCTAAAGAGACCCTTTTGAAGAGACTAAGACCCTCAAGATCCCCAACGGAGCCGGTAGTGTAGTAGGCTTGACCTTGAAGCTTGGGGCCTTTTGCACCCCCCCCCCAACCCTTCAAAGCCTACTGCAAGCTTGCTGGCTCTTCGTAGCAGATCTGCGAGTCCCTGTTTTCTGGGAGTCCCTGAAAGGGTGCTGTAGGGGACGAAGGGGTCCTTGTTCTTGTCTCTGACTCAGAACCAGTACGTAAAGCCTTGTCTCTGACTCAGAGCCTCACAACCCTACCGGAACCTAAAAAGGGTTATTCCCACAGCTGCCCTATAAGTACCCGTGAACCCTCAAATACTAGACCCTCCCCGATCTGCAAGTGAGGAGTTTGCGGTGTGGCCTAGTGATGTGATGATCAGCACTTGCCCCGCCCCCGAGGGAGGCCGCACAAGTGTGTTTGGGGGCAGGGGAGAGGGAGTGTACTTTTTCAATTCCATCCAACAAGGCCTCTTAACCCTCCAAGTCTAAATCCTATAACAGAACAAAAAGGCAAAAGTATTCTTTTTTTGGGGGGGTTCTCAAGCAAGTAGATAAGAGCAAGAGCGCAAGGAGCTGAGGTTTTCAATTGATCGTTCCCAACCCCCTAAGCCCCAAACACCCCAACATTGTACGCAAAGCCATCTTCTTGCCCTTTCATCACTGCATTGTTGGTGTCCGACGTGGACTCTATAGCAGCAGCACAGAGAGAGAAAGCCCCCAACAACCAACTAAACCCTAAACCCTAAACCCTAAACCCTAAACCCTAAACCCTAAACCCTAAACCCCTAAACCCCTAAACCCCTAAACCCTAAACCCCTAAACCCTAAACCTCATGGCGGTCCAGCCTGCTCTCAGTCGGGTCTACAGTCCCAACTTGCCGTGGTCCTGAATCCTCACCAAACACCCCTAGGACCCTCTACAAAACCCTCGAAAAAAACCTCCAAAAAGTACTATAAACATGTTTGTTTTGATACTTCTTATAGTGTAAGGTTAATATTCTAAACCCTCTAACACCCTGTGAGTCCAATAGGTTTCGCTGTCTTGCAGACCCAAAGGATCCCTGTCAACCCTAAACCCTAAACCCTAAGCCCTAAGCCCTAAACCCTAAACCCTAAACCCTAAACCCTAAACCCTAAACCCTAAACCTTAAACCCTAACCCCTACACCCTAAACCCTAAACCCTAACTCTACTGTCGCCCAAGGGTAACATTCCGTCGCCCAAGGCCGTGGCGTGGATCGCATGGCCTCCCTGTGGCTTCAGTACCAGACCGGGCCGGGCCTGTTCTCGTTTGAGGGTTATAGGGTTTAGGGCTTAGGGTTTAGGGTTTAGGGTCTAGGGTCTAGGGTCTAGGGTCTAGCGTGCAGGCTAGGGCCGTATGTGTGTGTGTTGGGGAAGGGGGTAGGGGGAGGGAGGGAGGGGGGAGGGGGGAAGGGGGGGAGGGGGAGGGGGAAGGGGGGGAAGGCTTTTGGGGTTGAAGGGTTTGGGTTAGATATTGTATTCCCCTTGGGGCGTTGTTTCTTGCTTTGTTTTGTCCCTTTTCGTGTGGCTTCGTTGAGGTTTCCGCCGTTGAGTGCTTTTTGTTCTTTTCTCTAAAGTAGAGGGGTCTTTCTTTCGGGTCCACTCTATAAGGCGGCACCCCCATAACAAGGACGCAAAACGGGACCCCATTTAGAGAAGGACCTTGTAGGTGTTGTCAGTGCTGTTCTCATTGTTAGTGTTGCTGCTCTGGCTGTTATTCTTACTACTCATGCACGTGCAAGGCTCTACAGGGCTTCAGTTAGGCCAGAGCTTGCCGCTAAACGACCATGAAAGCACGCTGAAGGCAAAAAGCTTAACTCAACCTCAACCCCCCCAACCCTATATACCCAACCCTACACTCCGCAGAAGCCTGAACACCCTACAAAGAAGCCTCAACCCGAAGCCCTTATAAACCCCTGAACCCGAGACCCATCATCAAGCTACGCCCCTGAAGTGATGCTCTCAGGGCGCGGTTGCTGACCAATGAGCTCTACATCTTCCGCATCGGGCCCGCCTGCTATGAGGGGATTGAAGATATTATTGATTACGCATGATCATTATTCATCTTCGGTTTTCGTGAACTGTACTGCTGTGTTTGTTGAAAGCATTTTTTGCTTGCTATTGCTTACAGAAACAGAAGACACGTGATTTCTTGACAGGGTTCCAAGTGCAGTAGGGTTCAGGGTTTAGGGCAGGGCCCCTTTGTTAAACTCGAAAGAACTATACTGGCTATTCTTGGAGCCCCCAAAACGGGCACCAGATGTTGGGAAACTCCCCATCCAGAGACTTCATGTGCGTGGTTGTCAAAATGATGATCCCTTTTGGGGTACCCTAAATATTCGGTGCCGTATGATAGCAGGGGATCCAAAAAGGGAACCATCATGTGGACAACCACCCGTGTGCGCTGTTGCCAGGATCAAGTCCAACCCAATGGTGACGCCGGAGGTGAATCGTCCCACTGGCGTGCTTCACCTTTGCGGACGTCCCGGGTTTCAGTTTACTGTACATCTTGGTGAAGGGGGCTTAGGCTAGACCCTAAACCCTGCAAACCCTAAACTCTAAACCGGTTTCCTCAACCCGAAGCCCCTAACCCACGAGCCCCAAAACCGGCCCCGAACCACCCTATGTTTCCCTTAACTACTCGAAGCCCCAAAGCGCCCTACCCAGGACCACAAGCAATGCCCTAGACACAGCAACCCAGAGAGCGATGAAATAGCAAAAGCAAAGTCGTTAAACATCAACCCCAAAGTCAAAAGCCGAAATCCTTAGCTAGCTCTAAAGGGTTTAGTGTTTAGGGTTTAGGGCCTTAAAACCTTAAGCCCTGAGCCCTGGACCCTGAACCATGGGTAGGGTAGTTTGGGTTCCCGCGAAGGACTTTGGATGGCCCTTTGGATTCACGGCTCCCAAACCTCAACGTCCAGCACCCACCCCACGCATAATGTCGTGCATGTGTTCTGGTGTGTCAAGTTGTTAGGTCTCGATTCGATGTGGTCTGCTCCAGCCACCCCCAAGCCCGGCATCTCTAAACTCCTTTAAGGCCCCAAAGCCCCTTTCCAACCCCAAGCTGTAAGCCACAAACCCCTAAACCCTTCATCCACACTTCCCCCCCCCCCCCCCCCCCCCCCCCCCCCCCCCCCCCCCCTAAACCCGAAACCCTAAACCCTAAACCCTAAACCCTAAACCCTAAACCCTAAACCCTAAACCCCAAACCCTAAACCCTAAACCCTAAACTGGCCCTAAACCCTAAACCCTAATCCCTAAACCCTAAACCCTAAACCCTAAACCCTAACGCACGCCAGGCTGGATCGTGCAGCTGGGCTCCGAAGCCTCCGAACCCATCGAGGGCATGACGCCTGCGGCCCAGCGGTGCCCTTCGTGGCTACTTGCAGGTTCAAGGGTCCCGGGTACTTATAAGTAAGCTTATATGCATGGTAACTATGGTAAGGTTTAGGGTTTAGGGTTTAGGGTTTAGGGTTTCGGGTTTAGGGTTTAGGGATTAGGGATTAGGGTTTAGGGGTACTTATAAGTAAGGTTATAAGTCTGGTAACTATGGTTGGAACCTTATTTAGGGGACTTCTAGCCCTACTCATGAGTGCGCATGAACCGCCAAGTACCCTCTGAAGCTTGCTGGAACTGCTTGCAGAGCTATTAGAAAGTTGATAGGGACATAATTGTTCGTATACATTTGTGGATCAATTTCTTTCTGTATGCTTACATCATGTGTCATTTCGTGCATGTCTTTACATGTCGAGCCAGCATGTGCGGCATGCTCTGGCACGCTTAGCACTCCTGCTGTCTTGGAATGAAAGCTGTCGTCTGCATGGAGATGTTTCAAAACATCGGCGCAAGGGTAGCCGTAACTTGGTCTGTAGTGTTCGTGGCATCAAGCCTTTTATGTTGTCCTGATGCCTCATGATTCAGGCTGTGGGCCTTCACTCAGACGGGCAGATGCCTCAGCAGATTAACTGCCATGTTTTGACGCTTTCGTGGCTGGAGCTTTAACTCAATAATCCCTGAACCCTAGAACGCTAAACCCTACACCCTAAACCTTAAACCCTGAACCCTAAACCCTAAGCCGAAAGCTAAAGGAACAGCCAACCACAATTCGCAGCCCTGCGGCCCTGCATCTGCAGGCGTCACGCCGATTACAACGGCCCGGGACCGAACGCGCGGACCTCGACCTCGACTCCAGCGGGTTTAGGGTAGGGTTTAGGTTTAGGGTTTAGGGTTTAGGGTTTAGGGCTTAGGGTTTAGGGTTTAGGGCTTAGGGCTTAGGGCTTAGGGCTTAGGGTTTAGGGTTTAGGGTTTAGGGTTTAGGGTTTAGGGTTTAGGAGGGTCTTTAGGGTTCAGGGTTTAGGTCTAGGGTTTAGGGTTTAGTGTTTATAGGGGTTAGAGGGGTTTAGGGTGTATGGGGTTTATAGGGTTTCGGGTTTTCCAGGCTGAGGGTTGTAGGGTTTCGGGTTTTTAGGGTTTAGGGATTTCAATGGGGAGGGACCCCTAGTCGGGACCCTTAATCTTGTTCCCGTACACAGCCCCTAAAAAAATATACCACACACAGTCCCTATATACCTTAAGCAGCCCCCCCCTAAACCCGAAACCCTAAACCCTAAACCCTAAACCCTAAACCCTAAACCCTAAACCCTAAACCCTAAACCCTAAACCCTAAACCCTAAACCCTAAACCCTCAACCCTAAACCCTAAACCCTAAACCCTCAAGGGTCCCTCCTTTAGTTGATTATCAGGCTTAGAGTCATGGGACTCTGCCTTGGACCCCTAAGGTTAGGGTATAGGGTTTAGGGTTTGAAGGGTTTGAAGGGTTTGAAGGGTTTGAAGGGTTTGAAGGGTTTGAAGGGTTTGAAGGGTTTGAAGGGTTTGAAGGGTTTGAAGGGTTTGAAGGGTTTGAAGGGTTTGAAGGGTTTGAAGGGTTTGAAGGGTTTGAAGGGTTTGAAGGGTTTGGGGTTTGAAGGGTTTGAAGGGTTTGAAGGGTTTGAAGGGTTTGAAGGGTTTGAAGGGTTTGAAGGGTTTGAAGGGTTTGAAGGGTTTGAAGGGTTTGAAGGGTTTGAAGGGTTTGAAGGGTTTGAAGGGTTTGAAGGGTTTGAAGGGTTTGAAGGGTTTGAAGGGTTTGAAGGGTTTGAAGGGTTTGAAGGGTTTAGGGTTTAGGGTTTAGGGTTGTACCCTTTGTGGACCCGTGTTAAAGATCCTCTAAGGGAATGTACGGGTCGTATGTTGAGTATTTTTTGGGAGCCTCTTAGGGGTACATCCCTCGAGGTCCGAGTATGACTCCCTTGAAAGAGGGTGGAGAGGGCTTCGGGGAACCCTAAACCCTAAACCCTAAACCCTAAACCCTAAACCCTAAACCCTAAACCCTAAACCCTAAACCCCAAACCCTAAACCCTAAAGGATTTACGGTTTCGGAGCTTTAGGGCTTCGGGTTTTGAGGTTGGAGGCAATCTTTAGTCCAGGCTTTGGGCTACGCGCCCCCGGAATCATACAGGGGTTCCGAAAAGTGGGGTACCCCTATTTATGGGAATACTATGGAATACCCATATTCTTCTTATTTGCACATATTATGGGTGCTTTCCATGCACACGGCATGTATGTCCATGTCAAAGATTTCGCAGCTATGGTTGTGACATTGGGGTCTGCACCCGAACACTCAAGCCACAGAAACCTGAGCCCCTAAACCCGAGACCGCGGGCTTTCAGGGTGAGGTTATAGACCCTAAAGCCTAAACCCTGTTAGGGTCCAGGTTGTGTGAGGTTTCGGAGTTTCGATGTGTGTGCATCAGGATTTTGGGGAGACTTCCCAACCTTGAGTCTAAGGGCAGTTACATGGGCCCTTAGTATGGTCCCTTACCTCTCTTAAAGGGTTCTGATGTATGGGCCCCTTAATTCGTACATGGTATATAAGGGGTACATAAGGGGTCTACTTCTAAGAGCCCATACTAAGGGACCATGCAACTTCCCTAAACCCTAAACCCTAAACCCTAAACCCAGAGGGCCCTTGGAGGAGATTTCTCCTAACCCTGAAGACCCTCAATTGGGGCCCTTCGTGCAGAGAACCCCTCTAAACCCTAAGCCCTAAGACCCTAAACCCTAGACCCCAAACCCTAAACCCTAAACCCTAAACCCTAAACCCTAAACCCCGAACCCTAAACCCTAAACCCTAAACCCTAAACCCAAAACCCTAAACCCTAAACCCCAAAAAACTCAGCCTGCGGCACAAGGCTTGCGGGGGAGGTGCGCACTCAGAACCCTCTGAAGTTCCGCCGCCCCCTCAGACGCAGACTGAGGATTTTGGACTTAGGTTTTAGGTTTTAGGTTTTAGGGTTTAGGGTTTAGGGTTTAGGGTTTAGGGTTTAGGGTTTAGGGTTTAGGGTTTAGGGTTTAGGGGGATTACGGGGTTTAGGCTTTTGGGGCTGAGGGGTTTAGGGTTTAGGGGCTGAGGGGTTTAGGGGTTTAGGGGTTTAGGGGTTTAGGGGTCTAGGGGTTTAGGGGTTTAGGGGTTTAGGGGTTTAGCGGTTTAGGGGTTTAGGGGTAGTTAGTGTATAGGGTTTGGCCCACAAGGGCGCCGAAGTCGTCGAATGCACGTCTGATCTCTGCTTCAGTTCGCCATGCCCAGGGCGCCATCGGGCGCAGGATAGGGTTCAGCGTTTAGCGTTTAGGGTTTACGGTTTAGGGTTTAGGGTTTGGGGTTTAGGGTTTAGGGTTTGGGGTTTAGGGTTTAGGGATTACGGTCCTGAACTGACCTGTACAACCCCTTCTCGCCCAGTCACCCATTCTCGTCTCGTCAACCGGGGTCTGGGCCAGATGTGTCGTTCTGCCCAATTCGCGCCCCATCTTTCCAGCTCAGATGCAAGGGAGTGGGATATTTCTGTCTCTCGGGGTGTCGCTCTCTGATATGTAGTGCTGCGACACGTATGCCCCAATACTGTGGCCAGTGTTGTGTAGGCCCATATCTTGTGCCACCCTCATACGCAGTGGTAGGCTTGTTCCGCGCCGCACTACTAAGTAGTGGAGGCTTAAGACTGGACAGGAAGCATACTTTTGGGTGAGGGTTTAAATTCATCCTCAGGAGTCCGGCCATTCAACACCATCCAGATGAACGGGGAGATCAGGGCGGTAGCGCCTGGCGCTTACTGCAAATAGGAAGTCCTAAGAAACCCGAACAAACCCGAACGGACCCTAACAAACCCTAACAAACCCGAACAAACTCAAACAAAACCTTAATAAACCCTAACAAACCCTACCCTAATTACTCAACCCTCAACCCTCAACCCTCAACCCTAAACTGTAAACTCTACACCCTACACCCTAAACCCTAAACCCGCGTCAAAACCCTGAAACGCAAACCCTAAACCCTGATCCCGAGCTCCTCTACTGCCGCGAGGCCGTCCGGCTTCACATTCGTGCACGAGCCCTCCAAGGCATGCACTTCGGAGCTGGAGGTGCGCTGCAGGGGGCTTCTTTTTTTTTTTAGTTTAGGACTTAGGGCTTAGGGCTTAGGGTTTAGGGTTTAGGGTTTAGGGTTTAGGGTTTAGGGTTTGAGGGTTTGAGGGTTTGAGGGTTTGAGGGTTTGAGGGTTTGAGGGTTTAGGGTTTAGGGTTTAGGGGTTCAGGGGTTTAGGGGTTAGGGGTTAGGGGTTAGGGGTTAGGGGTTAGGGTTAGGGTTTAGGGTTTAGGGTTTAGGGTTTAGGGTTTAGGGTTTAGGGTTTAGGGTTTAGGGTTTAGGGTTTAGGGTTTAGGGTTTAGGGTTTAGGGTTATTCTAGGTTGCCCAGTGGTGCCCTTTTCCCTTTCCTGTTTTGGTTTCTGGGTTCCCTTATAAAGTAACCAACCCCCAAAAGGTTGCCCTTTTGGGCTACAAAGGATTACAGCTTCTGAGTTTCTGCGAATTTCTGTGGGTTTAGGGTGTGTGGGATTTCTAGGCTCTTGGGAAGCCTGTTACTTAACATAAAGAGCCCTCCCGAATTCCCCCTAAGCTCCCGGACGCCCTAAACCCTGATCCCTAAACCCTAAGCTCCCGGAAGCCCCCTCAACCACCTCAACCCTCTAAAAACCCGAAATCCTCCTTGGCCAGGAGTTGCCGTACACCTACCTTGGTGTCTACTACCCTGGCTTCGCCAGGGACTTGGGGGAGGGGTGGGGTCGGGGATCCGACGTAACCCTAAACCCTAAACCCTAAACCCTAAACCCTAAACCCTAAACCCTAAACCCTAAACCCTAAACCCTCTAGACCGAAAACCCCAACAGATGCCAGTTCTTAGCATCAAGCTGGACTCCGAGACTCCCGCCTAGCGGTTCCCTGAAACTAGGTTTCGGTAGCCCAGTGGTACCCTTTACCCTTTTTTTGGGTTCTGGTTTCCCTGATAAAATAGCCAACCGCCAAAAAGGGTGCCCCCATTAAGAGATGGTTACTGGGCTGCCAAGAGGTGAGACTTTACTACAACTTTATCATATGAAAAACTTTGGGGTTCCCTTAGTTTCATATTCAGGGAGCTAAAAAGTTAAACTTTTATTGGGGGATTGAAGAGCAACCAAGTAAACTCTTGTTGGGGTCTTTTGGGCCCTTGGGCTATTTCATCGTTTTACTGTTTTTTTTGGGTTCGAGAGGATCATAGTTAGGTTCCTTAAATATGCTCCTCTTAGACCCAGAAAGGCAAAAGACATCAGGAACATTTTGGGGATGTTCCTCCTTATACTAACCGTCCTTTAGAGGGATTCTAAATGGGGGCACTAGAATGCCTAAAGTAGGTTTCGGGGGATCAACCCCCCTCCTAGCTTTGCGTCCAGGTCTGGCCTGAAGACGACCTGGTTTGCCTGGCTCCATGCTCAGTTTGATGTCTCCGAAGCCGGTTTTTTGGGGTTGAGGGTCTAGGGTTTCGGGTTTAGGGTTAGGGCCTGAACCCTCGAGACCCTCACCCTAAACCCTATAAGTTCCAATAGGCATTGTGTGGCGGAGACCGCGCAGACGTTCACTCAACCCCAAGTATCATGAGTTAGCAAAACTCTGTGGGCCTTGTTGCCGGCATGCGGCATGGGCAGCTCTGTTAAACATAGTCCCCTCTTGGGGAACCTCACAGATGATGAGGTTCCGCATGTAGCCAATCCCCAGAAGACAAGATTTAGAGAACCGCCCGCAGCATGGCTGCTTGCAGGCTAGCACCCAACACATACTGTTTTCTGGGCTCTTGCTCTATAACTCTCAGAATGACTCCTGGGCAGCCCTAAACCCTAAACCCTAAACCCTAAACCCGAAACCCTAAACCCTACAAAAAACTGGTAGGTTCTGGGTTCTTGAGGTATGTAAATCGTGGAAAGGGTCCTGGATCAGAGTTGAGGTTAGGGGGGCTTTGGGGTTGAGACGTCTTGGCAGCCCAGTGGTACCCTTGTCCCTTTTTTTGGTTCAAGGTTCCCTTAAAAAGTAACCAACCCCAAAAAAGGTGCCCTTATGATATTATGGTTACTGGGCTACTAAGACGAAGAACCTAAAGTTCACATGAATAGCCCTAAACCCTAAACCCTAAACCCGAAACCCGAAACCCGAAACCCTAAACCCTAAACCGAACACCCTAAACCAAGATGTCGAATCGCCAGCACTCCCACCAGGTCGACGCGGATGATTCGACCAAGGCCCCCCGGAAAAACCTTTCAAAGGGGCTCTGGCAAGGATTCGAAGTCCCCTAAACCCTAAACCCTAAACCCTAAACCCTAAACCCTAAACCCTAAGCCCTAAGCCCTAAACCCTAAACCCTAAACCCTAAACCCTCAATCGGGAATTTTCGTGCGCTTTTTGCTGGGGTGGCCAAGGACACAGAACTGGGTCCGTGGAACGCGAGAACTGAGTCTCGCTTCCAGCTAAGGAAGTAATCACTTCCACCCTAATATTAAACCCCCCCTACCGCCTAGCATTGAATACCCCCCGCCCCCCGCCTTATATACGTAGGGTTTAGGGTTTAGGGTTTAGGGTTTAGGGTTTAGGGTTTAGTAAGGGTTTAGGGTCTAGGGTTTAGGGTTTAGGGTTTAGGGTTTATAATCTAACTATAATTGGGGGAGCACTTAGGATTAGAGGGCTTGGGGGGGGGGGGGGGGGTTGAATATTAGGGGGAAGGGATGAAGCCCATGCTTCAGACCGCCCAGCCTAAACCCTAAAGCCTAAACCCTAAGCCCTAGACCCTAAAACCCTAAAACCCTAAACCCTGAACCCTAAACCCTAAACCCTAAACCCGAAACCCCAAGATCCGAAAACCCTAAAAACTTAAGACCCTAAACCCTTTGCCATGTCGGAAGTCCAAGCCCAATCGAAGCGCAGGTCACCGTGCGATACCGGAATCCGCGTCCGATCACTGCAGGCCAGGGGACCCAAACCCTTCTTGCGAACTCCGCGGTTTAGGGTTTAGGGTTTAGGGTTTAGGGTTTAGGGTTTAGGGTTTAGGGTTTAGGGTTTAGGGACCCAAACCCTTCTTGCGAACTCCGCAGCTGCTCATCCCCAAAGAGCCCTAAAGTACCCCCGCAATAAAGGAATATACCTTAAGCTACATATAGAGACCCTTCTAACATGGTTTAAGGTATATTCCGCAACTAAGGGGGTATGCAGACCCTGAAGATCCCGAAAAAAGATGCATTTTAGGGTTTAGGGTTTAGGGTTTAGGGTAACGAGAGTCGAACATCGCTGGGCCTTACTGGGGGTTTCAGGCGCTGGGGCCCGATTGGGCTCGAGTCGAGTGTGGTTCTCAGGATCGCCGTCCTTTGGCCTCCAAAAAATCCTTGAGAAGCCGAATCTCGGAAGCCATAGGGTCCCTAAACCCCTGGCCCTCCTGAACCAGGAATCCTGAGCCCCTTGAGCCCCCCCCCGCCCAAACGGCTATAGAAGCGCAAGACCATAAGCCCAGGCCCCCCTCCTCGTGCTGCATGCTGATAGCTGCCGATATGGCATTGCTACTTCTTTCGCTCTCAAGGTTGGCCTTTGCACCGCAGCCCGTCACGTCTAGCGCCTGCAAGAGCTGTGGAACCAACTGGAATTGCAAACTGGAATTGAAATGAGGTGAGACTCTGCTTTCACATAAGTCTAGTTGAATATCTCCCGGTTTTCCTTATCATGTCGAGCCATGTCTCTGCCGGGTGATCTAAAATGAAGTTCTGCAACGTCTTGTTCATGGCCGCGGCCACATTGGCAGCTATTGGTTTCATCATTGCGTCCTGCCTTCCGTCGCATGGCGGATTGTTGCCGACTTTGCGCAACCGTGAGAAGCTGATGGAGTCGTCCATCGGGCTGCACGCACGGAAAGACCGGGGATGGAAAGACCCGGAACGGAAAGACCCGGAACAGAAAGACCCCCAACAAGCGCTGCACACACCACCCAGGGCATTGGAAGAGGACTGGAAGCGAGCCCCATTCCACCAGGAGCTGCTAGAATCCATTTATGCGGTGACTCCGAGTGATCTCACCGCTGAGTGCATGAGCAAGTTCCAGGTATGCGGCCGCTGTGGGAAAAGTGGAAAGTTGCTGCACGTAGGCCCTGGCATTGGCATTTGTCCAGAAGTCCTGGAGCAGACAGAGCGAATCCTTTTATTCGGCGCCAAAGCATGGACAGAATTTGGTTCGAGCTTGGCAGAGGCAGGGTTGCATTGGCCTGGATCTGTCACAGTGCACGACTGCTTCGTGCCGGAAAGCAGCATAAGATGTCCGAAAGGTCGGCCAGAGTGCCGAGTGCAATTCAGGAAGACCTGCTTTTACGACCAGCAGGAAGCTCCATTTCCTCCGGATCTGAACATCAAGATCACACCTGACAACACTGACAAATTGGTGGGCATTTTTGACATTGAGCCATTGGAGTCTCGGGTGCTCTCAGTAGCTTCATCAGCCCGCTTGCGCCAGTATCAAATGCTGGTAGTCAAATTCTTCTGGCTGGAGCAGCAATCAAAGCACCTGCTGTACTTGCAACTGTTGCAGAAGCTGTTGAAGGATTTCTATCTTGTCAGCGTCAGTGCATCTTCATGTCATGGGCGGTGGCATATGCCATCACACTCCTTGATTATGCCCCGGGTGGTGTGGGCCACTTTTCTGCGTAAAGACCTTGGTGAAAGTACCATTTGCCGGACAGAGATGCAGATGACACAAGAATGTCAGGGCAATTCAAGTGGAATCGGTGGGCTTGAGGCGCTCAGCCGATGGTCTTTGACAGCCACGCAACCTTTAGGTGAACCAGAAGATTTGCTCTTCGAGGTCTACGCGCAGACATATACTCCAGAAAATCCGACTAAGACTAACTACTTGCTTCCTTACAAGGCCGTCTCGTTGGAGCTGCTGAAAGCATTTCGGTTGTGCCATGAGTGTAGAAGCGGTTCCGAAGATCTTGAGCGGCTTGGACCAGGTAAGGATGGTGGATACTTGATTTGTAAGGAGGCTGCAGCCACCGCAGGTATGGCCGTGGCGGTGTCAATAGGCATCCGCGGAAGCGATCCGTTTGGAGCTGTGCTGTCCAGTCGATACAACCTGCATGTTCATGGCTTTGACTGCACCGGCCCTTCCTATGGCTGTCCCGGCAACCTCGCTGGATGTAGGTTCACACACCATAGCCAATGTGTTGGCAAGCCGTTTGGCGGCAGACCCGCTTCCATGTTTGTGACTTTCGACGACATCCTGTCAAAGTACGCAAAAGAAGACGAGGACCTCATCCTCAAGATCGATTGTGAAGGCTGTGAGTGGAGCGTTTTGCCTGATGTGCCACTGGCGGTGCTCAGGCGCTTTCGCATGATCATCATGGAAGCACACTGGCTTGAAAAGCAGGAGAGGCATGCAACCTACGCAAAAACTTTTTACCACATCCTAGAAGCATTTGACCTTGTGCACAGCCACGCCTGCAACGTCTTCGGCGTTTGGACGGTGAATGGCACCGGCTTGGGAATGCCACGGATCGTGGAGCTCCTGTTTGTTCGCAAGGACTACGCTGCCGCCACTGCTTGTACAAACAGCACGTACAGGCACAAGCTGGATGTCAAGATATGCCCAGTCTTGCCTGAGCTGTATGCAGAGTCTTTCCGGCTTCCCATGTGACCCCGAGGGGGGGTTTCTCATCACAAGCAGGAGTTTCTTCTGCGAGGCCATGAGGACTGTCGTTCTTGCAGTGGCATGTTGAAACATCTCTCGACTGGAAAGAGTTGGCATGCGGGTAAGATGCAAGTTCTCGGGAAGATGAGCACAGTCTCCAAGGACTTGGCGGACAGGCCACATGCTTCTGCCGGTGAGGCGTGGTGCAGCAGCGGAAAAATCCTCCAGCGTGAAGGCGTGCATGTCGGAGTCCATGGGTTTTCTCATTGCTGCCGTTTTCGGGCAGCTACTGGTGATCTTCGAAACCCTAGACCCTTGCGAGGGAATTTGGGGTGTTATTTCTGCTTAGGCATTTAGGGACTCTGTCAGGTATATACCTATTTTTTTAGGGGTGCCTGAATCTTGTTCCCTCCCTATACCCCTTAGGCAGGTGCACTTGCTGTTTTTCACCCATGCTGGGAGTGGAGGGGCTTCGGGCTTCACGCGGCTGCACGTTCTCAGATGCACGTTGACTGCTGAGTTTAGGATCAAGGGTTTAGGGTTTAGGGTTTAGGGTTTAGGGTTTAGGGTTTAGGGTGCAGCATCTAGATTTCAGCGGCCGGCTGCGCACATGCTCCACAAGTTACTCTCGAAGCTGCAGGCTTGAACTATGTGGTTGTGCTCAGCGTCTACAACCCGAATGAGATCGTGAGCGCGGGTGCTCAGGAGTCAAGTTGCACTACATGTGAGCATCTCCCACAATATGGCACCCCTCAAAATACTACAATAGAATCTGTGTTCTGGATCCCCCCCCAAACAAAACAAGAACAAGGTACCCCAGTTTTCGAAACCCCCGATCTACAGCTCGTACAGTGGAGTCCCTGACTTGCCAATCCATTGCAGAGAATTCCTGGCTGCCGGCAAAGCCCTAAACCCGAAGCTGGGACCCAACCTCCGCCACGAAAGTTCGAAGGGCTTCATGGGTAAACTATCAATGCCGGCCGCTCGCCCACTGAAGAGAGGGAGGGGCGGCGCCCAAGCCCCTTGAGCTTCCCGCTACCCACAGCCATGACGACCAGGTTTGCCAATGAAATAGTGCCCAAACCCCCCCCCCCCCCAAACCCCAACCCTGGGGCCACTTTGCGCTTTTCTTGGGGACCAGGAACGCACGTATCCCACCGTTTCAGCCCGAGGATCTTTTTGGGCTTGAGGCCCCAGAGCCCCTCCTGCAACTGGCAGCGAAACATGTCCTACCTTAGATACCCAAAGAGGAGGCACTGAAAGCAAAAATCCCCCCCCCCCCGCCCCTCACCCACCATTCTTCTATGTTGTGACGGACATGAGGCTTTGCTCCCACCGTCTGGCAACTGTCCAGCTACTCTGCAAGGGGCCCGGCGAAGGGACCTCGCTGCAGGATGCGGCCATCCCCCATGATGATCGCGCATGCATGCAGCAGCATCTAAGCTTTAACTTTGCATCTCTATGTGCCCTAAACCCTAAACCCTAAACCCTCAACCCTAAACCCTAAACTTCTAGTAGATGTGCTGGTTGCTGAGGCTGCATAGGAATCACGACAGTCCATGCACGCCTGCGGCTCATATAGCTGCTGCATGTTGTTCCATGCCATGAGACGTATCAGAGTGGATGTAGATTGGCAGTGCCAACTCATCAATGTAAGAGAGGCCCATACCCCGAGGAGTGCGAGCAAAGAGACACGAGGGCAACTCCAGCAGCAGCCATGAAGCCATCAGAATGCTCCCTAAACCCTAAACCCTGAACCCTAAACCCTAAACCCTAAACCCTAACCCTATGCTTCCCTTTGTCCCTGGGCCTAGTCGCCTCTAATCGCAGCTGACTCCAGTGCTCCCCGCGTTTCGGTGATGGAAAGCGATGATGCCAGCACTGCTACGGCGCCTCCTCGTGGAGAGAGACCTCCCTAGACCTCCCAGCATTTAGGGTTTAGGGTTTAGGGTTTAGGGTTTAGGGTTTAGGGTTTAGGGTTTAGGGTTTAGGGTTTAGGGTTTAGGGTTTAGGGTTTAGGGTTTAGGGTTTAGGGTTTAGGGTTTAGGGTAGAATGTTTAGGGTTTTTGAGGGTGTAGCATTTAGGGTTTAGGGTGTACCGACCTGAAGTTGTCTGGGAAACGAAGCCGTCGGAACTGTTCGGGAAGCATCCCGCTTGCTTTGAGCCTCTGAGCCCAAGGCCAAGCCCGAAACTACAGGGCTCTCAAGGGTTCAGGGTTTAGGGTTTAGGGTTTAGGGTTTAGGGTTTAGGGTTTAGGGTTTAGGGTTTAGGGTTTAGAAGTTTAGAAGTTTCGAAGTTTAGGGTGTAGGGTTCCAGGCGTTCGTTCAGGATCCCTACATACTCGTGCCTAGCCCCCCATGAACCCCCTCCTTTAGGGACCCTAGAAGTACATCTCCAGTCTCACAAACCTTGGTTCGATGTCTTGTTTGATGAACTTTCTATAAGACCGGGTTTAGGGTTTAGGGTTTAGGGTTCAGGGTTTAGGGTTTAGGGTTTAGACCGACCCTGCAACCCTAAAAGTACTATCTTCGCGACCTGCGCCCTATTGCTAGTACGGTTCCCAAACCCGATTTTTAACCTTGGGCCCCGAAACCCTAACCCTTGTTGAGCGCTCACGTCCAGGGGTGGGTTCTTCGGAAGGCCAGGGCGAAGGAACTGTTGGGTTTTAGGGGTTTTCGGGTTTCGGGTTTGGGGTTTCAGGCTCGGGGTGTCGGGTTTCGGGCTGTTTTCGGCGCTATCCCTCAGGGTTTCGGGGCTTTAGGCTATAGGTTCAAGTGCGTGGGCAAACATGAGATCTTTGGAGAAGCATTCTTGCTGTTACTTCTGTTTTCGCAATTCGGGCCGGGGGGACGCGGAAAAGAGAAGACTGAATCATAGTGGGGTAACATTTTGCATTTTTAAGGGTACCTAAACTCAATAAGGAATAAGAGTTTAGATTTTGAACATTATCCCAACCAGGAACTAGAAAGATGTGTGGAAAGGGTGCACTTTTCCACGCGCAGACCTGCCGCTTCTCCAACCGTAAGCACATAAACGACCGAGACACAGCTCATTTGCCTAA
>CAJNDS010001879.1:161790-179290 GCA_905221605.1 Symbiodinium natans
AATAATTTAAATAATTTAAATAATTTAAATCCGGATTTGAATTATTTGAATTAGTTTTGAGGCCCGCGAATTTAAATAATTTAATTTGAGATTTAAATTATTTACATTCGCGGGCCCGGAAACGAATTTAACTAATTTAAATACCGAATTAAATTATTTAAATTCGCGGGCCTCCAAACTAATTTAAATAATTCAAATCCCGATTTAAATTATTTAAATTATTTAAATTATTTAAATTATCTAAATGGTCTGGGTTCGGAGAAATCCTCATTCTATTTGAATTATTTAAATTATGTAAATTCGCGGGCCCGGAAAAGAATTTAAATAATTTAAATCCCGAATTAAAGTATTTAAATTAGTTTCGAGGCCCGCGAATTTCAATAATTTAATTCGGGATTTAAATTATTTAAATTAGTTTCCGGGCCCGCGAATTTAAATAATTTAAAGAATCTAAATAGATCCAGATTTTCTCCCAGCACAGACCATTTAACTAATTTAAATAATTTAAATAATTTAAATAATTTAAATCCGGATTTGAATTATTTGAATTAGTTTTGAGGCCCGCGAATTTAAATAATTTAATTCGAGATTTAAATTATTTAAATTCGCGGGCCCGGAAACTAATTTAACTAATTTAAATGCCGAATTAAATTATTTAAATTCACGGGCCTCGAAACTAATTTAAATAATTTAAATCAGGATTTAAATTATTTAAATTATTTAAATTATTTAAATTAGTTAAATTATCTAAATGGTCTGGGTTCGGAGAAATCCTCATTCTATTTGAATTATTTAAATTATTTAAATTATTTAAATTCACGGGCTCGGAAAAGAATTTAAATAATTTAAATCGAGATTTGAATTATTTAAATTAGTTTCGAGGCCCGCGAATTTAAATAATTTAATTCGGGATTTAAACTATTTAAATTAGTTTCCGGGCCCGCGAATTTAAATAATTTAAAGAATCTAAATAGATCCAGATTTTCTCCCAGCACAGACCATTTAACTAATTTAAATAATTTAAATACTTTAAATTATTTAAATCGGGATTTGAATTATTTAAATTAGTTTGGAGGCCCGCGAATTTAAATAATTTAATTCGAGATTTAAATTATTTAAATTCGCGGGCCCGGAAACGAATTTAACTAATTTAAATACCGAATTAAATTATTTAAATTCCCGGGCCTTGAAACTAATTTAAATAATTCAAATCCCGATTTAAATTATTTAAATTATTTAAATTAGTTAAATGGTCTGTGCTGGGAGAAAATCTGGATCTATTTAGATTCTTTAAATTATTTAAATTCGCGGGCCCGGAAACTAATTTAAATAATTTAAATCCCGAATTAAATTATTTAAATTAGTTTTGAGGCCCGCGAATTTAAATAATTTAATTCGAGATTTAAATTATTTAAATTCGCGGGCCCGGAAACTAATTTAACTAATTTAAATACAGAATTAAATTATTTAAATTCGCGGGCCTCCAAACTAATTTAAATAATTCAAATCCCGATTTAAATTATTTAAATTATTTAAATTAGTTAAATTAGTTAAATGGTCTGTGCTGGGAGAAAATCTGGATCTATTTAGATTCTTTAAATTATTTAAATTCGCGGGCCCGGAAACTAATTTAAATAATTTAAATCCCGAATTAAATTATTTAAATTAGTTTTGAGGCCCGCGAATTTAAATAATTTAATTCGAGATTTAAATTATTTAAATTCGCGGGCCCGGAAACTAATTTAACTAATTTAAATACAGAATTAAATTATTTAAATTCCCGGGCCTTGAAACTAATTTAAATAATTCAAATCAGGATTTAAAATATTTAAATTATTTAAAATATTTAAATTATCTAAATGGTCTGGGTTCGGAGAAATCCTCATTCGATTTGAATTATTTACATTATTTAAATTATTTAAATTCACGGGCTCGGAAAAGAATTCAAATAATTTAAATCGCGATTTGAATTATTTAAATTAGTTTTGAGGCCCGCGAATTTAAATTATTTAATTCGAGATTTAAATTATTTAAATTCGCGGGCCCGGAAACTAATTTAACTAATTTAAATACAGAATTAAATTATTTAAATTCACGGGCCTCGAAACTAATTTAAATAATTCAAATCAGGATTTAAATTATTTAAATTATTTAAATTATTTAAATCATCTAAATTATCTAAATGGTCTGGGTTCCGATCTAAATTATCTAAATGGTCTGGGTTCCGAGAAATCCTCATTCTATTTGAATTATTTAGATTATTTAAATTATTTAAATTGACGGGCTCGGAAAAGAATTTAAATAATTTAAATCGGGATTTGAATTATTTAAATTAGTTTCGAGGCCCGTGAATTTAAATAATTTAATTCGGGATTTAAATTATTTAAATTAGTTTCGAGGCGCGTGAATTTAAATAATTTAAAGAATTTCAATAGGTCGAGAATTTCTCCGAGCCGAAACCATTTAAATAATTTAAAAATTTCACAAACTCAAATAATGTAAATAATTCAAATATCTTAAATCATTTAAATCTGGATTTGAATTATTTAGACTCTTTAGGGTTAGTAGCTTAAAACCCTATAGGGACCGGAAGGTATAATGATTTGAACTCTACAGCGCGCTTTTTTACATTAATATTAAAATAAAGTCTGGCGTCAGGTATGGTCGCTTTTGATTCTCACCATCGAATGCGCGGAGCCTACAGTGAATGCAGTGTTAACTCAACTCGGAGTACTGTTTTCGGTCTCCGGGAAAGCGGGGTACTGTTTTCGGTCCCTGAACACGGTGGTACTGCTTTCGGTCCACCGTCTCCCCCTCTCTTGTTTGTGTATTGTTATCTCGCCAACTGCACACTAAACAGCACAGACGACATGGTGGTACTGTTATCGGTCCACCGTGTTTGTGCTTAAACTATTACAACAACATGAAACATATCATATTCTTTTTACATGTGCTGTAACTTCTAGGACATACATATGGCCGCGTGCCAATATTGATTGCTTGTAACGGGGCCGCGGCCCGCACACGCGACATACCCCATTACGGAGGCTATGCATCAACGGCCGGGGTTTTGCGACAGACGTGTTTGTTGTTGTCTGCAGGTTCCAAGTCTTGCTTATCCGGGTGTAAGTGTTCTTAAGTTTCAAAAAGCAAATATATATGTAACACTGAATTTTAAACCCCCCTGAACCCTTAAAGGCCGCGTATGTGGGGTGGTTCTAAGTCTTGCTTATCGGGGGGTAAGTGTTCTTAAGTTTCAAGAACAAATATGTATGTAAGACCGAATTTTAAACCCTCTTAAACCCTTAAAGGCTGCGTACGTGGGGTGGTGCTAAGTCTTGCTTATCGGGGGGGAAGTGTTCGTCAGTTTCAAGAAGCAAATATATATGTAACACCGAATTTTAAACCCCCTTAAACCCTTAAAGGCTGCGTATGTGGGGTGGTTCCAAGTCTTGCTTATCGGGGGGTAGGTGTTCGTAAGTTTCAAGAAGCAAATATATATGTAACACAGAATTTTGAACCCCTTAAACCCTTAAAGGCTGCGTACGTGGGGTGGTTTTAAGTCCTGCTTATCGAGGTGGTAAGTGTTCGTAAGTTTCAACAAGCAAATTGTAAACCCCCTTAAACCCTTAAAGGCTGCGTATGTGGGGTGGTGCTAAGTCTTGCTTATCGGGGGGGAAGTGTTCCTCAGTTTCAAGAAGCAAATATATATGTAACACCGAATTTTAAACCCTTAAACCCTTAAAGGCGGCGTATGCGGGGTGGTTCTAAGTCTTGCTTATCGAGGGGTACGTGTTCGTCAGTTTCAAGAAGCAAATGTATATGTAACGCTCAATTTTATACCCCCTGAAACCCTTAAAGGCTGCGTATGTGGGGTGGTTCTAAGTCTTGCTTATCGGGGGGTAAGTGTTCGTCAGTTTCAAGAAGCAAATGTATATGTAACCCTGAATTTTAAACCCCCTTAAACCCTTAAAGGCGGCGTATGTGGGGTGGTTCCAAGTCTTGCTTATCGGGGGGTAGGTGTTCGTAAGTTTCAAGAAGCAAATATATATGTAACACTGAATTTTGAACCCCCTTAAACCCTTAAAGGCTGCGTATGTGGGGTGGTTCTAAGTCCTGCTTATCGAGGTGGTAAGTGTTCGTAAGTTTTAACAAGCAAATTGTAAACCCCCTTAAACCCTTAAAGGCTGCGTATGTGGGCTGGTGCTAAGTCTTGCTTATCGGGGGGGAAGTGTTCATCAGTTTCAAGAAGCAAATATATGTAACACCGAATTTTAAACCCCCTTAAACCCTTAAAGGCGGCGTATGTGGGGTGGTTCCAAGTCTTGCTTATCGGGGGGTAGGTGTTTGAACCCCCTTAAACCCTTAAAGGCTGCGTATGTGGGGTGGTTCTCAGTCCTGCTTATCGAGGTGGTAAGTGTTAGTAAGTTTCAACAAGCAAATTGTAAACCCCCTTAAACCCTTAAAGACTGCGTATGTGGGGTGGTTCTAAGTTTTGCTTATCGGGGGCTAAGTGTCCGTAAGTTTCAAGAAGCAAATATCTATGTAACACTGAATTTTAAACCCCCCTTAAACCCTTAAAGGCTGCGTATGCGGGGTGGTTCTAAGTCTTGCTTATCGAGGGGTAAGTGTTCGTCAGTTTCAAGAAGCAAATATATATGTAACGCTCAATTTTATACCCCCTGAAACCCTTAAAGGCTGCGTATGTGGGGTGGTTCTAAGTCTTGCTTATCGGGGGATAAGTGTTCGTGAGTTTCAAGAAGCAAATGTATATGTAACCCTGAATTTTAGACCCTCTTAAACCCTTAAAGGCTGCGTATGTGGGGTGGTTCTAGGTCTTGCTTACCGGGGTGTAAGTGTTCGTAAATTTCAAGAAGCTGTGAGGGTTCCAGGTCTTGCTTGTCGCGGCCAGCCCCACTAGGTCCTCAACAGGGGAACTTTCTAGGCTTTCGGCAAGACACCCCCGAAGCCTGAAACCCGAAATTCCCCAACATCTGTGTTAAAGCAAGCGATATACCTTAAACGTATGTACTTAAGGTCCTAGATTTTTTTTGCTTTATGATACTTAAAGAACCCCATACAATAAGAGCGCGCAACATGACGCATTCCATGCTGTGGAGTGTATAAATGCCTTTTGTCTATGGGCAAAAAAATGACACATGTCAGGCCCTGAACTGCGTCATCTTCTTCGTGAAAGACGAAGCATGACAGGACACATCTCAAGTCCTGACTATGTCATTGTTGTCCAGTAGAGGGCGACGCATAGCAAATGAAGTTCAAAAAGATTGACCCAGAGAATTTGACGGCTATTACGGTGTTATCCGCTGGGATAAATGTTGGAACAAGAATTATCAGGGAGGTTTCAGGGACCACGACTAGTTTCATGGTTGTTATGGTTCTTAAGGTTACCAATCCCATTGTGTTTTTGTTAGTTCGTTTTTCAGCTTCAGGCTAGATGGCGAAGAGTAAAGAACAAGAAACCCTGAAAACATTTAGGGCGGTTGCAGCCATAACTTTCTTGACTTGACGAGGACAATGCTGGCTTTTGTGACTTCAAGTGCAGTACTGAACAATGGATTTAAGGTTTGAGATTTGAGAGTACGGTTCTTAGACGGACAAGGCTTCGACAATTGCGGGCTTTGGGTATTGGAGTTCAGACGCTGGCGTTAGCGAGTGCACCATCTCGTCATGCTTCGACTGCATCAAGCCTTTGCTCAAGTTGTAGGTCTTTTCTTCAGCGTTCTTGCGTTGTACCTCGCAGGCCAGCCTTTGCAGATTGCAGATTGAGCATCTGCAAGAAATTTATTTCTTTCGTTATAAATATTCAGGCGTCATGGGGAAGAGCAAGAAGCGCCAGTCGGGCAAGGACAAGAAACACCAGTCGCCGCACACGACGTGGAAGAAGAACTCCCGAGCGATGGCTCTCCTCTTAGTCTTTTTTTATAATTTTTTCGGCGACTTTGGCTCTGCAGGTTAAAATCACGTTGATAAGGAACACCAGGAGTCCTTTCGCCAGAAAAAGAAGCAAGAGGAAGAGAACAAGAACAAGGCCATTCGACTGTAGACGTTCATACGAACTGGAGCATAGTATCTCTAACTGCAAGAATTTGTTTACATGAAGAGCAATATTACTATGCTAAGGAAATAGAGTTTTGTGCACTGCGCTGGAGGTGAAGTCTATCATGAAGAAGACCCCGGAGCCTGCAAAGCAGATCCATTTCAAGGATACGCCGAAGGCTGGCGTGAGCGATTAGAATGCTTAGTCGTAGTGTACGTTTCTCTAAGGTCATGATGGTGGACTCCTACAAGCACGAGAAACAGCTGTGGCTGTTCGCTTATTTTTTTATGTTTAGACATGTTGAGACTTCCTGGAATGTCGGTATGCTCATCTAGATTTTCACGAGGCACCACAACGACTGGCGCAATCCGCTTGTTTTGTGCAATACTTGCGGGCTCCGCCAGCATTTCTGGCAGGGCCGCATGGAGGCAGTGAAACAACCGCATCCGTATTGACAATGATGTTTTAAATTTTACGTTGTCATGAGGGAGCTCCGGGAAAGTTCATTTTGCTCAGTGGAAGTCGCCAGCTCATTGCCGAATTAATCTTTTTACGCTGTTTTCATCTCTTAACGCTTGAAGTATTCCCCCCCCCCCCCCGCAATGAGGTTCGTCTGCGGACAATGTCTTCTTCAGCCTGCGTCGAAGCTTCACTCAACGCAGCCCGTCCTAATCAGATGTCTTAGTCATAAGAAGATTTTATCACACCAGCGCAATCTAAGGTCGAGTAACCTGAGACGCTGATCGCAGAGCAGCAAGGCGATGCGGCGCCGAAAAAAGGCAAACCTTGCCTGAGTGCTGCGAATGCAAAACTTGCGCTTCAATTCAGCAGTCTCGTCAGGCGCTTCTTGCTAGTATTTAAATTAAATTACAATTTAGTGATATATACATGAGGATAAAGAGACTTGCCGCAATATTTCCAGCTCAAGTTGCTTGTGTCAACTCAAGAAGACTCGCCGGGAGTGACTTGCTTAAATTTATGAGTGTACTTCTTTCTTTTAACATTCAGCCGAGGTATACTTGATCGCGTTCACACCTTGAGGCAGACAACTGAACTTTGAAAGCGTACAGAAACATATTCATGCGTATGTTACATTTTTAAATGAGGCGCACCGAGAAGCACATGTGCCTCGGCAAAATCATATTTTTAGTTGCAGGGATGAATACATCATGCATCAACCCAAGGTCTTCGACGATGCGCTGGTCGAAAATGCGACGGTTGATGGATGAAGATGAGCCTCCAAGCTTGACATGTTCGTGTGTTTGCATTCGCTTGTCTAAAAGATCGTCAGGCTGGACGTTGACTTCGAGTCAAAGAACATATCATCTTCTGCGAACAGTTCCTTGCTACACAATTATACACAACAAGCTAAAGCAAAAGAAATGAAGAAAACCAGGACGTGCGGTGCGTGTCCCTCGCTGGCGAGACGACGTGTGACTTGACTTCAGGCAAAAAAGTGCAAGGATCGGATCTCAACGTCTATGCTGAGGACGTCGGACGCCGTGATCACGCCCGCCGAATTTTTGAAGCAGCAGCTGAGCTATTTTTTTTCAAAATTCCGATAAGCAATAAACCATTTCAGTAAGGCGCGCTGCCAGTGGCCTGGCAGAGGACTGCGAAGCAAAAGATCTGTGCTTGCCTCAGTACGGCCTGAACTTTGTAATTTATATGTGTAAAGTTTTCAAAATAAGGAAATTCAAAGACGGCCCTCGCCGTCGCGCAGCTACGCGTCAGGAACTTACTACAAAAATTTCAATAAAAATATCGCGATTCGTTTTTTATTGAGGGCTAATCGGTCCTGACGGACGACTGACAAGGAGAGTGCTGGATGCAGAAGTTGTGTTGAGTTTTGATTTCTCGTCATATATACTTATCCGTGCATGACAAGCAGGACGAACGTGGTGTTGAAGGAGATCCGTTCGGACGCTGGTCTTGATGTCAACGACGAGCTGCGCCCTAGACGAGAATTTTAAGTGATGTTTTTCTTTTCAGATGTTCGCTTAGATTTTAACGCAATGTCATGTTGGCGTATCTGCCAGGAGACCGGAAGATGAGTGTATGCAAACGGGGCGACTTCTCAACATGGAGTGGGGGTCTTAATTCTTGTACACAAACCATAACTAAATGTTTCTCCCAACATAATGCGGCGGCCGAGGATTGCAGGCATCCACCACTGGCATCTTTTCCAGACACCTGTCTAGTATTTAGTTTAGAATAAGATACCCCTGCTGCCCCATTCATGCAGCTGTGCTCATAGGTCAGCCTCTGTGACGCACCCGAGCATCCTCAAGCTCGTCGAGATGGAGTAAAGGCCTCAGTTCCTGTAAGACCGCATGATAACATCACCGCACGCGCGTATATTGTCTAAGGTCTCGTGCAGCTGACCACTGCTCTGACATTGTCTGGACCTGGAGGTTGCAAGAACGTTAATATTCTTAACATACATAAATATGTGACAATTATACATTTCTATAAGAAATTTTATCAAGCATGTATGTCTTCAGGTCGACCGCTGCAACAAATCCAAATATCGACGATGAGATCTTCAGCCTTCCTCGCGGACAGCATCAGTGTGGCTTAGCTTGTATTATTATTTTATTTTCGTATCATTGATATTATTAATATTTTTAGTAATACTAGTATTATTATAACTATTTGTCTTATTAAAATATAATCGAAAACAATGCATTACCATGACTGCAGGGAAGCCCATCGGGTTTTGCTTGAAGATGGACAGTATCTTTACTTGGTGTTTCTGAGCTGCATCTAAGATTCGAATGTCTCTCTACAATCCTGCACGCTTCAATTTTTAAGGCGACACTTTGGCGAAGAATATAATTTTTCGGACCTTTACGACAAAGAAGACTGCAACGACAAAGGCTCATCGAGTTCTTGTTCTGTGTGAGTTCTTTTTCTTGCGCTAGGAATTAAAAGAGGCATGCTCATGGTCAAGATTGTCGCGATTCTCCTGGTACAAGGGCTTTGCGCGCAAAGGACTCGTCTGATGAGCAGACTTACGTGCGAATAATATTAAATTACATGTCATCGAGATTTGCATTGATGCGGAAAGGACGTAATTCGTACTACGTCCGAAACAATATTCCCAGGCGTCGACGTCGAGGCGGCATAAAATACTAGACCACACAGACTCATCATGAGTCCTTGCGTTTACGCAGATGCTGTGGTTCGCCCCGAGAAGAGAAACTTGGCATTCGTTGTTAATCCTGCGCGCAGCAAGAAGTTGAAACGTAAAAGGATGATGATCTCCGACATACTCCCAGACCTTACACTTCGAATCCTGCAGCAAGGTTAATGGTCTTCGTTGCAAGTGTATAAAGGTTCGACTTCAAATCTGAATCAGTGGAATTTACGATCCTGAAATAATAAGACGCGAAATCATCTGACAGGATGACGATGGGGAAGATCTTGACTGAGCGTGTTCAGCTTTCACATGAGAGATCGAGTAGATGATTTATGCTGCCGAGATGCGGTAGGGCCACAGGAAAGGTTGTTCGGGAAGCTAAGCAGCTATGTTAACGAGTATCCCGAAGCTTCTCAAGTCTCGTTTTTGTTAGTTTTTTTCACAGGATTTAGAGTTTAACGTTGCTTCTCGGATTGCCTGGTAATTCTAAACCCTAGAGCATGAACTCTACATCTTAATCTTCAATACTAAAACCTAAACCCTAAACCCTAAGTCGAAATCTTTAAACCCAAAACATTGAAATGATAAACCTTAGAGTCTCAATCATATAATTAAAGTCACGCAAGAATCGAGTGACTCAAAGCTCCCAAGTATCGTTTTTTTCTGGATGTTGTTTTTTCTTTAGGGTTTAGAGTTTTACGGTGCTTCTCAGACTGTCTGGAGATGAATGGCCCTTGCTGGATCTCAGACGTCGAGGCATTCAAGCATAGGTTCCTGGATGCCAGAGCTAATTCTGCAGGATGTTGCGGTTCTGTGTTTCAGTGCGGACAGTCAGATCTCTAGAGCGCGAGCCACTACCATCTACAGGAAGAAAAGGAGACAAGCACATCCAGAGATGCTGGACTCAGAGCTGCTCGCAGCATGTTAGTTTTCCAAGCACAGCTCTGAGCAAGAAAGCTGGAAGGCGTCTTAGATGAGGATCACGACCTTCAAGGTTAGGGTTTAAATATGAGAGTTCAAGGGGTCAGGGTTAAGGCTCAGAGTGTTTCAAGGCGGAGGGTTTAATGTTTTCGATTTAGGATTCGGAATTAAGGGTTTAAAGTTGAGGGTGTAAGGCTTAAAATCTAGGGAGTAGAAACTGACGAGGAATGTTAGACAGGTGGAGATGTATGATCAGCTCCGAGCTCGAGCTCAGTCTCAGGACTCTCTCCATCTGTATCTTCATCTACGCGGGGAGTTTGTTTAGTAAAGTAAGGCCCTTGTGGGTTTAAGGTTCAGGGCTTAGAGTTCAAGGTTTACAGTTTAAAGTTTAGGGTTTAGGGTCTATGGCTTATGGTTTAGTGGATAAGGTCTCTCTGGAACCTCAACTGGCCGGGTGCAGATGAGCAGAGACCCTTTTTAAGCTGCATCATAGAAGGGGCTCCCTAAAACCTAAACCCTATGCCCTAAACCATAAACTTAAAACCCTAAACCTTAAACCCTAAACCCTAAGCCATAAACCTTGTAGGTTAAAGCCTAAACCGTGCAGTTTGTTTTTGCCATGTACAGCTTATCTGAAGCGCGAGCCATCACGACTTATCTTAGTAAAAGCGACACACATAAGCAGAAATGATGGACTCGCAGCTACTCGCAGCAAGTCAGTGTTTCAAGCAAAGCTATGAGCAAGGAAGTGAGAAGATGCATCGGACTACAGTCACGACCCTAGAGCTGAACGTTAAAAGTTCGGACTTCGTGGGTTTAAGGTTAACTGTTACAGGTTTCAAGGTTTAGGAGCAGATTTTAAAGATTAGGTTTAAGAAGTTAGGGTTCAGGGCTCAGAGTTTAAGGTTTCAGGTTCAGCACAAAGAAACGCTAAGGAATGTTAAAGAGGTGGAGACGTATGAGCATTTCCGAGCACAAGCTGAGTTTAACGGCTCTCCTGATCTGTTTTTGTCTGCGCTAGGAGTGTGTCTACTAAAGTGAGGCCCTTGTGAGTTTGGGGTTTTGGGCTTAGTAAATCCTGCAGGAAGTAGTGGCTTTGTGTTTCAATGCGGACAATCAGATGACAATCAGATCTCTAGAGCACGAGCCAGTATCGTCTAGAACAAGAAAAGGCGACAAGAACATGCAGAGATGCTGGACTCTCAGCATGTTAGTTTTGCAAGCACAGCCCGCAGCAAGGAAGCTGGGAGGCGTCTTAGATCAGGATCACGACCTTAAGGGTTAGGGTTGAGATATAAGGGTTCAAGGGATTAGGGTTAAGGCTCCGAGTGTTTCAAGGTGGAGGATTTAATGTTTTCGACTTAGGATTCAAAGTTAAGGGTTTAAAGTTCAGGGTGTTAGGCTTAAAATCTAGGGAGTAGAAACTGATGAGGAATGTTAGACAGGTGTAGATGTATGAGCAGCTCCGAGCTCGAGCTCAGCTTATGACTTTCTTCATCTGTGTCTTCTTCTGCGCGGGGAGTTTTTGAAGTAAAGTAAGGCCCTTGTGGGTTTACGGTTTAGGGCTTAGAGTTCAAGGTTTAGGATTTAGAGGTTAAGGTTTAGGGTCTATGGCTTGTGGTTTAGTGAATAATGTCTCTCTGGAGCCTCAACTGACCACGTGCAGATGAGCAGAGACCTTTTTTGAGCTGCATCATAAAAGGGACTAAATCGAAAACCCATAAACCCGAACCTTTAAGTATAAACCCTAAACCTATACCCTAAACCCGAAACTCTAAAATCTAAACCCTATCCCCTAAACCATAAACCTTAAACCTTAAACCCTAAACCATAAACCTTGAAGGTTTAAACCTAAACCGTGCATTTGTTTCTGCAATGTACAGACTATCCGAAGCGCGAGCCATCATGACTTATCTTGATAAAAGCGACACGCATAGGCAGAGATGATGGACTCGCAGGTACTCGCAGCACGCCTGTGTTTCAAGCACAGCCATGAGCAAGGAAGCGAGAAGATGCGTCGGATTACAGTCACGAGCCTAGGGGTGAAAGTTAAAAGTTAGGACTTCGCGAGTTTAAGGTTTACTTTTAAAGGTTTCAAGGTTAAGGGTCAAAAAATAAAGATTAGGTTTAAAGGGTTGAAGTTCAGGTTTCAAGGTTTAACGTTTCAGGTTTAGGGAGTAGAAAGCTGAGCTATACTTGAACAGATCGAGACATGTAGTGGACGCGTTCATTTAAGAGCATATATATTCCTATATTTATCACGTTTGGCTTTGTTTATTTAAGAGGGCTTATAAAAACTAAGCCAAAAGAACCCTAAAGGTCTCAGGCTCATATATATATATACATATATATATATACATATATATATACATATATACATACATATATATATATATATAGATAGCAGGCACAATACCCTAACCTCCTAAATGCACATAAACACTGTACCCTGTGCCACAGCCCTATAGGGGACTCGAGATGTTGCACTTCGGCCCCCTGGGTGTGCCAAGGTTCCGAGTCCTCGCAGCCGCAGGTCGGGACCCGGCAGTATGGTTCAGGGTTCAGAGTTCAGAGTTTCAGGGTAGGGTTTAGGGTTTAGGGTTTAGGGTTTAGGGTTTAGGGTTTAGGGTTTAGGGTTTAGGGTTTAGGGTTTAGGGTTTAGGGTTTATGGTTCAGGGTTCAGAGTTCAGAGTTTCAGGGTATTCAGGGTTCAGAGTTTAGAGTTTCAGGGTATTCAGGGTTCAGAGTTTAGAGTTTCAGGGTACAGGGTTTAGAGAAAAGAGTTTCAGGGTATTCAGGGTTCAGAGTTTAGAGTTTCAGGGTATTCAGGGTTCAGAGTTTAGAGTTTCAGGGTATTCAGGGTTCAGAGTTTAGAGTTTCAGGGTATTCAGGGTTCAGAGTTTAGAGTTTCAGGGTATAGGGTTTAGAGAAAAGAGTTTCAGGGTAGAGGGTTTAGAGAAAAGGGTTTCAGGGTAGAGGGTTTAGAGAAAGGAGTTTCAGGGTATAGGGTTTAGAGAAAAGAGTTTCAGGGTATTCAGTTTAGAGTTTAGAGTTTCAGGGTATAGGGTTTAGGGAAAAGAGTTTCAGGATATTCAGTTTAGAGTTTAGAGTTTCAGTGTTTAGAGTGTAGAGTTTCAGGGTATTCAGGGTTTGAGGGCTTTAGAGATTGAGGGTTTCAGAGTTTTGGGGCTCGAGGGCTTTCTGTGCTTTTCGTGGTTTAGGGCTCTGGGGTGCGGATCAGGCCTCTCAACCTCAACCCGTGATCCTAAAGACTGAGGAAAGCGTCCTAAACCCTATTTGCTCCAACCTTCAACCCCACGTGCACACACACACACATCCAAACACACACATCCAAAGCTTTGCAAGACCGAAAGCACTTCAACCCTAGACCCTGAAGCCCTAAACTCCTAAAGAGACTCGATGGGTTACCGAATGGTCCACCTTCGTCTTCTCGCTGAAAACATAAAGATGACACAGGCGCCATCAAAGCCACAGCGCCCCACTTCCTAGTAGCTGAATGAGTACACTTCACACTTTTTGGGATACTCTAATCCCCTATAGACGAGCTGAAAGTGTACACTTTTTGGGGGGTTATGAACTCAGCAACCAAGACTTAATGCGCCCAGAAGCAACGTGCTTGGATCTCAGATTGAGGGTAAGGGGCGTCGGGCGTCTTACGTACGACGGAGGTTGGGCCGAGAACTTGTCTGAATGTGATTAGGGTTTAGGGTTTAGGGTTTAGGGTTTAGGGTTTAGGGACCACTCAGCGCAGGTCTTTCGCGCCTTGGGCCTGCCCCTGCTGGACAAGTCCTTCGAAGGATGCCCCGATGTGGCCGACGCCATGGAGTTTAGGGTTTAGGGTTTAGGGTTTAGGGTTTAGGGTTTAGGGTTTAGGGCTTAGGGCTTAGGGCTTAGGGTTTAGGGTTTAGGGTTTAGGGGGTTCTTCATCATGGGTATATGGTGCATTCTTGTATTGTAGTTGTGGGTACCAGAAAAGGCACGCGATGTAGATCAGCCACCATGTATGTTTCCTGGAGCCCCCGGAAAAAAACAAAATGCTAGTGACTTACCCCGATGGCCCTTAAACCCCCACCGTGAAATAGCGACGATGCGATAAAGGCTGTTGTTGCTTGATTATCGCGAAGGCTTGAAGTGTACTTCCTCCGTCAGGATACAACGCCACGATCTTCGCGTATGGTCAGACCGGATCTGGGAAGACTCACACCATGATGTGCCTGGCTCAGCTGAGCCCGGGCACAGTGAACCAATCCTTACAGCCAGCTCTGAAAAAAGCAAGTGGCATCCCAAATGCAGTAAACCCCATACCCCAAACCCCAAACCCCAAACCCCAAACCCTAAACCCTAGACCCTAAACCCTAAATCCCACAACCGACGCGAATTAGTTTAGGGAGCCCCAAAATCCCAACTCGAAACCCTAAAACGTACCAGCCTACCACATCCTCAGATGGGGGGGTGTCCGAAAATAGGGGGTGTTTTTTGGGGGTCCCCTTAAGGGGGCTCTGGTCTATTTGGGGTATGACAGGCAATGACAGGGGTACCCTAGTTTGGGAAATGTCCAGATGTTCAACGACGAATTGCTTCAGAACCCCAAAAAACAAAAATCTTCTTCCTTATAAGGGGAATATAGGGAGTACTATTTTGTCTTTTGTGGTTCTTAAGCTCAACGAGGTCTGACCGCAACAACAAAGATGATCGGGGGCTCATCCCCAGGATCGCGGATACGCTCTTTGAACGCACCCTGGCTGCTGCAATGTGGGTGTTTTGGGCAAACCTACCCCTGGGCCCCAAGCCCTAAAGCCGCTAAAATCCAAACCCTAAACCCTAAACCCTCATCCCTAAACCCTAAACCTGAAGGGTTTTGGGGTTTAGGGATTTGGGGGAGATTCGGGCTTAGGGAGGGAGTTTGGGGATCCGCGGCTGAAGTGAGGTATCTATCGGCTGTCCTCCGACTCACGCAAATTCCTGGTGTGCTGCTCTTTCCTCGAGATTTACAACGAGCAGCTCGGCAGCACCTGGCTAGGTTGCCTAAGCTGGTGATGTTTCCATGCCATTCAGAGTCCGTTCAGGGTTTAGGGTTTAGGGTTTAGGGTTTAGGGTTTAGGGATTAAACAACGTTTCGGGTTCGGGGTTGAGGGCTGAGGGTTTTGGGATTGGGATCGGCTTGGAGTAAGGTTCAGAGGGCTTTGCAGCAATCATCTGGCTTGCAGGGCTGGTTTAGGGTTTAGGGTTTAGGGTTTAGGGTTTAGTGTTTAGTGTTTAGGGTTTAGGGTTTAGGGTTTAGGGTTTAGGGTTTAGGGTTTAGGGTTTAGGGTTTAGGGTTTAGGGGTATGCAGCTCAGAATGTTTGCGGCATGAAGGTTAAGTGGGGCTCTAGGGTCTTGGGCATATGCCCATGTACATAAGCCCTAAACCCCCAAAAAGCCCCGAACCCCATAAGCCCCATAAACCTAAACCCTAAACCCTAAACCCTAAACCCTAAACCCTAAACCCTAAACCCTAAACCCTAAACCCTAAACCCTAAACCCTAAAAGCCCTGAACGGTCTAGGGTCGCCACAGCTGTGGCCGGGGAATCCCACGTAAGGGTGGTTGCATGGTCCCTTTAAGATGATCCCTCAGCTTCATCAACGGGCTCTCAAGTATGGGCCCTTAGGGCTTAAAGCTTAGGGGTTAAGGGTTTAGGGTTTAGGGTTTAGGGCTTGAGGTTTGGGGTTTAGGGTTTAGGGTTTAGGGCTTGGGGTTTGGGCTTTAGGGCTTAGGGGTATACAAGGGTGCCCCATTCAAGCGCCCTCAGAGACCATGCAAGTACCCATAGAGCCCAGGATCGTGTATGACCTCCTTGTCCCACGAGGCATTGGCCTAAGGGACGAGAGGATGGACCCCTAGAAGGGACCCTGAAGCTTATTCCCTTGTCTAATCCATATATATATATATGGGGGTTTACGAAAATAGGGGACCCTAAAATGGACCCCCTAAGTAGTAGGATTCCCGCATAGTAGGGACCCCAATGAGGTACCCCCCCCCCCCCCCCCAATTTCGGAAATCACACTAAATAGCCCATTAACAACCCCTTACATCCCTTGTAAGGGTCCCTCCTTTATTTCGTCCTTATGGCGCCCAGCACGGTATTGCTTTTATGGAATTTAGGAGTTGCGGGTGTAGGAGTTAAGGAGTACGGGGGAGTATAGCAGTTCAGGGTTTAGGGTTCAGGAGTTAAGGAATTTAGGGTGTAGCGTTTAGGGCTTAGGGTTAGGGTTTAGGGTTAGGGTTTATAGGGCTTGTGCAAGCGTCATTCGGATTGGAAGTCCAAAGCCGCAAAGTGCGCCGTTGGCTTCCAGGGGTCTATGGGGCCTTTCGCGGTTTATGGGGTTTATAGGGGTTCAAAGGGTTTGCGGGGTTTATAGGGTTTGTAGACTGCAGCAAAAGGCTACTGGTCGAAGAGTATTCGGCACAAGGCTTTCACGTACAAGCTTCAACTACGGAAGCCCAAAACCCTAAACCCTAAACCCTAAACCCTAAACCCTAAACCCTAAACCCTAAACCCTAAACCCTACATGGCTCTCCCTTTTTAGGGTCGCTTTTTAAAGGGTGCCGCCGTGTAATGGGTCCCCAAAAGGGGACCCGAACTACTGAGGAACTACCCACATCCTAAAGGGCTAAGGGTACGTGACTCCCAAAATCTCGAGTCATGGAGACTTGGGGAATGATGGTGAGTAGACCTCTCAAAGCCCTAAACCCCAAAACCCCTAAACCCCTAAACCCCCAAACCCCCAAACCCCTAAATCCCCAAACCCCCAAACCCCTAAACCCCTAAACCCCTAAACCCCTAAACCCCTAAACCCCTAAACCCCTAAACCCCTAAACCCCTAAATCCCTAAACCCCTAAACCCTAAACCCTAAACCCGAAAGCCGTGAAACAGGACGGGCGACACCCCATGCCGGCTTGGAGATCCGAGAGGGCAAGGGCATGGGCGTCTACGTCAAGGTGTTGAGGGCTTAGGGTTTAGGGTTTAGGTGTTAATGAGGGCTTAGGGTTTAGGGGTAAGGGGTCAACTGGGGTTATGGATATGCGACTTGGAGCATGTGTGTGTGTGTCTTGCTTTCTTAAATCAGGACCCTAAACAATGAAACGATGAACAGCCCCCAACTCAATTTATCTGTTTCCCCCCCCACAGAGAAATGGTACACCCTATCAATAAACCCAACACATCCTGTAAACACCATACACCCCATAAACCCTATAGACCCGATAAGCCAAATGAACACGCATAAGCCCCATGAACCCGATAAGCGCTTTAAACCCCAAGTCCAAGATTCTAATAGCTGACAATAGTCCTTATCTTGCTCGTAAAATTAAAGAC
>CAJNDS010001879.1:181790-299290 GCA_905221605.1 Symbiodinium natans
CAAGCTGCACCAAAAGGATGACAAGATCAGCCTTTTGGCAGGGTTTAGGGTTTAGGGCTTAGGGCTTAGGGCTTAGGGCTTAGGGCTTAGGGCTTAGGGCTTAGGGCTTAGGGCTTAGGGCTTAGGGCTTAGGGCTTAGGGCTTAGGGCTTAGGGCTTAGGGCTTAGGGTGTCGGTTTTCGGGTTTAGGCGTTTAGGTTTCCCGCTGAGAAGGGCGATTGTGAGGACCCGTATGCCCTCGACCCAAGAGGCCCCTTCCTATCCTACTTTAGACGTTTCAAGCGGAAAGTCTGATGCATATGAACCGCAGTAGCAATCATCGCGATGTGTTTAGGGTGCAGTGGTTTGGGTCTGGTGTTTAGGGTTTAGTGTTTTGGGTTTAGTATTTAGGGGTTGGTGCGATGCTGCGTCAGCATGTCTTCGTATAGCAAGGTATGCTTACAAGCATGAAACTCCATTCCCTGAACCCTAAGCCCTAAACCCTAAACCCTAAACCGAAACCGTAAACCCAAAATCTAAGCGATAAGACGCCCTGAAGCTTTAATCCGCAACACCTTGGCCTCCTGGAGTTGTCTTTTTCCAAGCCACCAAAACTTAGGGTGTAGGGTTTAGGCTTTAGGGTTTAGGGTTTAGGGCTTAGGACCCTAAACCCTATTTTGGTTAGGGTTTCGGATGCTGGGCTTAGGAGCCTGAGGGCCTCCGCTGGCCTCATCAAAGGACGAAAGGAGGGACCCTTGTAAAGGGCCTTAGGGGTAAGTCGGGGCTACTTAGGTCTACAGGGACTGGACAAGGTGTATATAGGTGTTGGACTTTACCCTAAACCCTAAACCCTAAACCCTAAACCCTAAACCCTAAACCCTAAACCCTAAACCCTAAACCCTAAACCCTAAACCCTAAACCCTATACCCTAAATAGGTGTTTATGCAGGGAAGAAGATTCAGCGTCCCTCCTTGGGGGCCCTTATATTGGGGTTTTACGAAACTAGGGGTACCTTATTGAGGTCCTTGCTCTAAGGGAATCCTACTACTTGGGGGTTCATATTAGGGGGGCCCTCTTTTGTCGTAAACCCTAAACCCACTAAACCCCCCTAAACCCCCTAAACCCCCTAAACCCCCTAAACCCCCTAAACCCCCTAAAAACCCTTAACCCCCTAAAAACCCTTAACCCCCTAAACCCTAAACCCCCTAAACCCTAAACCCTAAACCCTAAACCCTCAACCCTAAACCCTAAACCCTAAACCCTAAACCCTAAACCCTAAACCCTAAACCCTCAACCCTAAACCCTAAACCCTAAACCCTAAACCCTAAACCCTAAACCCTAAACCCTAAACCCTAAACCCTAAACCCTAAACCCTAAACCCCAGCCTCAGGTTCCAACAACAACTTCTCGAAGATGAACCTTGTTGACCTGGCTGGCTCGGAGCGCGCCTCACGCACGGGGGCGCAAGGCGACACGCTGAAGGCGGGCGCTGAAGGGTGCTTGCTACGTAGGGTTTAGGGTTTAGGGTTTAGGGTTTAGGGTTTAGGGTTTAGGGTTTAGGGTTTAGGGTTTAGGGTTTAGGGTTTAGGGTTCAGGGCAGTTGTGTTCTATAATGTCATCTTATGGAGCGGTATCTAACTAGCCTCACAGGAACCTTCAATTAGGACTGAGGGTCGATCTAGTATGTGTTCGTTGGTGGGTCGGGGTGAGCGTTTTGGGTTCGAAGTGGCCAGTGCCGTAGAGGCGAATCTTGTATAGGCCTTCCGTTTCTATCTACTATGCCTAACTAAAATGTCTCTCTCTCTCTCTCCCTCTCTCTCTATCTCTCGCTCTCTCCGTCTTCTCTCTCTTTTTCTTTCTTTTTGTGATCATATGGCCATGGCTTCCCCTATTACCCCCCTCTATACTACCCCCCCCCTAGGTTCCCCCTAGAATTCAGGCTATTTCGGGAGAAGAAAGACAAATTCATAAGGCTATTTAAGGGGGGAACCTGGGGGGGGGGGTCGTACAGGGGAACCCGGGAGATTAGGGTTTAGGGTTAAACCCTAACCCTAAACCCTAAACCCTAAACCCTAAACCCTAAACCCTAAACCCTAAACCCTAAACCCTAAACCCTAAACCCTAAACCCTAAACCCTAAACCCTTTAAGGTTTAGGGCTCACAGTAGGGTTTACGGCTCAGGTTCGTGGATGCCAGGTGGCTTGAGGTATTTCGTTCTGCTCACGTTCGAAAGCCTACATCCTAAACTCTACTGGCATTAAACCCCTGCAACCCTTTAACCCTAGAAGCCCAATTAGACCCTACAATCCCCTAACCCACCCTAAACCCTAAACCCTAAATCCTAAGCCGCACATCCGACATGAAGCCATGCACCCTAACCCTGACCCCTGATCCGGAAGCCCCCAAGCCTTGCAACACCAAAGGTTTAGGGTTTAGTGTTTAGGGCTCAAGCACACCCCGGGCCCGGAGAGCCTCAACCCTGTTCGGGTTGAGGGTTGAGGGTTGAGGGTTTAGGGTTTCAGGGTTTAGGGTTTAGGGTTTCAGGGTTTAGGGTTTAGGGTTTCAGGGTTTCAGGGTTTAGGGTTTAGGTCTTTTGTGATCGGCAGAGAGATGCGTCAAACGTGTCGACTGCAGGCCCTGTCAAGCCCATCAAAACACGACCTTCGATGTTGGCAGTGCTGAGAGCTGCGGGTGTAGGTTTTAGGTCTAGGGCATATGGGGATATGCAATAACAAGTGTATGTATACTTATGTATATATATATATATATGTCACATTCTGTAGTGTTTAGTTTCTGGTATCTTTGTCGTCAACATTTCAGTGCATCATACTATATTACATCGTATCATATCATCATAATAATTGTTTCCTACCATAATGTACTATCTGTATAAGCATATAGGTATATCTCTCTGTATAGATGTTTATTTGTTTGTTGATGTTTAGGGTTCAGGGTGTTTGTTAAGAAGTGCGGCACAGAAGTTAAAGCCTTTCAGAACTTCAGGGGGAGCGTCGCGCAGAACGGGGCTGAAAGGGCTCAAGGGTTGTCGTCACCCCTTGACCTCCAAGTAACCCTAAACCCTCAACCCCGACTCTGTGTCCTAAAGTCGATAGATGCCCCTAAACCGGCGGACCTGTCTGACGTAGGGTGCGCCTACCAGCGCAGGAAGGCGCCAACATCAACAAGAGCCTGTCTGCCTTGGGGAATGCGGCTTGGCAGCACTGGGAGACTGCACATGGGCACATCTGCCCCCTTGGATTCTGGGGGTTTAGGGTTTAGGGTTTAGGGTTTAGGGTTTAGGGTTTAGGGTTTAGGGTTTAGGGTTTAGGGTTTAGGGTTTAGGGTTTAGGGTTTCGAAGAGTTTGTGCCGATCCTGTGTAAGCCAGCATGACGTTCGTGCCCGGAGCCGTTCGAGCTGTCGAGTTTGGCGCCATCGACCCACGAAAGCCATGGGCTGCACAGCCGTGCGTGCCACACACCACCAGCTCAAGGAGGAGGAGGATGATGAAGATAGCTGCCCGCAGTACACGCAGCACGAGGGACTGAAGGACCCGACTCAAGGGTGTAGGTTGAAAGTTTGTGTGTGTGGGCTTTGAGTCAAAAGGCCTGACCAGCTAAACTAATGGGGCTCTCAATATGCCACGTTTGTACACGAAAGATCCCCAGGCTGGAATTCGGTTTAGATGTTTGCACTACGCCCAAAACCCGAAACTCGTAGGTTCTCGGGGATTAGGCAAAGGGTTTTACGGTTGTCCAGGAGAAGGGGGCCGGATACCTTCGGGGCAGCAGCGACACATCTGTTGGATCTACCTCCACCAGGTTCTCGGATACACGCGGTCTGGTCCTTTGCTGAAAGTTAGGGTTTATGGACTATCCGCTTTCCTATCACAATTTCCAAGCCCCAAACCCCAAATCCTGAGCCCGAAGCAAGTTGGTCTAGGCTGAGCTGGTGGTGAACAGCGGGGTCTAAACTGCCTCCAAGGTGATTGACCAGTATGTTCCGGCCCTCTGCTAGCGAGGCCAAGCATGTTTGGATTTCGTCCGAGGGACGATCTGCAACGTGTAAGCGCTCTATGAACCCTACTTATGGCCGACTTCCTCGCGACCCGCTGAATGTTGTGAACCTGCATTGGGACGAGGATTGAGGATCGGCTGAGCATTTGATTGAGATTTTGACATTTCTCCCTTATGGGAGATGGACAAGAGTGTGTACAGCTTGCATGTGCACCAGTTTTGCGGCACCTGTACAGGAGAAGGCCGGTGAAATGAAGATGAATTTCTGCATTTGAAGTTAAAACATGGGCTGAGTCAGGGATGGTTTCATGCCTAAGCGTTTTTGAGCGCTTGGGTGGCGGGTGGTTCTGCTCATTGCAGAGTGTCTACACGGACACGTGCTCCAATCTGCAAAGGGTTTATAGGCCTTAGAGTTATGACGCCGTGTTCCGCTGTCGAAACCAGCATGATGTTCGTGCCCGGAGCCGTTCGAGCTGTCGAGTTTGGCGCCATCGACCCACGAAAGCCATGGGCTGTACAGCCGTGCGTGCCACACACCACCAGCTCAAGGAGGAGGAGGATGATGAAGATAGCTGCCCGCAGTACACGCATTACAAGGGACTGAAGGACCCGACGGGGGGATGTAAGTTTGAAAGTTTGTGTGGGCTTTGAGTCAAAAGGTTCGACCAGCTTAAATTCTTGCCGGCCTACGTCGCTTGCACAAGACATAGTATTCCCACACTGGACTCCGGTTTAGAGGCTTGCGCTACGCCCGAAACCCGAAACTCATAGGTTTTCGGGGATTAGGCGTAGGGTTTTGCGGTTGACCAGGAGAAGGGGTCCTGGTACCTTCGGGGCAGCAGCGACACATCTGTTGGATCCACGTCCACCAGGGCCTCGGATACACGCGGTCTGGTCCTTTGCTGAAAGTAAGGGTTTATGAGCCGCAAACCCCAAATCCTGAACCCGAAGCCCTTTGTTTGATTTTGACCTGATAGTGAACAGTGGGTCTGAAAAGCCACCAAGGTGATAGACCAGCATGTTCCGGCCCTTTGCTAGCGAGGCCAAGCATGTTTGGATTTCGTCCGAGGGACGATCTGCAACGTGTAAGCGCTCTCTGAACCCTTATGGCCGATATCCGCGCCCGCTGAATGTTGTGAACCTGCATCGGGACGAGGATTGAGGATCGGCTGAGCATTTGATTGAGATTTTGACATTTCTCCCTTATGGGAGATGGACAAGAGTGTGTACAGCTTGCCTGTGCACCAGTTTTGCGGCACCTGTACAGGAGAAGGCTGGTGAAATGAAGATGAATCTCTGCATCTGAAGTTAAAACATAGGGTGAGTCAGGGATGGTCTCATGCCTGAGCGTTTTTGAGCGCTTGGGTGGCCAGTTGGACGGCTGTTCTCTTGAAGAAGCGGGGCTGGGTTGTGGTTTTTTCATGGAACATGACCGGTGCGTCGGCACGAAAGGCATGGGTGCCAGCGGGGCCATGGGCTGTCGCCGGTGAGACCTGAAGCGTTTGACAGCTCTCGGGAGATTCCGAGAATCTCTTTGACGCCCTAAGCAAAACAGCTCATTGCATTAAAACCCAAAACCCTGAACTCTCAACCTGGGTTGCACCGTGCGTGCCAGTTGCTGTGCCGGCGGCTGCAGAGTGTACACAGACACGCACTCTCATCATCTCTGAATCCCCAAACGGTTTAGGGCATTTAGGGCTCAGAGTTTTGACTTGAACGCTGTGTTCCGAAAGAGCGCAGATCCGCCCTGTCGAAACCAGCATGATGTTCGTGCCCGGAGCCGTTCGAGCTGTCGAGTTTGGCGCCATCGACCCACGAAAGCTATGGGCTGTACAGCCGTGCGTGCCGAACACCCCCAGCTCAAGGAGGAGGAGGGTGATGAAGATAGCTGCCCGCAGTACACGCATTACAAGGGACTGAAGGACCCGACGTGGGAATGTAAGTTTGAAAGTTTGTGTGGGCTTTGAGTCAAAAGGTTCGGCCAGCTTAAATTCTTGCCGGCCTACGTCGCTTGCACAAGACATAATATTCCCACACTGGACTCCGGTTTAGAGGCTTGCGCTACGCCCGAAACCCGAAACTCATAGGTTTTCGGGGATTAGGCGTAGGGTTTTGCGGTTGTCCAGGAGAAGGGGTCCTGGTACCTTCGGGGCAGCAGCGACACATCTGTTGGATCCACGTCCACCAGGTCCTCGTATACACACGGGCTGGTCCTTTGCTGAAAGTTAGGGTTTTTTGAACGGTCCGCCAAGCCGCAAACCCCAAATCCTGAACCCGAAGCCCTTTGTTTCATTTTGACCTGATAGTGAACAGTGGGTCTGAAAAGCCACCAAGGTGATAGACCAGTATGTTCCGGCCCTCTGCTAGCGAGGCCAAGCATGTTTGGATTTCGTCCGAGGGACGATCTGCAACGTGTAAGCGCTCTCTGAACCCTTATGGCCGATATCCGCACCCGCTGAATGTTGTGAACCTGCATTGGGACGAGGATTGAGGATCGGCTGAGCATTTGATTGAGATTTTGACATTTCTCCCTTATGGGAGATGGACAAGAGTGTGTACAGCTTGCATGTGCACCAGTTTTGCGGCACCTGTACAGGAGAAGGCCGGTGAAATGAAGATGAATTTCTGCATCTGAAGTTAAAACATGGGCTGAGTCAGGGATGGTTTCATGCCTGAGCGTTTTTGAGCGCTTTGGTGGCCAGTTGGACGGCTGTTCTCTAGAAGAAGCGGGGCTGGGTTGTGGTTTTTTCATGGAACATGACCGGTGCGTCGGCACGAAAGGCATGGGGCAGTGCCAGCGGGGCCATGGGCTGTCGCCGATAAGACCTGAAGCCTTTGACAGCTCTCGGGAGATTCCGAAAACCCTACCTGCACCCCAAACCCTTTGACGCCCTAAGCAAAACAGCTCATTGCATTAAAACCCAAAACCCTGAACTCTCAACCTGGGTTGCCCGGTGCGTACCAGTTGCTGTGCCGGCGGCTGCAGAGTGTACACAGACACGCACTCTCATCATCTCTGAATCCCCAAACGGTTTAGGGCATTTAGGGCTCAGAGTTTTGACTTGAACGCTGTGTTCCGAAAGAGCGCAGATCCGCCCTGTCGAAACCAGCATGATGTTCGTGCCCGGAGCCGTTCGAGCTGTCGAGTTTGGCGCCATCGACCCACGAAAGCTATGGGCTGTACAGCCGTGCGTGCCGCACACCCCCAGCTCAAGGAGGAGGAGGGTGATGAAGATAGCTGCCCGCAGTACACGCATTACAAGGGACTGAAGGACCCGACGGGGGGATGTAAGTTTGAAAGTTTGTGTGGGCTTTGAGTCAAAAGGTTCGGCCAGCTTAAATTCTTGCCGGCCTACGTCGCTTGCACAAGACATAGTATTCCCACACTGGACTCCGGTTTAGAGGCTTGCGCTACGCCCGAAACCCGAAACTCATAGGTTTTCGGGGATTAGGCGTAGGGTTTTGCGGTTGTCCAGGAGAAGGGGTCCTGGTACCTTCGGGGCAGCGGCGACACATCTGTTGGATCCACGTCCACCAGGTCCTCGTATACACACGGGCTGGTCCTTTGCTGAAAGTTAGGGTTTTTTGAACGGTCCGCCAAGCCGCAAACCCCAAATCCTGAACCCGAAGCCCGTTGTTTCGTGGTGACCTGATAGTGAACAGCGGGTCTGAAAAGCCACCAAGGTGATAGACCAGTATGTTCCGGCCCTCTGCTAGCGAGGCCAAGCATGTTTGGATCTCGTCCGAGGGACGATCCGCAACGTGTACACACTCTCTGAACCCTTAATTATGGCCGATCTCCTGGCGACCCGCTGAATGTTGAGAACCTTCATTGGCATCAGGACGCAGGATCGTCGCGTGAGCATTTGATTGAGATTTTGGCATTGCTCCCTTATGGGAGATTGACCCGCTGAATGTTGAGAACCTTCATTGGCATCAGGACGCCGGATCGTCGCTTGAGCATTTGATTGAGATTTTGACATTGCTCCCTTATGGGAGATTGGCAAGTGTACATACAGCTTGCATGTGCACCAGTTTTGCGGCACCTGTACAGAAGAAAGCCGGTGAAATGAAGAATCTCTGCATTCGAAGTTAAAACATAGGCTGAGTCAGGATGGCTTCATGCCTGAGCTTTTTGAGCGGTTGGGTGGCGTGGGGCAGGGAAAGGTGTCAGCTAGCGGCCAGTTGGAGAGCTGTTCTTTTGAAGAAGCGGGGCTTGGTTGTGGTTCTTCTCATTGAATCATTGAGCATGACCGGTGCGTCGGCACGAAAGGCATGGGGCATTGCCAGCGGGGCCATGAGCTGTCGCCGATAAGACCTGAAGCCTTTGACAGCTCTCGGGAGATTCCGAAAACCCTACCTGCACCCCAAACCCTTTGACGCCCTAAGCAAAACAGCTCATTGCATTAAAACCAAAACCCTGAACTCTGAACCTGGGTTGCACCGTGCGTGCCAGTTGCTGTGCCGGCGGCTGCAGAGTGTACACAGACACGCACTCTGATCATCTCTGAATCCCCAAACGGTTTAGGGCATTTAGGGCTCAGAGTTATGCCTTGAACGCTGTGTTCCGAAAGAGAGCAGATCCACCCTGTCGAAGCCAACGTCTGTTCGTACCCGGAGCCGTTCGAGTTGTCGAGTTTGGCGCCATCGACCCACGAAAGCCATGGGCTGTACAGCCGTGCGTGCCACACACCACCAGCTCAAAGAGGAGGATGATGAAGAGATACAGTACAGGGAACTCAAGGACCCGACATAGGGGTGTAGGTTAGAAAGTGTGTGTGTGCGGGCTTTGTCTCAAACAGTTCGACCAGCTGATATTCTTACTAGCATGCGCTATTTGCACAAGACGTTTTCCCACGCTGGACTCCAGCTTAGATTCTTGCAATACGCTTGAAACCCGAAACTCATAGGACTTCTGGTCCCCTGCCTCCTTTAAAGGGTTGTAATGTATGGACCCTTAATTTGTACAGGGTATTTAAGGGGTATATAAGGGGTCCCCGTTTAAGGGCCCATACTAAAGGACCATGTAACTATGAGCCCGAAACCGGGAACCCTAATCCCTAAACCCTAGACCCTAAACCCTAAACCCTAAACCTGAAACCCGAAACCCTAAACCCTAAACCCTAAACCGAATAGGACTTCAGGGCTTTGTGTTGTTCAGGAGAAGTGGGCCGGCTACCTTCGGGGCAACAGCGACACATCAGTTGATTCAGCTACGTCCACCAGGTCCTCGGACACACGCCTCGTCCCTTTGGTCCCTTTGCTGAGGGTTAGGGCTTCGGGTTTAGGATTTAGGGTTTAGAGTTTAAGGTTTAGGGCAATCACCTTGGATTCCGCCATGTTTCCCAAGCCCTTAACTTCCCCCAGATCCTGAACCCGAAGCCCTTTGTTTTATTTTGACCTGATAGTGAACAGTGGGTCTGAAAAGCCACCAAGGTGATAGACCAGTATGTTCCGACCCTCCGCTAGCGAGGCCCAGCACGATGCTTCCAGGAGCGAGGAACCCACCTGTGGTTTCTTTGTGGTACTTCACTGGAACTTTAGATCCTTACCTTTTTGGGGTTTATTGGGCTTCTTATTAAGGCAGCTAAAAGTTTAATTTATAGCTACCCTCCTGAGTGCAGCCAAGGTTTGGTCCTGGAGACATGCTGCAACGTGTAAGCCCTCGATATCTGGTGGTTTCCGAAATTGGGGGATACCTTTTTTGGGTCCTTATTCCAAGGGAATTCCTACTAGTTTGGGGTCTACTGTAAGGGTCCCCCCCATTTTCGCAAACGCCCCATTTCCTTATGGCCGATCTCCTCGCGACCTGCATAGGGAGGATCGATCGAGCATGGTCTTGAGATTTGGACATTGCTCCCTCATGGGAGATGGACAAAGGGTTAGGGTTTAGGGTTTAGGGTTTAGGGTTAGGGTTTAGGGTTTAGGGTTTAGGGTTTAGGGTTCAGGGTTGAGGGTTTAGGGTTGAGTCTGTACAGCATGCTACCGTGAGCCAGGTCTTTGGCGGCACTTGTACAGGAGAAGACCGCTGACATGGATACTTCTGGATCTCTGCAAGCAAACACCACCTGTTGCCTCGAAGAAAGACAGCGATACCGGGTTTCGGGTTCAGGGTTTAGGGTTCAACACAAGGCACCCCCCCAGGGCTGTAGAAAGACTCTACAAGGGGTACACGGGCTAAGATCGGGTCTTGCTCATGGACGTGTCCCCAGACCCCTTGGGGCGGATAGACGAAGTAGATCCCGTTGAAGGGTTCCTAAGAATGACCCAGTAGAAGTAGAGGGGTACCCTAATCCCTAAACCCTAAACAATAAACCCTAAACCCTAAAGGGTACTATTTGGGGGCTCTACTTTTTTGATCCTCCCAGGGGTCTGGGTCAGTGCGCAGGCCATGGGCTGTCGAAGGCTTCCAGAGCCAAAGTGTGTCACCGGTTTAGGGTCAAGGTTTGGGGTTTAGGGTTAAGGATTTGGGGTTCAGGGTTAAGGGTTTGGGGTTTGGGGTTTAGGGTTTAGGGTTCTACACAGTGAAGCTGAGCGGAACTCCCCGCGGAAGGTCACTAGAATCCCTAAAGCCCTAAAGCCCTAAACCCTAAACCCCAAACCCTAAACCCTGAACCCTAAACCCTAAACCCTCAACCCTAAACCCTTCATGGGCTCAGCCGAGGTCATCAACACCTTAAGTTCAATGGCAGGCGGCGGCAAGAAGGTCTTCATACCCTACCGCGGCTTGACGGCGATCTGAGGGTAGGTTCATGGTCCCCTTCTAAAAAAGGGTTTAGGGTTTCGGGTTCAGGGTTCAGGGTTCAGGGTTTAGGGTTTAGGGTTTAGGGTTTAGGGTTTCATGGTCCCTTAACATGGTCCCTTACCCTCTTTGAAGGATTCTGACCTACTATTTGCTTAAGGACCCCGAAAAAAATAAAATATTCTGCCTTGTTAAGGGCAACTTAGGGATTACTTCTTTTTTTTTATTCTTTGGGGTTCTGAAACAAAGAGTAGTGATGTATGGGCCCTTGGGTTGTATAGCGTATATACGAGGTGTAGAAGGGGTCCCTCCCTATTTAAGGGCCCATACTAAGGGACCGTGCAGCTACCCTAAGAAAGGTTGACTTGTCAGCTAGAGTTTAGGGTCCTAGAGCCTCTGAGCTCGAGGACCTTAGGTGCTTATTTATACAAGGAAGCTACGACCCCAAACCATGAACCTCAACCTTCAGACCCTGAACCCTAAACCCCAAACCCCAAACCCTAAACCCTAAACCCTACACCCGAAATTCTAAGCCCCAGAGACTACTGAAGCCAACCTCGGGTCTCTTTGGGACCACGTCTGACGCAGCCTTGGCTGACATGTCGTCAAAGGGGTTGGGGATTGGGGAGGTTTGGGGTTAAGGTTTTAGGGTTTAGGGCTTAGGGTTTTTAAGGTTTAGGGTTTAGGATATAAGGTTTAGGGCTTAAGGTTTTAGGGTTTAGGGATTCGGGCTTTGTAGTTGGAGCCCAGCGCGCTGCACCCCTCAGGTCACCCACGACAACTAAAGCCCGAATGAGAGTAGAACTAGGACCCAGAGTCGGCCGTTATTCCCCTGTTTTCGGAGGGTTTAGGGCTACTAGGGCCCAGGCCTGTATTCCCTTGCGGGCTTTTGGTTTAGGATTGGGGCGCACCCCCCAAGCCCGGCCCACTCTCGCAAGCCCCACACCCTAGAGCCTAAACCCTAAACCCTAAACCCTAAACTCTAAACCCTAAACCCTAAACCCCAAACCCTAAACCCCAAACCCCAAACCCTCAACCCTAAACCCCAAACCCTAAACCCCAAACCCCAAACCCTAAACCTCCCTCCCCCCCCCCTCCCCCAGACCCCGAACGAAAGCACCAGCGGCACCCCGGCGCATTCCGCAAGGAAACTCAAAGCTGACCCGCGTCCTGCAGGAGAAGGGGTTTGGGTGGGTTTCAAAGGTTTGGGATCATCACTAAACCCTGAACCCTGCACCCTGAACCGTGAACCCTGTACCCTGTACCCTGAACCCTGAACCCTGAACCCTGACCCTACACCCTAAAGCAAGGGTTTCGGGTTTTAAGGGCTTTGGGGGTGTTTTCAGGATGCCTTTTCGGCACGTTGGGACTCCCACATCGAAGAAATGGCAGTTCCACCGGTTTTGGGTTCAGGGTTTCGGGTTTAGGTTTTAGGGTTTAGGGTTTAGGGTTAGGACAACTTCCGATGTTCACGGGTGGGTATGCCCCAGGGTTTCGGATTTAGGTTTGGCAAGGCCGAGGGGTCCCAAAGTGACCTACATCTCGGGTGGAGTGCGCCGCCCTCGCAAAGACACCTAAACCCTTAAGCCCTAAACTCTGAAACCCTGAACCCTAAGCCCTAAAACCAGAAGCTTAATTGTAAGGGTTGGGGTGGCAGGCGACTTCTGCACCCGAGACTCCAAGAGTTTAGCCTTCTCCAGATTAGGGCCGAGGGCTTCAAGTCAGCATTTCGGGTACAAGCTGAACCCAAACCATATACTAAACTCATCGCGAAGCTAGAATGGCCGTGGACCCCCCCAATGGTACCCATTCTCTGCTGTTTTTGTTCGCAGGACTGGGTGCGCTTGCCAGCCCTTTACACTAACAAAGCTTGGTAGCCCAAAGGTACCTTTACCCTTGCTTTTGGTTCTGGGTTCCGTTATGAAGTACCTTTACCCTTGCTTTTGGTTCTGGGTTCCGTTATGAAGTAACCAACCCCAAGAAGGGTGCGCTGAGTATAACTTGGTTACCAGGCTACCAAGAAGAAGGGAGTACGGTTTATGGTGCAGTGTTTAAGGTACGTAGGGCTTCTCTTAAAGCAGCTGTTTGAGCAGCATGAGCCCCCAAAACCCGAAACCTTAAACCCTGAAGCCTGAACCCTAAGTTCTAAGCCCTAAGCCCTAAGCCCTAAGCCCCAAACCCTAAACCCTAAACCCTAAACCCTAAACCCTAAACCCTAAACCCTAAACCCTAAACCCTAAACCCTAAACCCTAAACCCTCACACAGGAGTCCCTGGGAGGGAACGCGCTGACCACCATGATGGCCGCCATCTCGCCCTCGAAGACAAACTGCCCCTTGCTTGTTTAGGGTTTAGGGTTTAGGGTTTAGAGTTTAGGGTTTAGAGTTAAGGGTTTAGAGTTATAAGTGGGGGGGTACAAGCTAGGATTTATAGGGCTTAGGGGGGCCTGCTTGAGGTTCCGGGCTAGATCTCTGCAGGGGCATATGTCACCAAACGTGAACGCAAACGCGCGACGTCTCAGCGCCTCTGCCGTGGGCCCAAGCCAGGCAGCTTCTCTGAAGAAGTGTATGAATGCCAGGTCGTCCCTTGGGACTCTTGGGATACTTTATGATGTGTTTTCCCATCATGGGTTTAAGAGGATCCCATGATTGACGCCACGTCCGCCCAACCTCATGGACCCAACATACTTTGTCTCCACAGCAACAAGTCCATGAATTTCTCCTACTGCAGCCATACGAAGCCTCCAACCTTCTTTTTGCCCAAGTCCCCAGAACAGCGTTTAAAGTTACTACCAGTGCTCTACCGCCCCGGCCACTGCAATATCTTGATTCCCTTTTCACGCCCAAGCGTCCCAACGCCCAAGCCCTTTACGCTTGTGGGAGCGGCCCCGTAGAAAGGGCTTTGACCCTCTACCCAGGTGAGGAGACGCTTTCCACGCTGAACTACGCTGCCCGTGCAAAGTTTATCAAGCTGAATGCGCCCCTTGGCCACTGCGACAACAAGGGACATCACGTTGTAACGTCCTACAATCCCTACACTCAAGCCATCTTTCAGGGATGAAAGGGCATGACAGCCCATCCTGATTAGGTACTCTGACATGTAGGGTGCTTGATGCACCGATGGTTTGAGAAGCCCCGAACCCTAAACCCTGAACCCTAAACCCTAAACCCCAGAAGCCCCAGAGCCTTGCAACATCAAGCGCAGCCCACGGTTTTTGGGGGGTGGGACCCTAAACCCTAAACCCTAAACCCTAAACCCTAAACCCTAAACCCTAAACCCTAAACCCTAAACCCTAAAGGGGGCGAGGGCTAGGGGGGGTGGAGCTGCAGGTCCAAGAATGAGGAGGCGGAGCATCTGTCGAAGCTTGAAGAGGAGGCCCGGAAGTCGTGAAGCAGCCCTCAGCACCGGGTTTAGGATTTAGGGCTTAGGGCTTGGGGTTTAGGGCCGTTTAGGGTTTAGGGTTTAGGGTTTAGGGTGGCAGGTTCTGCTTGAAGAATCCCTGCAGCATGCACGTGGCTGCAAGCAAGTCGGATGGCTGTAGTTCGTACCTTACCTTTACGAGCCGACCTGAAAAGCAAACACACACCTCAAGGCCCAGACCGTCAGACGTCGTCTGGCTTCCCGTTCCCAGCATGTTTCTTGTGATCAACAGTTTGTTCATGGCCCCGCATCTGGCAGATTCGAGTTCCTCGGAATTTTCAGCTGAAGCTGCGAGACTTGCAAATGCACCTGGCACGAAGGGCCTCTCGCCCCTACCACCCGAGCTTTCGTTGGTGTTAGCCACTTCGTGTGGATGCCTTTCGGGCGTCCCCCGGCACCTAAGCCCCCCTGGTTTGGGGTTTAGGGTTTCGGGTTTCGGGTTTCGGGTTTAGGGCTCTTCAGCTGCCACTTTTGGGACCTCTAGGGCTCGAACTCAAGTGCAGGTCGAGATGCTGCGCGCGAAGTTGGCTGAAGCCGAGCAGGCACGACCTTGTGTCATGGGTTCCCCTACTACCCCGCCTCTGTACTACCCCCCCCCCCCCAGGTTCCCCCCTTAAATAACCTTAATTAGGCTTAATCTCACTGAACGACTTGGGGGTACCATTTTGGGGCCCTTGTTACAAGGGAACCCGGGTTTCGGGTTTAGGGTTTAGCGCTTAGGGGTCCCGTATTTTCGTAAACCCCAATTTCAGGGGTGCCGGCTCCGGGTTTTCTTTCCAGGTTGCTTGGCAAACTAGACTTGCGAATCATTGCGCCAATGCACCCAAGAGCCACGCCCCTTACTTGGAGCCCGACATTCCCGAATAAAACTGGCTCGTCAGGGCAAAAAAAGCCGCCTTTCCACTCAACACGCACAATCGTCAACCTCTCTCCCCCCAAAACCCTGAAAGCGGCAGGAAAGTTGGTAGGCCTTTGCTGGACTCACACTGGGTTGCATGTGCTGCAACTTCGGCTTAAAAGCCTCATATCATCCGAAACCCTCTTGGCTGGTTCTTAGTAGGGAATGAGGTGCCTCTACTCCCTTCAAGGGTATATTTAGGGCCCCAATTCCCCTAAACCCTAAACCCTAAACCCTAAACCCTAAACCCTAAACTTCCCCCACATTAGTGCAGTAAAGGGTGGCCTCTTGAGGCGAAGATTCACATCGACACTTCTCGCCCCGCGGACAGCACCGGAGAGGGGGAGCCCGACGAGTTCGGTATAGGGCTTGAGGGGGCTTGCTTTAGGGTTTGGGGTTTAGGGTTTAGGGTTTAGGGTTCAGAGTTTAGGGTTTAGGGTTTAGGGTTTAGGGGTGTAATATAGGGGTCGGAAAAGTTTCGAGTAGATCTTTCCCCTGTTTTGCAGGTCCCTATATTCTATCATAACCCCCAAAACCCTGTTCTAATCATTAAGGCCTATGTAGAAGGGCTCAGGGTTTGGGGTCGGGCGTTTTCATGCGCACGAACTGTCTGGGTTGTGACATCCTTTGAGACTTGATCCAGGTTGACCTGTCACAAGGTATTTAAGCTTCTGCGAGGCCCGTAAAGCCCCTCCCCCCAACCTCGAAAGTTTTCACCTCCCCCAACCCCTTCCCAGAGCCCCAGAGCCCCACAGTCCCCCTAGAGCCCCATAAGCCCCAAAATCCACCGACTTGGGGGGACCAAAGCTAGATGTGGATACATGGGTTGTTTAGGGTGTATTTGGGGATCAAGGGGTTCCTTCTGGAGGTTCTTAGCCCTAAGCCCTAACCAACCCAGTGAGGCTACACAGACCAGATCGAGGAGATGGAACGCTTCATGAAGCAGACGTGGGAGGCGCCAGATTGGTGTTTAGGGTTGCGGGTTGAGGGTTTTGTTGGGGGCTGTCAAGGTGCCAAGCTTTTCTTGCTTGCCTGCGAAATCCGGTACCTTAAGCCAGACCTACCCAAGAGATTAGAGCTTGGGAAGTGTCCATGATTCGACTGCAAGAGAGGTGCCTCTGGCAGGCAGGGCTTGGGGGTTAGTTGGTCTTAATGAAGGGTCCTTGGGGCTCAAGGTTTTGGGTCTTGGAGGCCTCGTCCTTACAGAAGCCCTAGGCCCTAAGCCCTGAACCTTAAACCCAAAACCCTAAGCGCCGCAACATGAAGCCAATGGCAACCGCCGCGATCGCGTCCCAACTTTCCCAAGCCGAAACGATGTAGGGGGAGCCAAGGGCTTTGTAGGGGATCATAGGCTTTGGGGTTTAGGGTTGAGTGGATTTTTGTTGGGGCATCATTTCGAGAATCGAGATTGTGGATTTCGGGGCTCTTTGGGGCCCAGAGGCTTAGGCAACGCCTGAGAGATATGTGGCCCCCCTGCCACCAGGATAAGGAGCGTGACACGCAGAAGCACGAGGCTTGGGGGCGGGGCAGGGCTTGGCTTTTTTGTGTTTACGGTTTAGGGTTTGGGGTTTAGGGTTGCGCAGCACCGTGTCGCTGTGTGCTTACGACCCACCACCAGTTGAGTCCGCGGAGAAGAACCTATACCCACAAGCTCTGGTTCTCCTTCAGCCCCCTACCCTACCCCAATCCCTGCAACCCTGAACCCAACATCCCTACACCCGTAAAACCCTGTAAGCGCTTTCAATGCTCTAATGGACCCTATACAACCTCATGTAAAACTTAAAACCCTTAAGACCTATAAGCCTTATAGCAATTATAATGGGCCCTATACAGACCCTATATAATGCAACTCTAAAAGCCCGACCTATAAGCCTTATAACAAATTTCCAATTGGGGCCTATACAACCTTATATAAACCTTCAAACCCCTTAGAAACCGGTGGCGGTGTTTTTTGTTGCTTATTTTCCCGTTTTGTTCATTTTTTTTCTGGCCGTGTGGCCAAGCAAGCAAGCAAGCCAAGCAACCCAAGCAACCCAAGCAACCCAAGCAACCCGAAACCCTAAACCCTAAACCCCCCTAAACCCTAAACCCTAAACACCCTAAACCCTAAACCCTAGACCCGAAACCCTAAACCGTAAACCGACCAACAAAACAGAACAAAAGAAAAAAGTAATAATAATATTAACGGAAAATAAGGGAAAAACTCCCCGGCCTTACAAACCCTGAAGCCCTTCAAACCTTGCAAGACATTCTAATGGATCCTATAGATACAACCATATATAAACGTGAAAACCTTTAAAACCCTAGAAGGCTTCCCTAAACCCTACACCCTAAACCCTCTGAGCCCTACAACCCTTTAACAAAAATGAAAATAATTACTTCAAAGCCCTAGAAGCCTTCCCTAAACCCAACAGCCTAAACCCTAAACCCTCTGAGCCCTACAACCCTTCTGAAAAAGAAAATTACCTAACCCTTAACCCTTAACCCTTAACCCTTAACCCTTAACCCTTAACCCTTAACCCTTAACCCTTAACCCTAAACCCTAAACCCTAAACCCTGTCGACTCCGACCCCCCAGGGGTTTGGGCCTTTCAAAGCCCGGAGGCTCATGTAGCGCGAGACGCCCGGGGTTTGGGGTTGAGGGTTTGGGGTTCAGTTCAGGGTTTGGGGTTTCGGGTTTGGGGTTCAGGGTGTAGGGTTTGGGGTTTAGGGTTTGGGGTTTAGGGTTTGCCGTTCAGGGTTTGGGGTTTAGGGGCCACTGGCGGTGAGGAGCAGCGGCGAGCTTTAGAATTGGAGGCGCAGAAGACTCACGGCGGCAAGACATTGGGGGGGGGGGGGGGGGGGGGGTGCGGCCGAAGGGTTTCAGGTAGAGGGGGTTAGGGTTGGGTTTAGGGTTTAGAGTTTAGGGTTTAGGGCTACTACACCCTAGACCCTAGGGTATACGTTGTCAGTTTTTCAATGAGGGTTCCTGTATGAAAGGACCCCTGAACCCTCTCTCCCAAGGGTTTGGGGTTTAGGGTTTGGAGTTTAGGGTTTACTTTCTTGGAAGTTCGCCCAGTGCTACCCTCACCCTTCTTTTGGTTCTGGTTTCCCGTAGAAAGTAACCAACCAAAAACAGGTACCCTTAAAACCTAAACCCTAAACCCTTATTGGAATATGGCTACTGGGCTACGAAGAACTAGGGCTTAGGGTTCCCCATCACAACCGCGCTCCCAGGATTCGGGAGCGCGCCAATGCCGAACAGCGGCGGCCGCGTGCTCGAAGAGGATTTAGGGTTTAGGGTGTAGGGTTTAGGGTTTAGGGTGCTTCGGCATATTCAGGCCTCTAGGCTTTTGAATCAAGCAACTGCACGGTTCAGATTCTCAAACCCCCCGCCTCCCCCCAAACAACAAAAACACATCCTAACACCTTCAAAACTAGAAACCCTCAAACTCCTAGACGCCCTGAATCCACAACAATCCGCCTAGAGCCCCAAGGCCAGAAAGCCCTACAGACCTTGCTCTAGTAAACTCCCAAGCTCAGTTGGTTTGTCGTTCATTTAAACATTCCCTCCGGCCCTTCGTTGAACAAATAACTACATGGGTGTTCGTGTCTACATGCATCTCAAAAACAGATAGCGATGAAAGAAGCATCGTTTCTCCTGCTTACCGTAACTTTGCCTAAGCCGGAAACCTTAAACCCCCTAAACCCTAAACCCTCTAAACCCGAAGCCCTAACCCTAACCCACTTAACCAAGCTCCTCAGCCCTCCTAAGGCGGCTGAAGCTACTGGAGGACAACTGCGATCTGGAGCTGACGCTGCAGGAATTCCAGCGCTGGGGTTTAGGGTTTAGGGTTTAGGGGTTCGGGGTTAGGGTTTAGGGTTCAGGGTTTAAGGATTTGGGGTTTCGGGCTTAGGGTGCAGGGTGCAGGGTTGGAGGATGTAGGGTTTAGGGTTTAAGTCCAAGGACCTTACAAGAATAGAGACCCCAAAGTCAGGGGCACCTGTTCAGAACAACCCGGCCCTTTTAAAGTTAATAGGGTTTAGGGTTCAGGGTTTGGGGGCTGGGAACATTGCCCAGCTTTCGGAAGTTGGGAGAATCGGGTGAGATTCCTCAAAGTGTTCGATTATCGCGGGGGCCATTGTTGATAACGGACATCATAAGTACGATCATTGTCTTATACTGTTTGTTTACTTATGGTTTCTATTGCCATGATTGTTCTTATTATTTGTATTTTGTATTGTGTACTTTGTGACTTAGGTTGTTCATATTGTGTTTCTGTGTAGTTAGCTTTTGTGTCGTGTAGGGCTTAGGCTAATTTGGTGGTAGCCCTCAGGCAGCTTGGGATCAGAGTATAGGCCCATGGAGGGCCTGTGGCCGTAGGGAGAGCAACGGTTTAGGGTTTAGGCTTTAGGCTTTAGGCATTGCAGGTATTCATACATTTGGCTGGAGTTTTTGTGGTGTGGATGTTGCATGCAGGGTTTTGGGGCACAAGGACAGTTTCGAGGGATGTTCGGGTTTGGAGGTTTAGGGCTGGGACTGAGGCGGCTTGGTCATCAACCTGCCGGATCTAGGTCTTGGTGCTTTCGCGCGCGAAGCACCCACACTGACCTTCCAAACTGCTACCACAAACCCTAGCTTGGGAGCCCAGTGGTACCATGTTCCCTTGTCAAGTAGCCATCCCCAAAAAAAGGCCCCTTGTCATAGTAGTCCTTGCTGGGCTACTCAAGGTGTTGTAGCAAGGTCCGCCTTACCGACCTCTAACTTCACCTAGAGTTGCGCATGAACACTCAGGCAACCCCGAAGTCCTTGAACTCTGGGGTTTAGGGTTTAGGGTTTAGGGTTTAGGGTTTAGGGTTTAGGGTTTAGGGTTTAGGGTTTAGGGTTTAGGGTTTAGGGTTTAGGGTTTAGGGTTTAGGGTTTAGGGTTTAGGGCCAAGTTGCGAATGGAACACACGACCCCGAGTCTTCGAACCCGAAACCCCACAGCCCGAACGCCAATTGAATCCTCAACCTCGGGATGTTCCCCCTTATACTAACAGTCCTTATGTAGTGCAACCCTAAACCCTAAACCCTAAACCCTAAACCCTAAACCGGGGAACATCCAACCCTCAAGCCTTCCACGAGGAGCTGATGAGCGTCGAAGGTGGCGAAGCTTTCAACACTTGGCCGGCACAGATCGCCGCGGTGCTGGAGAAGGCACAGCCAGTAGTCGGGAAGTTGGGTGCGAGGTGGGGATTTCCGAAAACTGGGGTACCCCTTAGATACCCAGAAATACTTTAACTATAATTATTTTCAAGGAACCCCGAAAAAGGGTACCCCTACTGTGGAAACCCCCAGATATACCTGTAGGAGTTTAAGGATGTAGGGCTTCCGGGCTGCAAACGTTCAGGGGTTTCTCTGCTGTCAAAGCTGCATCGGGTTCTTCTTAGTCCAACTAGGGGACCCCCAGGCCGCTACGATTTCAGGGTTACATGCGCATTTACAGATCTCAGGGTATCTCAGCGTTTGGGCGGCTGTAATTCATGAACCCTACCCGTAAGTCTATTCGGCGGCTAACCAACACGTACACACAACATACATACAGACATACATACATACATACACACACATATATATATATATGTGTGTATATAGATGTAAAGACGCATGTATGTATGTATGTATGTATGTATGTATGTATGTATGCATGCATGTATATGTGTGTATATAGATGTAAAGACGCATGCATGTATGTATGTATGTATGTATGTATGTATGCATGCATGTATGTATATATGTATATATATATATATGTATATATATATATATATATATACATATATGTATGTATATGTGTGTACATATACATGTACATATGTATATCTACATACAGAATGGACCTCCGGTCAAGGCCCAGTACGGTCCAGTCAAAAGGGGTGATCTCACTTGCAGGAGCAGCGGGTGGCTGCGCAATGTCGCGCTGTCGCTGTGTGCAAGGCGGGTGGGGAGAGCGGGGGAAGGGGTTTGGGGGTTTAGGGTTTAGGGTATGCTTAGGGTTTGGGGGTTAGGGCTAGGATTACGACTATGTGCTTAAGAGCCCCCCCCCCCCCCCAAAAAAAACAAAAAAAAACAAGAAAGGACTCTTCCTTAATAAGCAGGGAGGCAGGGACACCGCCGCCGTGATGGCAGCGGCAGGGATGCTGGCCTTCGGCCGCACAATTCTCGAGTCTGAAAATCCGCGCGATGGCGAAGGCATCTCCGAAATCTCACTTGGACCTGCCGCGGGGCCACGAAGCTGTAGCTGTTGAACAGCGCCACACAGGCGAGGGCCACCTGAACACGTCAGGAGAGAGGCAAAGCCTTAGAGCACAAGCTGCGGTTAGCGGGTGTGACGCCGAGGCCGCGGCAAGGGGCGCCGACACAGTGCGAGAGCGCACCATCGATTTGTCCGAGCTAACTTCCGCAACACAGGTCTGCACTGCAGGCAAACAGTAGCGTCTTCAGTTACAGCAGCATGTTTCCCTCCTGAACCCCTACAGCCTAGACCCTGAACCTCTACATCTCTAAACCTCAAACCCTGAAACCAATCCCTCGACAAAACATCAAAGACGTGTCCTCCTCCGGTCCTCCTCCGGTCCTCCTCCGGTCCTCCTCCGGTCCTCCTCCGGTCCTCCTCCGGTCCTCGTCCGGTTCTTCTCCGGTCCTTCTCCGGTCCTCTTCCTGTGCTCTTCCTGTCCCTCCTCCCCTCCTCCCCTCCTCCCACGCTCCAAACCCTAAAGACCCTGAATCAAACAAAAAGGAGATGGTCCGCCTTCAGCCGTGTGGCCCGAGGATCAGCCTGCCAAGCAGGGGTGTTGGGCTTCGGCAACATGGCACTCTCCGATGCGACTTATGGGACCAATGGTGTGATGGACCTTCTGAGATGCCAAGTATGGAAAGACCGCGATGCCATTCCAAAGGAGCTGAATGATGCTACACAGAAGTCAGGCTTCCGCATGCTCTCAGTTCAGCCTGCTCCTACAAGAGGTGCTCGCCACATACGCTTGCGCGGCTGGTATTTCATCAGGCGGCTTCATCAGGGAGAGTTGGTACGTGCACTGGAACATGAAGGGCGATGTAGTTCATCCTTGCGCCAAGGAATTCTGGAGGCCATGGACAAGCAAAAAGTGTACCATGTAGTCGTTTCAGGCAATGACCGCCGATTCATTCCCCCAGGGGACTTCAAGATCGTGGAGATCGTTTTCACAGACTTCCTCAACAATCTCCGCTCGATTTGCCAGCATGCGGAGGAGCTGCTCTTTGACCAAAGACAAGATCCAGAGGCAATCAAGCAGGTCATGGAGAATCCGCAGTTCAACTCCATGCTGCAGAAGTATTATGAGAGTGGCGATACGAAACACGCCCAAAATCTGAAACTTGTCGGAAGGCTGAATGGCAACCTCCTCCACACTTGCATCGAGGAGGGCCACCTGGACACCGTTCAGCTGCTGCTTGACTCGTACACTTCGGAATCATATCCGCAAGCTCCGTGGCGTGTGTTGGCTGAGCCACTGCATCCTGTAGGAAGCGCCCGCGAGACAGCGTTCCACGTTGCCATAATCCATGGCTCAGTCCCCGCACTTTCCCAGCTCTTGGCATGGGCTAAACTGCACGAGCATGACATAACAAAGCTGATGTATGTTGTGGAGAGGGAGGCAAAGACCAACAATCCAATCACGGAGCGAAACTGCCTGCAGGTGGCATCCAGCAAAGGCGAGTGGACATGTTACAATTTGCTTGCCCCGCTCTTCGGCAAGAAGCCAAAGGATCTGGCTGACAATGTGGATGCAACTGTGCCAAGCTCTGATTTCATTGGCCGCCCGAGGCTAGCTCTTGTGTGTCCACGTGGATACTTGCTGAGGAGGGTGTGCTTGCCTTCGGAAGATTGGAAGGCTGTACTTGCTGGGGTTGCAGAGCTCAAGGCTTCAGATGAATTTGTACGGGCCGCTTCCGTGCTCATTCGGAATGTGAACTTCCAGGATGAGGCAAGCGCCGATACTTTGGGTTGCCTGTTGGATGCTTGCTGCGGCCTTGACAAGGTCAAAACTATAACCTGCACTTTCAAGACAGATAAGACCTGGCTTGCCCTACTGGAGGTGCTGCTTCATCGGCTTCAGGCGGCGGCGGCGGCAGATGGTGCTGACCTCACGCAGCTACTCCCCAAGGAAGTTGATTTGGTTTCGCCTAGCCGCGACAACTTAGCTGAACAGCAGGGGGAGTCTGATTGCAGAGCCGCCCTTTTGATTGAGAAGTACATCAACGTCGTTTGCTTTGTTCCTGCTTTTTTGGGTGCGGAGCTCACTAACCAGCAGCACGTCGCCAGATTTTCTGACTTCGGCGACCGTGGGTACAGCTTGGCGGCCGCACACGCCGCTTCGACTGTCACGATGATCAATGTCTTCGTGAACGGGCAAAGTGGCCAAGGAGCCTTTGCAGATTGGGTTCATTCACGTCAACTCTTGAAGATGGTGTCCATGATTCATTCACGGTTCTTCGATGCTGATGAGCTTTTGGCCAAACAGTTGGACGACCCACGCGATGCTGTGAACCCTGCAGTAGCTTCGTTCCTGCGCTTGACGCTGGGAGCTTGGTTCAAGCCGCTGGAAGGTGCGCAAAGTGCCTACCTGTGGCAGATCTGGGGAGAGCACTTGAAAGCCGATGATGACAAGATGAGGCAACTAGCTGATGCGCTGGATTTGAGTTTAGCAGTTCTCCTGGAAATGCGTGAGGTGCTCGACTATGTGCTTCGGAGGGCCTGCCCCAAAGAAGCTTCCTTGGCATCCTTGCTGCGCGAGTGTGTCCCAAGAGGGATATGGAACAGACTGCCTGACGCGAATGAGCGCCTGGATGAGCTTCCTGTTGAACTGCCAGCATCCAGCAAGAAGAAGGTTAGCCTCACTGCGCCTGCATCGGGATATCAACTTCGACCAACTTTCAAGTGAGGTGTCAGAGCAAGCCTTGCAAGCAAGAAATGTGAGCGCTGCAAGCAGGGACCAAGCTGTAGCCAGCCCTAGCCAGCCCCACAGCCCCTTCAATCTTCTAACAAATCCCAGGCCCGGTTCTATGATGACGGGATGGCTTGCTATTATTACCTTAAACCCTAAACCATCCACAACCCTCCCCCCTGCAAGACCATCAGCCCAAACAGCCCTAAACCCTAAACCCTAAACCCTAAACCCTAAACCCTAAACCCTAAACCGATTCTCCAAGCGCCCCACATCGCAGGATGCCGCGATGCACGATGTGGACACGTGGATGGAGCGCATGGGCAAAGGAGACGAGGAAGACAGTGCCGGTGACAGGACTGCTTTGGTCTCCGAAATTCCCTAAGCCTCAAGGGATGTATGTACCCATAGCACCTGAAGGTTTAGGGTTTAGGGTTTAGGGTTTAGGGTTTAGGGTTTAGGGTTTAGGGTTTAGGGTTTAGGGTTTAGGACCTAATCTAGAGTAGCAACACTAGGCAAAGAGAATCTCAGTGTCGAGGGTTGAGGGTCAATTCGCACCAGCCTAAACCCTAGACCTTAAACCCTAAACCCTAAACCCTAATTAAACCCGAAACCCTAAACCCTAAGCCCTAAGCCCTAAACCCTAAACCCTAAACCGCCCTTTTGGCGCCAGGATGCTTTTGCACCAAGCTGAGCGCAAGGCAGCATGGCGACCTCTAACCCTAAACCCTAAACCCTAAACCCTAAACCCTAAACCCCAAACCCTAAACCCTAAACCCTAAACCCTAAACCCTAAACCCCAAACCCTAAACCCTAAACCCTAAACCCTAAACCCTAAACCCCAAACCCTAAATCGGGGAGGTGTGTGCAGTCCTGTTCATCAGACCCGAGGTCGCATCGATGCTCCGAGAGCTCGAAGTGCTCGCACAAGAAGAAAGGCTGTTTTGGGTTTAGGGTTTAGGGTTTAGGGTGTAGGGTTTAGGGTTTGGGGTTTTGGGTTTTGGGTTTTGGGTTCCCCACCTTTTTGTGAGCTTCGGGCTGTGTAGGATTTGGGTTTTTTTGGGGGGGGGGGGGGTGTTAGCGGGTAGGGTTCAGAGTTGTTGTGGGTTTAGAGTTTGGGTTTAGGGTTTAGGATTTAGGGTTTAGGGTTCAGAGTTCAGTGTTTGGGGTTTAGGGTTGAGTTCAGGGGGTTGCCGAGCAACACCGCCTGAACCAGCACGGTTACCTCGAGTACCGAAGCCTTAAGCCCGAACCCTAAACCCTAAACCCGAATCCCTAAACCCTCAACCCTCAACCCTAAACCCTAAACCCCTGCGGCCCTGCAAGGCCTTCAGCTTGCTCTTCATAGGGAACTGGGCAGTGCAGTTTAGGGCCTAGGGTTTAGGGGTTTAGGGGTTTCGAGGTTTAGGGGTTTAGGGTTTAGGGGTTTAGGGGTTTAGGGGTTTAGGGGTTTAGGGGTTTAGGGGTTTAGGGTTTAGGGTTTAGGGGTTGGAACAGCTGAGGGGTTTAGGGTTTAGGGTTTAGGGTTTTGATCCCAACAACCCTCACCTAAACCCAAGAAAGCCCGAAACACCAACCCCCAAGAAACCCCAATGTAGGGAGGCTAGGGAGTTTCGGATTCAGGATTTAGGGGTGTGCGGCTTTAAAGGCTGGTGTGTAGGGCTTAAGGGTTTTCAGGGCTCAAAGGCTCAAGGGTTTAAGGCCTTAAGGGTTTAGGGTTTCGGGGTTTAGGGTTTAGGGTTTATAGGGTTGAGGGTTTATAGGGTTTGGGGTTTAGGGTTTAGGGCTTAGGGCTTAGGGGGCTGATGGGCCAAGCCCCAAGCTAAAAGCCGCTGCGAGGCAGCTGGAGAGCACCTTAGCCACCTTCCTCCCCTTGGCGCCTTGGGCGTTCGACTTGGGGTTTAGGGCTTCGGGGTTTAGGGTTTAGGGGTTTAGGGGTTTAGGGTTTCGGGTTAAGGAGTTAGGGGTTTAGGGTTTAGGGGGTTAGGGGTTTAGGGTTTAGGGGTTCAGGCCCTCTGGCTGAGGCCTTCCGTTCCGATTTCCACAGGGTTTCTTGTGGGCGCGTAGGTCTTCTCGGGGAGGCATCGAAGCCGAACGCCCTAAACCCTCATCGGATGGCTTCTGATGTTAGGGTTTAGGGTTTAGGGTTTAGGGTTTAAAGGTTAGGGTTAAACCCTTATCGGATGGCTTCAGATGTTAGGGTTTAGGGTTTAGGCTTGCAGGCTCTTGCAAGGGCTTGTGTTTTGGGGGCCATGGGCTTCTGGGGAAGCTTCTGGAACTCTGGCGGGCCCGCCGTAATTAAACCCTAAACACCGATTGTAGCTCAAACCCCCTAGACCCAGCCACCTGCGACGACCCTGGATAAGTTGGGCCCCTTTCAGCACTAGGAACGTCAAGGCATGTAGAGAGAGGATTACTTGGGAGGGGGGCTCTGGTTTTGCCCTAAACCCGAGGCCCTAAACCTTAAGCCCTAAACCCTAAACCCAATACCCCTAAACCCTAAATGAACCCTGGCTAGGCCTTAAACCCTGCGATTTCAGGTGCGGAGAGAGGCGGCTCGGACGTCGCAGGTGGAGGAGGCCTTCGGGCTTTGCCGGCTCTAGGGTTTGGGGTTTGGGGTTTAGGGTTTGGGGTTTAGGGTTTAGGGTTAGGGTTTAGGGTTTAGGGTTTAGGGTTTCGGGTTTCGGGTTTAGGGTTTAGGGTTTAGGGTTTAGGTTTTAGGGTCTAGAATCCCTATTAGGGACTATAATAGGGGGGGTATTAGAATCCCCATGAGGGACTGCTGGTATCAGGGCGGAGCATCCCAACCGAATCCCCACGCCCTCAACCCTAAACTGGGGGGAGATGGCCGCGTGGAGCAGCTCAAAACGTCATTCCCTAAACCCTGAACCCTGAACCCTAAACCCTTAACCCTTAACCCTAAACCCTAATTAAACTCTAAACCCTAAACCCTAAACCCTAAACCCTAAACCCAGCTTCCTCGCAAGCCCTCTTCGCCTCAACTCGGCATCCCCACAGAGCCCTCAAACCCTCAAACACCACCCTGAACTGGCCCTAAACCCTCGACCCTAGACCCTAAACCCTACCCCCTAAACCCTAAACTTCGACTTTCAACCCCCCCCCCCCCCACCTCCCCAAAGCCCGAACTTCAACAAACCCCTGTGCGCGCGCGCACGCCGCGCGCGCGCGCGCGCGCGCGCGCGGGCGGGGGCCAGGATTCGGAGGACGCCAAGGCCGAATCCGGAAAGACTAACCCCCAGGACCCGAGGGGTTTAGGGTTTAGGGTTTAGGGTCTAAAAGGGTCTACAGGGTGGGTTTAGGATGTGGAGGGTTTGAGGGTTTGTGGCTTCGGCTTTTTGTTCAAGACTTTTTGGGTGTACAGGGTGGGGTTAGGATGTACAGGGTTTGGGTTTGAGGAATTAGGTCTTTTTTGGTAAGGGTTTTTGGGGTTTGTAGGGTTTGGGGTGTATGGGGTTTATGGTTTATAGGGATTAGGGTTGATGGGGTTGAGGGTTTTAGGGGCTATGGGTTTCGGGTTGTGGCTTTCAGTGTTGATGGCTTCATGAGCCCAAACAGCGAGAACATGCTGATCATTCCTGGTTCAGGGTCCGAGGGTTAAGGGCTCAGCCTGCGAAACCCGTAGCCGAATAACCCTAGACCCTAAACCCGAAACCCTAAACGCTAAACCCTAAACCCTGAACCCTGAACCCTAAACCCTGAACCCTAAACCCTAAACCCTAAACCCTAAACCCTAGCCCTAAACCCGAAAAGGAGCGCAGCCAGATCCTTTCTCTCATGGCTCCCTGTCTGGCAGCTGGTGGAGCTTAGGTTGCTAGGACCCAGAGTAGACCCTTATTCCTAAACCCTAAACCCTAAACGCTAAACGCCTAAACCCTAAACCCTAAACCCTAAACCCTAACCCCTAAACCCTAAACCCTAGCCCTAAGCCTAAGCCTAAGCCCCAACCCTAAACCCTAAACCAAGGGGTTTGGGGTTTAGGGTTTCGGGTTTAGAGCTCGGACCCAGGGTAGGCCCTGATTCCCTTTTTTCAGGGTTTAGGTTCCCTCACAAGCCCTGTTATCCCAAAAAGGGCACCCTTCTTATTCCCGGGTACTCTAAGCCCGACACCCTCATTCCTAAACCCTAAGCCACCGAGGTTACTTTTGGGTCTAGGTTTACAAGACTAGGACAATTCTACATGTACCTCGTGGGTTCAAGCCGAAGCCCCAAGCCCAGAAACTTTCAGCACAGAAGAAAACACCCTTGACCCAAAACCCTCAACCCTAAACCACCCTTAACCCTTTTTGCACCCAACACATCTTGCAGAGGGTCTGGTCCTGGGGGGAGGTATGGGGGTACGTCCCTTGACCTGCAGGCAGCCGCTTCTGGCATGCGCACCAACCTGGACATGGACCGGTCGACGGACCGACCAGAGCACTTCTCTCATGCTGAGGGTGTGCAAGATCAACAAAGAGTCATCTGTGCGTGATGCAAGAGAACCGCGTGGTGGCGCTACCGCTGCTGCGGGTGCCACAAGAACGCCGGTGTGCACCGGCAGTTCATCCCCGGACATTGGAGCCCTTTGCACCTCCGGCTCAGCGATCAAGACTCTGCGAGAGCTTGAGCTCGTAAGAGAAAGCATGGCAAGATCCACCACAATCTTGGGGGTTTATGAAATAGGGGACCCCCAATATAGATCCCCAAATCGTAGACTTAGTAGATTTTTTCTGGAGTATGGGCCCCAATACGGTACCCCTAATTTCGGAAACCCCAATTTGTCATGGATGTGTAGGTGCATTATTAGTGCCAGCTGACTCAGGCAAAAGCCGAAGCTCACTCGAATGGGTGTGTGGTTCTGGGGGGGGGGGGGTTGGGGGGCCACTAACCACCAGATGTGGGAGCCCCTCCACCCCCCCCCCCCTTCCTTTCACCATCTTGAGGCCCCAAACGTCACTTGAGCCTTCTTGCGGACATGAATTAGTGGGGGGAGACGCCTGAAACAAACCCACTCAGCCCCTAAACATCCTAAGCCTTGTCTGGGCCTTACTTGGGGTTGGGGCCAACTTGAACTTCGGGTTTAGGGTTTACTATTCAGGGTTTAGGGTTGTAGGGTTTAAGGCTTAAGTTTAAGGTCTAGCATGATAAGGGTGTAGGGTTTAGGGTTTAGGGTTTAGGGTTTGGGGGGCCTCGGGCTTTGAGGTTCGTCAGCTGGATGCCCACCGAGCCACAGTCTGGGGCAAGATCGCCGAGGATCATCGCGCCTCCGGCGAGACTTCGGGAGTTCTTAGGGCTGAGAGTTGCAGTTTAGGGTTTAGGGTTTAGCGTTTCGGGTATAGGGTTTAGGGTTTAGGGTTTGGGAAAAGTTAGGCGCGTGGAAAAAGTAGGCATGAAGCCCTGGTAGGGAGTTTTTCCTACTTATATGCCTGATAGACTCCCCCTGTTGCCCTGGGGGTTGTCAGGCGATGTCCTTTATGCTGATTCTTCGTAGGGAATGAATCGTTTAGGGTTTAGGGTTCAGGGTTTAAGGGCTTATCATCGGGGGTAGTCTAATCTCCATGAAGGACTGTGGGAACATCCCAACCCAAAGCCCCAAAGACCCAGCAGCCTCAACACACGCTTCGGGGTTTAGGGTTTAGGGTTTAGGGTTTAGGGTTTTGGGCTTAGGGCTTAGGGTTTAGGGTTTAGGGTTTGGGGTGTTTGCCCCTGCTGCCCCCCGAAGCCCTAAACCCCAAACCCCCCCAAGCTTGCAGAATCGCCCAGGAAACCTTGGCCACTGCCTGGAGCAGCCTGGCTTTACTCCTAGGGTTTAGGTTCAGGGTTTGGGGTTTAGGGTCTAGGGTCTAGGGTTTAAGGTTTGGGGTTTAGGGTTTAGGGTTTAGGGTTAAGGGCACATACACCCTGCACCACTAGAACCCCTATGTCAACCCTCTGGACCCCGAGCTTTTTGGTTCGGGGGTTTTCTGTTTAGGAGCCGCCGGTCCCTAAAGTTTGGCGTGCTGAAAAAAAAGCGCTGCCAGGAAGCTACAGGGCTTTCTGCAGACATCGCAGCTGGGCGACCGTGGGGCCAAACTCCTTGAGGACCGCCCCGCAAATCCACCCAAGCGGTGAAGCAGGCTGTAGGGCTGTTGAAATGCAGGGTGGTTTAAGGTTTAGGCTGAGGGGTTTAGGGTTTCATGGGCAGATAGAGGGTTTCAATTTCCTGAAGTGTTGTTCGGCAATGTTTCTAGGCTTCCCTGTACTCAAGACTATACTTAGAAGGCTTATACGGACTACACCCCCCCTTCCCTCCCTCACGAAAGCCCTACTGTAAACCCTGAACCCTAAACCCTAAACCCTAAACCCTAAACCCGAGGAGACTGCCGCCGAACTTGCGGGCGAAAAGAGTGGTCCCGGCGCCGAGGCACCCAAACTTACGGGGACTGGAGATGGGTGAGCTTAGGGTTTAGGGTTTCGGGTTTAGGGTTTGGGGTTTCGGGTTTAGGGTTTGGGGTTTGGAGTTTAGGGTTTGGGGTTTAGGGGTTGAGGGCTTGGGGTTTAGGGTTTGGGGTTTCGTGTTTAGGGTTTAATTCGGGTTTGGAGTCTAGGTTTTGAGGGTTTTAAGGATTTAAGGGCTCAAGGGTTTAAGGGGACTAACTATATGAGTATATAGGGGTTTCGAAGTTTGCTTGAAGGCTCCGGGTTATTGTTCAGGATCTAGGGTTTCGGGATGCTTTAATTTCCTCTCTGTAGCTGTGGTACAGGGGTAAGGGCTGCTCAAAGTTAACTGCCCAACTCTTTGGCTCTCTCTTTTGTGCTTGCACAAAAAAAGGTGCCACCTTTGAGATCGAGCCCCAGATCCCAAAAGCTGAGCCCTAAGCCCCCGGCCATGCCTCCGCCCTAGACCCTGGAAGGCCCAAGCCCTGAGCCACAAAACCTGAAACTTTAATAGCCTGAAACTTTAAACCATCCTAAGCCCAGACCATCCTAAACCCCAATGCCATCCTAGAGGCCCCAAAGCCAGTATCCCTAAACCCTAAACCCTAAACCCTAAACCCTAAACCCCAAACGCCTGTACCCAGTCCTGCGCTGCCCGCGCGGCACCGCTGGGCTTGGCCTCTGGGGCCCTGACAGACGAGCAGGTGCAGGCCGGCAGGGCAGAACACTCGGCTGGTAAGGTTTAGGGTTTAGGGTTTAGGGTTTAGGGTTTAGGGTTTAGGGTTTAGGGTTTAGGGTTTAGGGTTTAGGGTTTAGGGTTTAGGGTTTAGGGTTTAGGGTTTAGGGTTTAGGGTTTAGGGGTTAGGGTTTGAGGCAGCGACGAGGGGGGGGGGGGCCGGTTTATGGTTCAAGGCACTTGGCAGCCCAGATCCCAGAAAACCCCAAACCCTGAACACCCTAACCCCCAAACTTTAAGCCCTGAACCCCAAAACCCAAACCCCAAACCTAAACCCGAAAGCCCTAAGCCCTAAAACCCTAAACCCTACAACCCTAAACCCGAAAATCCTAAGCCCCAAACCCTAAACCCCAAACCCTAAACCCAAAACCCTAAACCCCAAACCCTAAACCCCAAACCCTGAACCCTCAAACCTAAACCCCAAACCCTAAACCCCAAACCCTAAACCCCAAACCCTAAACCCCAAACCCTAAACCCTAAACCCTAAACCCTAAACCCTATAAACCCTAAACCCTAAAAAAGGGATGTTGCAGGTCAGCTCCAACCACGAGGCCCTGGGATGCGCGCGGCTCCTGGGTGGCGTGCAGAAGGCTGGACTCCGGCCCTTCTGAAGGGGGCTTAGGGTTTAGGGTTTAGGGTTTAGGGTTAAGGGCTTAAGGGTTTAGGGTTTAGGGTTTTCCGGAGTTCAAGACTTAAGGGGGTTCTACATATCACGGACTGGGGGTTTGAAGCCAAGAGCTGAGGGCTTTTTGAATTCTAGGGTGGCCTTGTATCTCTATAAGCCCTACACCCCATCCCGAAACCCTAACTCACCTCGTTGGGGTTTAGGGTTTAGGGTTTAGGGTTTAGGGTTTAGGGTTTAGGGTTTAGGGTTTAGGGTTTAGGGTTTAGGGTTTAGGGTTTAGGGAGACTCTCTTGGAGGCCAGCTGCGCCTTTGGAGGCTGGACGCCCAACTCCGACCAGAAAGGCGCGCGGCTGCAGGGGATGACGGGTGGGTTTAGGGTTTAGGGTTCAGGGTTTAGGGTTTAGGGTTTCGGGTTTAGGGTTCAGGGGAGCGGATCAGGTTTCTCCCGAGTTTAGGGTATATCATGTGTCTAGGGTGTGGGTGTAGGGTGTATAGACTCTGTTTCGTGTTTGGGATGTGCAGTTGTAGGGTATGCTTGGACTCGCCTCGGGCATTTCAGAGGTCAGCTGCTTGGGCACCCAAGACTGAAACCCTCCGCCCTAACAACGCCCCCTCCAAAATCCCCTACAACCCTACCCCACCTTCTCCTTTTCTCCAGAGAAAAGGCACCAATTCCTGGACTAAACCCTAAACCTTAAACCCTAAACCCCTAAACCCCTAAACCCCTAAACCCCTAAACCCCTAATCCCCTGAACCCCTCAACCCCTCAACCCCTCAACCCCTAAACCCCTCAACCCCTAAACCCCTAAACCCTCAACCCCTAAACCCTCAAAACCCCTAAACCCCGAAACCCCTAATCCCCTAAACCCCTCAACCCCTAAACCCCTAATCCCCTAAACCCCTCAACCCCTCAACCCCTAAACCCCTCAACCCCTAACCCCCCCTAAACCCCTCAACCCAAACCCCGAAACCCTAATCCCCTACACCCCTAAACCCCCCTAAAACCCTCAACCCCTCAACCCCTAATCCCCTAAACCCCTAAACCCCTAATCCCCTAAACCCCTAAACCCCTCAACCCCTAAACCCCTAAACCCCTAATCCCCTAAACCCCTAAACCCCTAAACCCCTAAAACCCTAAACCCTAAACCCCAAACAGTAAACCCTAAACCCTAAACCCTAAACCCGAAGCCCTAAACCCTAAACCCTAAACCCTAAACCCTAAACCCTAAACCCTAAGCCCTAAACCCTAAACCCTAAACCCTAACGAGGTGAGTTTCTGCAAGTGGACCTCGGCACCCCTGTGGCCCTGGCGGGTCTTGCCGTCCAGGGCCGCGCTCCCGCCTCAGGCTCGGTGGGGTTTGTAGGGTTTGGGGTTTAGGGTTTAGGGTTTAGGGTTTAGGGTTTAGGGTAGTTTAAGTTTAGGGTTTAGGGTTTTGCGTTTTGGGTTGTAGGGCTTAGGGTAGTTTAGGGTTTAGGGTTTACGGTTTTAGGGTGCGGCTTGTATGAGGATGAAGGGCTTGCCAGGCTGATGGGGTTTAGGAGTTGGGGTCAGGATTTTTCGGCTTCAGGTTCAGAGTTCTCCACCTCGAGTCGCAACTCCTTAACCCTAAAACCCTAAACCTTAAACCTTTAAGCCCCAAAACCCCCAAAAGCCCTGGACCATTTTTGACAACAATCAGTCAGGAAGAACCACAGCCACGACAAAACACATCCCTAAACCCTAAACCCTAGCCCTAAACCCTAGCCCTAAACCCTAAACCCTAAACCCTAAACCTAAAATCCGGAAGAGGCGCCTGGGAGCAGACCGGGCCACTACTGGATCGGCTCCTGGACCCCAATGACCCCGTGCTCCGGCTTGTTTAGGGTTTAGGGTTTAGGGTTTGGGGTTTAGGGTTTAGGGGGCGTCAAGGGTTGTTAGGGGTTCGAGGGGTTTAACGGGTCGAAGGGGCGTTAAGGGGTTTAAGGGTTTGAGGGATTAGGGGTTGAAGGGTTCAAGGGCTGTTTAGGGGCTTAGGAGTTTGGGGGTTGAGTTTGGTTAAGGGCCGAGGGTTTTGGGGCTTTGGATTTAGAGGTTAGAGTTAGGGGGAGGGGGCGGGGGGGTCAGCTAAACCCTAAACCCTAAACCCTAAACCCTAAACCCTAAACCCTAAACCCTAAACCCTAAACCCTAAACCCTAAACCCTAAACCCTAAACCCTTTGTTTTTTCGCTTGCGTGTGTGTGCGCGCACCCTGATTCGAAGCAAAGGGCTTTTTCGAACTCGGGGGATGCAGGGCAGGCAGCAAGGAAACTGTCCCTGATCTTCGCTAGATCAGTGTTAGGGATCCTTTTTACTTTTTGGGTTATGGGGTTTCTTATATATAAACAAAAATGATCCTTTTTTCTTCCTAGGGGAACAGGGATTAAGTTCGTAAATGATAGTCCCAAAACTTCGAAGTAGCCTAGAACCTTCCACAAGCCTCACACCCGAAACTACTTGAGGAGAGGGTTTAGGGTTTAGGGTTTAGGGTTTAGGGTTTAGGGTTTAGGGTTTAGGGTTTAGGGTTTAGGGTTTAGGGTTTAGGGTTTAGGGTTTAGGGTTTAGGGGGAAGAACGGTGGGGGGGGGGGTGATTCCCAATACTGTATAGAGGTACCTATCCTGTGCTTCCTGCCCGGAGCCTTAAACCCCCCAAAACCCTAAGCCTAAACCCTAAACCCTCAGCCCTCAGCCCTCAACCCTCAACCCTAAACCCTAAACCCTAAACCTAAACCCTAAACCCTAAACCCTAAACCCTAAACCCTAAACCCTAAACCCTAAACCCTAAACCCTAAACCCTAAACCCTAAACCCTAAACCCTAAACCCTAAACCCTAACCCTAGGTGTGTAGGGTTTAGGAACAGAGGGGTTTGAAGCCCTATGGCAAATTCCCAAATGCCCCAGGTACCCCCGGCTCGCCTTTTCAAGCGGCCCCCAGTGCGACTGATCCATGCGTCTCGGCTTCCGCTGTTTAGGGTTTGGGGTTTAGGGCTTAGGGTTTAGGGCTTAGGGTTTAGGGTTTAGGGTTTAGGGTTTAGGGTTTAGGGTTCAGGCGAATTTTCAGGGCGCAGTTATGAGTGGTAGGGGGTTTACGGTTTAGGGTTTAGGGTTGAGGGTTTTTGGGGTTTTGGGATTAGGGTTAGTAGTAGGGAATTTAAGATAAGGGGTGTAGGGTTTGGGGCTTAGGGCTCTTGAAAGTTCGGGCGCAGATCAATCTTGGGGTTGGAGCAAGGTCAGGGCTTTTTTTTGGGGACTTGGGGCTGTTGAAGGCTCAGATAGGGTGTAGGGTTTGGCGGGGTACAAGATGTTTTAGGTAGGGTGGAAATAATTTGCCTTGCAATATGGACGAACGAGGGCTCCAAGCGTTAGAGCTGAGATGCGTTGGTGCTTTCTAGGGTACGCAACTTTTTCAGCTGAGTTGCGCTTGGGGAACCCTAAACCCTAACTACCCCCTAGTTTCCCCCCAAACCCTAACACCCTCATCCTCAAGCCCTAAACCCTCAAGCCTGAACCCTAAACCTTCAACCCTGAACCCTCAACCCGGCAGACTGCTCAGGACATCTTCATCTTGACCCACGCAAGGCATGGTGCGTTGGAGGGCGGTGTCTTGGACAGGAAACTTTAGGTGGACCACCTCACACCTCTAGTTCATGGCCTGGAACTCAAATTCCCTTGTAAGGGCTAGTAAGTCACCACAACCCCGCAACTGTCCTTCCTTTGGTGCCATTCATACCGAGTTAAGGCTTTTCTCGTTTGTTTTTTGGCATGGGGGGGGGGGGGGGGCGTGGGTTGGGGGAGGGTTTTGGGTGTGGGGCTTTTGGGGGCGTAGGAAATTGTGGGCTTTGAGACGAGATGAGAGTCGCCCCTGTCTGCCCCACGCTGCGCGGGGGGCTCAGTTTAGGGTTTGGGGCTCAGGGTCCCAGGGTGGGCAGTGTTACGCGTCATCCGAAAGACACGCAGAGATGGGGTTCTCGGGCTGCCCAGAGTACCAAGAGCGCCGGGGGTTTAGGGTTAGGGTTTAGGGTTTAGGGTTTAGGGTTTAGGGCAGCAGTAGAACCTTCAGCCGCCAACATGCCGTCCGGAAGCCTTGAAATAAAACGTCTCCAGCACCTAACATTGCCATCCCCCAAGCCCTCGAACCCTATCATCTGGGATGTTCCCCCTTACACTAAACAGTCCTTAATGGGGATTCTAGTACCCCCCCCCATTAACATCTCTATTCAGGACCTTTAGTAGAAGGGGGAACATCGCAACCTATAAGCCTGAATGACACCCAGAACGCTAAACCCTAAACCCTAAACCCTAAGCCCTCAACCCTAAACCCTAAACCCTAAACCCTAAACCCTAAGCCCTCAGCCCTACGCCCTACGCCCTAAGCCCTTCCTGCATGCTAAGGCCGACCGGACTTCACACCTGCACAGCTGGACTATGATCAGCTGGCCAAGGCAGATCGCCAGGACAAGGCGGGAGGAGCATTCTGGTGCCTTGTGCGTCCCTAAACCCTAAACCCTAAACCATTTACCTTAAGCCGCACAGCTCCACCCTAAACCTTAAACCCTAAAAACCCTAAACCCTCAAGACCGGGATAGTACAAATTGTATGTGACATCACTACGAAAGTACAAAGTACTTTGTCTAGACAAGTTGGCAGCACACACAGCCCATTGAGCCAAGATGTCCCAGGAGGCCAGATGTACTTAAACAAGGCTTCAAAGATGTTCAAATTTCTTAAACTCCGGACGCCCCTTCGACCAACAAAGAGCTTGGCCAAAGCAAATCCCACCCGAGCTTTCCAGAAATAATCCCACATGGCCCCTCCAACCTCAAGATGTACAGAAAAGAGTTAAAGAGTTAAGGAGGAGCCCCAAACAGCCCCCCCACAAAGGCAAAAACAAAACCCAGCCAATACCAGCCCAAAACTTTCGCCCAACACTTTCGCCCCATGCCTCCGGACCAGAGCCCTATACGACCTCCATAGACCCTGATGCCTTGTATCTTTGTCATAAGCCCTGGCACCCTAAACCCAAGTATTTCTGGTATCCACAGATGGGACCTCCGTGCGCCAGGTGGATTTCTTCGAGCTGCTCCTAGTGCGCCTCCGGCAGGCACGGACATTTTTTTAACCCGAAACCTTCCACACCTTCCAAGCCCTCATTTAGAGTTTAGGGTTTAGGGTTTAGGGTAAGCCCAAAACCCTAAACCCTGAACCCTAAACCCGAAACCTAAACCCCAGGCAGCCTGCAGCCCTTCTAAACCCCAAACCCCAAGAGCCCTAAGATTTAGGGCTTAGGGTTTAGGGCTTAGGGTTAAGGGTTTACCCCAAACTGCCGCCCCCTGATCTAGAAGTCCTAAAATGTGTACCTAGATGCCTCCCAAAAGCCTTGAAGCCTCCCCCTCATCCCCGCTAAGCCCTACCAAACCCTAACCCCGCAACTCTTACACCCTAAGCAGTAAACCCTTGTGGGAAGCCGAAGACTGGCGTTAACGCTCCACAACCCCAAAAAGCCCGAAAAGTCTGTAAAACAACCAAAAGCCCGTCAAAACGCGAAGAACCTTAAAGGTCCCCAGACGCCTTAGAGCCTTCAAAGCCCCTTAAACCCCTACAAAGCCCCTACAAATGCCCTTAAAGCCCCTAGCAAAACCACCAAAAAATCTTAAACATGCCCTAAAAGCCTAAAACCCTAAAGCCGCCAAAACATCCCTGCAAGCCTGTAAAAGACCCAAAACCCCTCAAAAGAACCCTCAAATGCCTTTAGAAAAACACAAAGCGCCTCAGAAAGCCCTCAGCAGGCCCTGAAGGCCCTGGGCAGCTCGGTGCCAGCCCTGCAGTTGTCCCCCTCAGAAGCTTGCCCGGGAAGGCCGTGACATTCTGGTTTAGGGTTTAGGGTTTAGGGTTTAGGGTTTTCAGAAATGGTCTATCGTTCGGGCGCCCTTCGAACGAGACTTTTTGAACGAAAGCTGTCGATGAAAGGTTTGGCCGGACGTTTTGACCGAAATGTTTTGATCGAGGGCCTCGGTTTTGCACTTAGGAGTAGAGGATGAAGTGAATTGAACATTTTGCATCACACAGGCGCTTTGGATTAACCATGTACTTCAGCTCGGCTGGTCAGCAGGTTAGACATGTAAATCGAGTACTACTCTTCAGGGTTTACCCTTAAACCCTAGACCTTAAACCCTAAACCCTAAACCCTAAACCCTAAACCAGCTGAGAGCTTGGTCAGGAATGAGGCGTTGGGATTTCGAGTCTATCTCGCTTGGGCTGAAGCAGGGCTGAGTGGTGGGGCTCGGGGTAGGGCTTGACTTGTATTTGTTGCTCCTGCAAGTGCACTTCACTCGTCCCCATGACGATACTGATACTGTTGATTCGGTGTTGTTTCTGACATCGCCAAGAGCTGCCGATAGAGGTATCTTTCGCGACCTTTGGGAAAAAAAGACCTTTAAGCGTTTTAGGGTTTAAAGTTTAAGAGTTTAGGGTTTAAGAGTTTGGGGTTTAGGGTTGCTTGATGTCAAGCTGTTGCTAGAAAGGGCTTCTCAGATCTTTGGGTGCCAGAATGCGATTGTTTCAGCCATGGGTCCAGCTGTATGGATTAAAAAGTAGATGCTTGCTGCACTGCTTTTACGTTTTACAAAGAACAAACAGTCCAGTCCTGGCCTTTCTGGCGACACATACCCCTCCCACACAAGTGCTGCAAGGTGACAAGGTTCGCAGACGCAAGCCTGGGCCCTCGAAGCATCTCCAAACCCGGCAGCACGAGAGAGAATCAAAATGGTACAGTCATCTGCCGACCCAAGGACATCCTGGGTGGAAAGAACACCGCCGAGAGCAATCGCATGCTACAGAGCCTTGGACGGGGCATGTAGGTTGTTTCGCAGCCCTGCCCTGAAACCCGAAACCCGAAACCCTAAACCCTAAACCCTAAACCCTAAACCCTAAACCCTAAACCCTGAACCCCCAGCCCCTCCACCCCCACAACCGCCCCCCCCCCCCCCCCCCCCCCCCCCCCCCCCCCAACCCACGGGAACATAGGCACCCAGGCCGGTCCCCGACTGTAGCAGGTCGACAGAGGCTCATCGTTCCTTCAGGTCTACGGCTATCATCTATCTCTTGTAGACTTGGTAGCCCAGTGGTACTCCTTTGCCCTTCTGTCGGTTCCAAGGTTCCCTTATCAACTAACCAACCCCAAAAAAGGGAAACCTAACCCTAAACCCTAAACCCTAAACCCTAAACCCTAAACCCTAAACCCTAAACCCTAAACCCTAAACCCTAAGACACGGTTACCGGGCTACCAAGTAGAACTGTACAAGTCCACTTGCATGCCGACCCAAGGTGCCATCCCCCCGAAGGCTCTTGGGGACATTTAAGGTTTTGTACGGTTTAGGGTTTAGGGTTTAGGGTTTAGGGTTTAGGGTTTAGGGTTTAGGGTTTAGGGTTTAGGGTTTAGGGTTTAGGGTTTAGGGTTTAGGGCGCATATTGGGCTCAAAGACCATGGCACAGAAGGCCACGCATATCATCACAAAAGGGCTGGAGCCCTACACCTCGTAGGTAGGACTTCAACCACCCCTCTGTTGCCGAACCTACAGCGAACCCTAAACCCTAAACCCTAAACCCTAAATCCTAAATCCTAAACCCTAAACCCTAAACCCAAACCCAAATTAAGGCCTTTAAGCAAGGTTGCTTTGCTACCTGGCGCTCCGCAAGAAGCTCGATACGGAGTCGGCTACCTGGGCTTCATAGTCGGCATAAATGACTCCAAGAACCCGTTTGGAGTTTTTTTTTGCCCAGTAACCCTAAACCCTAAACCCTAAATCCTGGTGCACCATGATTGTGGTACCCCTGGTCATGAATCATGTTTGGGTAGGGATGGTTGAAATCAGTTCAGGGCTGGGGTGTTTAGGGCTTAGATGTTTGGCTGTTGAGTTTAAGCTCGGGATGGCTGAAGGTTTTTGGTTTAGGGCTTAGGTTGGTATGTTGCCCCTTCACACTAACAGTCCCTAAGACTGGATACAGTACCCCCCTCCCCCTCCCCCGCCCGCATTATAATCCCCTAAACCCTAAACCCTAAACCCTAAACCCTAAACCCTAAACCCTAAACCCTAAACCCTGAACCCTGAACCCTGAACCCCGAACCCTGAACCCTAAACCCTAAACCCTAAACCCTAAACCCTAAACCCTAAACCCTAAACCCTAAACCCTAAACCCTAAACCCTAAACCCTAAACCCAAACCCTAAACCCTAAACCTGATTAAGGAGCTGTTAGTATAAGGGGGAACATCCCAAGGTTTAGGGCTTACTTGTGGCTGAGAGGGCCTGGCCATGTGTTGCATCCCGGAGCCTCGGGTTCTTCGCTCAGCAGGGCTTAGGGTTTAGGGTTTAGGGTTCAGGGTTTAGGGTTTAGGGTTTAGGGTTTAGGGTTTAGGGTTTAGGGTTTGGGTTTTGGGGTTTGGGGTTTAGGGTTTAGGGTCTATCCCCAACTCCTAGCAGCCTCTTTGATCTGACTTCTCATTCATGAGGCCCCTTTCTGTTGTACCTTTGGGTTGTGCACCGGAAGGCAGCTGGGATCTTCAAGCTGGAGGATCAGTGGATCACAAAGTTTACAATTTCGTGCAGCCACGAAACTTGGCCCAATGCAGAAGTTGCTTCCGGGCTGGGCCCTCCTGATCCGTGTATCCCCAACCCATGAACCTGCAAGTGCTGCGTTGCCAGGCGCAAACCAGAACCCCTTACTAGCCCTCGAGGCCCTTTGAACTTTTGAAAGGGAAGCCTCTCGCTCTCTCTCTCTCTCTCTCGCTCTCTCTCGCGCTCTCTCTCTCTCTCTCTTTCTCTTTCTCTCCCTCCCTCTCTCTCTCTCTCCCTTTCTCTATATATCTATACTACACATTATATTTCAATATATACATATAAAATGTTTATGTACATGTACAATACATACAATGAAGAATATCTATCTATATGTCTATACATATATTCAGATTAGATAGACATATTTTTAAATATTTTATTTCAGCAGCTCTCGCTTGGGGCAAGCAGCCTGAGCCTAGGATTTCTGCGGGACTTTGTTGCACTAAGGACTCTGTGGTTTTGGGGTTTGGGGTTTAGGGTTGAGGTTGAGGGTAACCCCTAATCTCAAAATCCCAAACCCCCTATACTCCCAAACCCTGAGCCCTAAACCCGAAACCCTAAACCCAAAACCCCTAAACCCCAAACCCTAAAACCTAAACCCTAAATCACCTTAAGCCCTTTTAAGGACGGCAAGCACTGGTCGCCCTTCACTTGTGCGGGCGACTCCGACAAGCCAAAGGCCAGATGGGTCGAGTCTGGTTGTTTAGGGTTCAGGGTTTAGGGTTTGGGGTTTAGGGTTTAGGGTTTAGGGTGTAGGGTTTAGGGTTTAGGGTTTAGGTGAACGAGCAGAAAGCCCGTGATTTGAAAGGCCGCCATCGCTAGCACAAAAGGGCACTGTGCAACGTGAAGAGAAGAACCCCTCCACCTTTTCGGGTTCAGGGTTGAGGGGCCCCAAGTTCTACTAGTAGCGCGCATAGGGCGTTACCTTAGAGACATGAGTCGCTGCAGAAAGGCTGGGTTGCAGGTAAAGCCTTGTATGCCAGCTCATTCACCGGGCCTCCGGCTATGGAGCTCCCTAAACCCTCAACCCTCAACCTCAACACCCTAACAGCATCCAGGGCTCCTCTCTAACCAGAAGCGACCCTAGAATGCCTCAGAGCACCAACAACCCTAAACCCGAAACCCTGAACCCTAAACCCAAAACCCTAAACCCTAAACCCTACACCCCAAGCAGGTGCGACTCTTCGAGGGACCGGAGAATGCTAGCCAGGCGGGCTCAGGGGTGTAGGGGTTTCACTTGTCAGGGATATAAGGAGGGACCCCTAGAAGGGATCTTATTCTTGGTTTGGGGTTTAGGGTTTAGGGTTTAGGGTTTAGGGTTTACGGTTTAGGGTTCTATAGAACCCCTTATATATACATACATAGCCATATAGGTACCTTATAAAGTCCCTATAATATGCCCAAGCAGCCCTTACATTGCCCCTAAGGTCCCTCATAAGGGTCCCTCCTTTAGTCCCTTGACATGATCTTGATGGACTTTCGAGTATAGGTCGCCTTGCCAAGACTGTGGGGTGGTTTAAAGTACCTATTCCCAAATCAAAATGGGTAGCTATTCGGGTAGCTTTTAGGGGTCCGGTCCTTTTTTTTGTTTCCTCAGGGTGTCGTGCCATATAGGGGACCCAGAAAGGTACCCCAAATCTAGGGAACTGCCCAAATACCAATAAGTTAGTTTCCTTTTTTGTCAGAATTCAGGATTTAAGGGGCCCTTGTCCTAGTGGTCTATCCCTTCTAAGGAAGTTTGTACAATCCCCACGTAAACATGAACATAAACTCTCAACCCTTGATGTTCAGGCGGGCAAAAATTTCAGGATCCTCCTATGATGTAGGGGAGATTCCTGAAAAGGGGTGTAGGGGTTTGGGGTTTAGGGCCTTAGGGGTTGAGTGGTTTGGGGGTTTGGGGGGTTACAGATCTTCGGGGTTTTGGGCTTTCTGAGAACCGAATCGTTCAGGTGCGCTACCACTCTCTCTGGGCCGCCGGGCTGTGGAAAGTCTGTTGAAGGTTTAGGGTTTTAAGGGCTTTTAGGACCTAGGGTTGAACTAGGGTTAAGGCAAGGTTTAGGGTAAGGGTGTTGTTCCAAGGGGGGCCAGGAGTTTTGAGTTACCGTTTACTATTCAGTACTTATACAAGACTCCAAGGAATATTAAACATGTTGTTTTCATGAAGGGAAGGGGCGTATAGCTTGGCATTTACAGGGGCTCAGGACGGCGGAGGGGTAGACCCTACACCCTGAAGTTTTGCCGTGGGTCTATGGGCCAGCACATTGAGTGACACGGAATCTACGAAAGAGGATGCCCCCCGGTCCTCCCCCTTTCAACCCCCTCGGACAATAAGGAGCAATGGTTTAGGGGTTTAGGCGCACAACAGCAATAATGGTGAACATCCGCAGGTTTAGACCATCCTGGGTCCTCCCCCATCCTGATTTTCGTAACAACCCTAAACCCTAAGCTCTTGAGACAGACACGAGTCCCAGATTCCTGTTGGGCTTTCCGTGTTTCCACGGCCAGGGGGAGCCAGTTGAAGGAGGGTTACGGGTGTGAGAGATTCAGGGGCTCAGGGGTTTAGGGCTTTGAAATTCGGGGCTCTGGGTTGGGGCTTAGAACTGGGGTTGGGATGACCCTACACCCTAAATGAAAACCCCAAATCCAAAAACAAAAATCACCCCCTCCCTCCAAAAAAAGAGAGATAAACATAACCTACATACAAACAAAGCAGCAAAAAAAAAAAACAGCACAACAACACTTAAACAAAAGCTTAAACCCAGCCAAGGCCCCTGCCCAGAAGCCCTGCCGTCTGCTGCGGCTGACCCCGGTGGAGTGGCAGGTGCATCCAGGCACACGCCGCAACGTTTCGGGGGTTCAGGGTTCAGGGTTCAGGGTTTAGGGTTTAGGGATTAGGGTTTAGGGTTTAGGGTTTAGGGTCTACTTGGAAGCCCTTTTGACTTAGTAAGTAGGGCTAGCAAGTTGGGCATGGCGGGGATACTAAGCAGACTTACAGTGACTTGCCTAAGTCAAAGGGCTAGTAAGGTTGGGGGTTAGGGTTTAGGGTTTGGGCTAGGTTTGCTGGAGGAGTCGATTTTGTATCAGGTTCCCATTGTTGCTTCACCGGTTCGTTGTGACATTTTGTAAACGGTACCTTAGTAGTAGAGTAGGTAAACCTTTTTGGGGTAATAGAACCCCCTTATAATCCCACAGGTTAACCTTTAGTTCCCCTAGGTACTGGGGTACTCCGCGGGAGCACAACCAGCAAGGAGTTGTTTGCAACTTTGGCAGATGGCAGTATGTGACGGAGTTCCAATGGTCTGGCCTTATCCAAACCCTAAACCCTAGACCCTAAATCCTAAACCCTAAACCCTCCGGTGGCATGAGATCCTGACCTTCCGATGACTTGCCCTGATAAGCACAGCGGGGGGTTCTTTCATCATGTTCTCTTTGTGGGTTTACCCGAACGAACCCTATGATCATAGGACCCCCCCAACACGGGTTTAGGGCTTAGGGCTTAGGTTTTAGGGTAAAGCCCCTTTTTGGTTTAGGAGGATCATATTCAGGAATATTTTTCAGAGGGGTCTAGGGGAATATCAGGGTCCCTAAACCCTAAACCCTAAACCCGAAGCCCTAAACCCTAAACCCTAAACCGTAAACCATACTAAGGGACCATGTACCTGTAACTACCCTTAGAGGTGCTGAAGGGTCGTATTTGAAGCTCTTGTCCTGAAGAGGTCTCCGATTGGAGGTGTACGGCTTCACGGAGGACCCTTTAGGGTTTAGGGTTTGGGGCGCACTGGCGAGGTTGCAGTATGGACAGGGGCAACATATGCGGTTTCCTTAACATGATGGCTGCTAGTCATTCACGTAAGTTCCTGAATTGCCGGCAACCCAAGTTTTGTCAGCTGGTGGGCGTTAGGCGTCGCACTACGTGTTGTAGAACAACCCTAACCCTGCGCCCTAAACCCTAGTATGCCCAGTCGCGTAAGTAAACATAAACTTCTTCGTCGCTTCTTGAACCCAAAAGTTACCCTTCAGTTTTCCCTAGGGTGCATGTAGGGTTCAGGGCTTACGGCTTAGGGCTCCTGGCTTATCAAGGGATTAGGACTCGTACCCCTCAGGTTGTGCCCCTAAGAGTTCCCCTTACTGTACTCCAAATATGGCCCTTATATCCCGTTTAGGATCTCTAAAAGAAGGGTCCAAGGTACTGGGATTTTAAGAGGTAGAAGGAGGGATCCCTAGAAGGGACCCTAAATATCTCACTCCCCCTATACAATCCCTTATATATACCTTGTATAGTCCCGAAAATATAAAGAGCCGCAAAGCTCCTTTATACGGGTTCCCCCTAAACCCTAAACCAACAACCCTGAACCCTAAACCAACCCTAAACCCTAACTTTCGTCCCTTGAGGTTTAGGATCCAGTCCTCCTTGGCACCAGGCTCTGTGGCACAGGATGCCACATGGTACTTATCAACCACTTATAACGAACCCACGGAAAAGGCCCCTGAAGTGCCCTAAGATGGTGATAAGTACAGTTATGGGCACAGTGACCCGAAACCCTAAACCCTAAACCCTAAACCCTGTTATAATTGGTTAGCAAGTACATGACGAAACTCGCAGGATGCCTCACAGCTGGCACCGGCCCTGAGCGACGGCGGCTGCAACTCGCCGGCAAGGGCTTTGGGGTTTAGGGGGCTTTAGGGTTCCAGGGCTTAGGGTTTAGGGTTTAGGGTTTCGTCTTTAGGGTTGAAGGCTTTAGGCCTTGAGGCTGCAGGGTGTCAGGGCTTTCGGGTTTTTGGGGTTTTAGGAGGGTTTTGGGGCTTTAGGGTTTTCAGGTTTTTAGGGTTTTTAGGGTTTTTGGGGTTTTGAGGGTCTTGAGGGTTTTTAAGGTTTTTTTAGGGTTTTTAGGATTTTAGGATTTGAGGGTTTTATGGTTGAGGGTTTCGGGCTTTAACTTTTGCACGTGTTTTGGGTAGTTCCTCCCTTTTGCCCAAAATCAATATTCCCCAATACACTATATTGGAGAATTTCTCATGAGGAGGATGTATGTAAGGCTTTCGGCTAATTTTGGTCGTGTGTGGAGTTGGAGCAGTTCCTGCAGACTAAAGTTAGACTGCGTTGCCTCTTTGAGTGGCAGCTCCTGTGGGATAGGATTCCCTTGCCCTAAACCCTAAACCCTAAACCCTAAACCCTAAACCCTAAACCCTAAACCCTAAACCCTAAACCCTAAACCCTAAACCCTAAACCCTAAACCCTAAACCCTAAACCCTAAACCCTAAACCCTAAACCCTAAACCCTAAACCCTAAACCCTAAACCCTAAACCCTAAACCCTAAACCCTAAACCCTAAACCCTAAACCCTAAACCCTAAACCCTAAACCCTAAACCCTAAACCCTAAACCCTAAACCATAACTTACGTGTAGGGAAGCTCCCATGCCCATCTCCATACCCTTTTCGTTCTTCGCACTCATCCCACCTCCCCCATAAGCACTGCAAGCCCTAAGAACCGAAAAACAAATCGCCCAGAAATTCCCCAGAGGCAGTAAGCCCTGTAAACCCAATAAACCGCCTAAACCCTGACTGCACCGCGTAGACCCTCACCCCTTTCGCCCCAAACCCAAAACCCTAAACCCACTCTACCCCTTCACCTTAAACACTAAACCCTCTCTGCCCACCTCTACCCCTGAACCCTAAGCCCTGAGCCCTCAGCCCTAAACCCTAAACCCTAAACCCTAAACCCTAAACCCTAAACCCTAAAACCCTAAAACCCTAAACCCTAAACTCACTCTAGCCCTTAACCCGAAGCCCTAAACCCACACCCCAGGCAGGCTGGATGTCGTCCGGCGGCAGACAGGGCTGATGCAGGCCCCGGAGTCCTAGGGTCTGCTAGTTCTTGTTAGGGTTTTGGGTTTTGGGTTTTGGGTTTTGGTTTTAGGGTTTAGGGTTTAGGGTTTAGGGTTTAGGGTTTAGGGTTAGTAGTTTAAGAATTGATGGAAAGTATTTGCTGGTCAAGCCGCTGGAGAGCTTTATAGGAAAACCAACTCCTAAGCAGGGTTTGGGGTTAAAGGTTCAGGGTGGCTAGAGGAGCCAAGAAGCAAAAGGTTTCATCAGCCCTGATATCAGTTGTCTGCTGTATGGCCCTATACCCAGACGATTCTCCCGGCCACATCCCCAAAGTGTGACAAGACAATGAATGACTTCATGTTCAAAGGAAGAGTACAATTAAATAATGGATCTGGAGAAACTAGAAACCCCAAACCAAAAGAAGTGCATGTACATACTTAATAGGAATTCACTTTTCGATATTTATCTGAATCAGTCTCTGGACCACAGGAAAACTATAAGTCAATCCAACAAAAATGCTGCGCTATGAGAAAAGAAGTCCATGAGAAGTGAGCTCCAGCCCTACAATAGGCATTAAAGCCTACAAAGATAACTAAACTTATGGCTATAGCAAAATGCGAAGAAGATTAAGAAGCTACTGTGACTTCAAAGTAAATCAAGTCTGATGTAACTTCTAAACGTCCAGATTTCCAAAATTCCAAATCATGCCGCTGAAAAGATGACAGGAGCATACCTAGCTTGCTGTTATCACAGCAGCTTTGGGGGCTTCTACGGAGTTTTCATGCGAGTTTCCATGCCTGTTGGCTGGGGGGTTTTGGCAGGGATCCGTGTTTAGGGTGATTTGGGTGCTGTGGCTGGGGACGTTTGATAGTTGTTCCTGGTTATTGTCCAGGGCTTCGGGGAAATTGCACCTGAGATCCGGACAGTTTCGGGGCGCCGGTTCAATTTCCGCATCAACTTCTTTGTTTTAGCTCGCCTCCCTGGGGTGCCCGGGGGCCCCTAAACCTAAGCTCCAAACCCTGAACACCTGAACCCTAGACCAAACCCAAACCCTAAACCGCCCCTTCCCACCCCCCCCCCCCCCCCCCCCCCCGCCAGGCCCCCAAATCCCCCCAAATCCTCCAAATCCCCTGAACTCACCCAAATCCCCTAAAAAATCCCCAAAATCTCTACAATCCCCAAATCCTTCAGAACATCCCCTAACATCCGAAACCCAAACGCCCTAAACCCTAAACCCTAAACCCTAAACCCTAAACCCTAAACCCTAAACCCTAAACCCTAAACCCTAACCCTAAACCCTAAACCCTAGACAACCCGAACGCCGTGCTGCCAGCGTTGCGTCTCCGCCGCTTCGGCTGCCGCCCTGGACCGGTGGCACAAGGTGCCATCTGGGCATCAAGGGAGGGTTTAGGGTTTAGGGTTTAGGGTTTAGGGTTTAGGGTTTAGGGTTTAGGGTTTAGGGTTTAGGGTTTAGGGTTTAGGGTTTGGGTTTAGGGTTTAGGGTTTAGGGTTTAGGGTTTAGGGTTTCGGGTTTCGGGTTTAGGGTTTAGGGTTTAGGGTTTAGGGTTTAGGGTTTAGGGTTTAGGGTTTAGGGAGGTTTAGGGATGTTTAGGGTTTAGTGTTTAGTGTTTAGAGTTTAGCGTTTAGGGTTTAGGGTTTAGGGTTCAATTTAGGGCTTAGGGTTTAGGGTTTAGGGCTTAGGGTTTAGGGTTTAGGGTTTATAATTTAGGGTTAATGAAGGGTTGGGGTGTTCCCCCTCAAACTAACAGTCCTTAGTAGGGATTATCATAAGGGGCACTGTAATTCCTCTTAAGGACTGTTGGTATAAGGGGGGAATATCCCAGTGCTTGAGGTGTAAAGCTTAAGGTTTAAATCTTTGGGCTCATTGGGGTTGAGGGTTTGGGTTTTTTGGGGAAGATGCTTATGGGATTGATCATGGCTGTTGGGCTTGCTTATGGTTGTAGTCCTAGGCCAGAGCCCGCATGGGTTTGCGCTGTGACTGTGCACTTAAACCCCCAAACCCTGAACCTTAAACCTTAAACCCTAAATCCTAAACCCTAAACCCAAAACCCGGTGAAACAAAGCAGAGCTCCATTCCCGCAGTCTCAGGCAGGCTCACCAAGGTTTCCCGTCTAGATAACAGGGGTCAAGTTTTGGGATGTTCCCCCTCATACCAGCAGTCCTTGCCAGGGATTTTTCTAGGGGCTGGGGGGGGGGGGGGGGGTACTAGAATCTCCAATCAGGACTGTTAGTAGTCAAGTTTGGAATCTGTCGTTTTTTCGACGGTCCGCGAACGGGGGTCAGTGTTTCTGCAAAATCCAGGGTGTACTCAAGCAATCTCTACACCGACCTGATTGGTCAACGGTTCAACAGCTGACAAAATTGGAAAGTTTGGATCTTCTCTTTGCGAGAGTGTACGATCACCTATCCTAAACGTACTAGAACTCAAGCCCCTGCGCCCTAAGTACTAAGCCCTCAACCCCAATTCCTAAGCCCTTAACCCTGTTAGAGCCACCTAGGACCGAACTCATCTTCCCAAAGACACCTGCTTGAAGGTTCCTGGTTCATGGGTAGCTTTATGCAATACCCTTACAAGGCGGCCCCGAACAGGGAGGGTACCCAAAAAGGGACCATAATTTTGAGAGCTGACTTTTGGGGTACAGGGTTTTAGTTTTCGGGTTCGGGGTTCAGGTTATAACGCTGGGTCAGGAATCCCTTCATCTGCTATTTGCTTAAGAACCGCCCCCCGCCCCCCCAAGCCCCTACGTTGCCCTTATAAGGAAGAACATGTTTCTCGTTTTGCGTTGATTTTTTTTTTTGGGGGGGGGGAAGGGGGGGGTTCTCAAGCAAGTAGTGCAAATAGTCGTCATGCAGGCGCAGAAGGCGGAAGAAGAGCGGAGTCTCTTGGAAGCAGGGAGAGTGCGAAGGACTGGAAGCGAAGCATGCTACTTGTGGGCCGAGGCTTTAGGGCCTTAGGGTTTAGGGTTTAGAGGTTTAGGGTTTAGGGTTTAGGGTTCAGGGTGTAGGGTTTAGGTTTAGGCCAAACCCCTAACCCCTAACCCCAAACACCAAACACCAAACACACCAAACCCCAAACCAAAAGCACTATTAAACGCAAACCCGTCAAACTCTCAAATCTCCAAAGACCCAAGCCCTCAAACCCCCAAAACCACCAGGTCCCAAACCCCCAAACCCTGAAAACCTCAAGCCCCAAACAAAGCCCCCCAAAAAAAACCTCTAAACCCCAAAACCTCCCCAAGCCCTAAACCCTAAACCCTAAACCCTACACCCAAAACCCAAAACCCTGCTTCATCCTTTCAATACGAAACTCCCTTTATTGGATTGCCCCTTTCAGCTTGGTGAGCCATCTGAAGTTTGGAAATCAGCTAGGACGGCGCACAGACAGGCTCGATGGCGACCTCTGTATGTATATCTTAGTCGTTACCGTAGTGGCTCCACAAGTCGACTTCCGGATCATCGGATGTGCGCGATGTCTTGCATAAACCCTAAACCCTAAACCCTAAACCCTAAACCCTAAACCCTAAACCCTAAACCCTAAACCCTAAACCCTAAACCCTAAACCCTAAACCCTACTAAACCCCTCAAAACCTCCCCCCCACACGCGAGGTCAGCAGGCCCTGGCCGCCAAGTCCCAGGTCGAACAGCAACTCCAGGAGCTGTTTCGGATTTAGGGTTTAGGGTTTAGGGTTTAGGGTTTAGGGTTTAGGGTTTAGGGTTTAGGGTTTAGGGTTTAGGGCTTGGCGAGGTTTTGGGCTTAGGGTGTTTAGGGTTCAGGGTTGAGGGTTTAGGGTGTTGATCAGGTTTAGCATTTAGGGTTTAGGGCTTAGGGGGGGGAGGGGGGGGGCGGGTTTGGGGGCTTCGCATCCGACATCGACCCTCCTTGAGCCCTCTTAGGTTTGGGCTTGTTTGTTTTGATCTTTGTTGCTTCTAGGATGACAGGATTGTAGGATTGCAGGATTATAGGATTATAGGATTATAGGATTACAGGATTACAGGATTATAGGATTATTAGAATTTGTGTTGGGGTGGATGTTTCCTTGATCTGAGGGGTGGAGCTTACTCAGAGGGTCTCTGCGTGCTGAGCGCACTTGTCTTTGGATGCTTGAGCTTTGCACTCTGCCACCCCCCAAGTATTCTGAATTCGGGTTTAGGGTTCTATATCCCCTCCTCAGGAAAGCCGGGCTGGGGGGAGGGGGGGGGGGGAGGCTCATTTCAGCTGATGCATCGTGATTAACGCCCTTGATACAACCATTCACCCCTCAAACGCTTCCAAACGATCACTTGAAGCCCTTTCAGAGCGAAAGCGAAACCTTGTGCTTCTTTCTGAAGGATGCGCTGAAGCAGTAACTCGGCTTCAACGGAGCGCATTTTGCAGTGCTTTAGGGTTCAGGGTCCAAGCCCTATAAACTTGAAAAGCCCTCAACTCCTCAACCCCTAAACCCATCGGAACCCCCCTAAATTCTAAACTCCAAACTCTAAACCACTCGGGTTCCGGCTGTCCTGTAGCTTTGACATGCAGGATTCACGAACCCTAAACCCTAAACCCTAAACCCTAAACCCTAAACCCTAAACCCTAAACCCTAAACCCTAAACCCTAACCCCAAGTAATCCAAGGAGCTACCAGGCTCTTTGTTTTGCCGAACGCCCTGAACTTCGCAACCTTCCCTGCCTCGCAATCTCGTGGGCCCCTGAGCCCTAAACCCGAAACCCTAAACCCTAAACTCGAAACCCTAAACCCTGAACCCTAAACTCGAAACCCTAAACCCTAAGCTCTACACCCGACTTGGTTTGTTTCGCGAAGTCTCTGGCTCCGCGAAGTCTCTGGCTCTACCTTCAACTGCCAAGCTCATGCGCCCGTATCCCTAAACCCTAAACCCTATACCCTAAACCCTAAACCCTATGGCTCCGAAAGGCCGTGAGGGGTTAGGGATTGGGGAAGCCCGGCGCGAAGCTCCTGAGCCGCTACAGCCGAAGAGGGGTTAGGTTTTAGGGTTTAGGGTTTAGGGTTTAGGGTTTAGGGTTTAGGGTTTAGGGTTTAGGGTTTAGGGCTAGGGGAACCAAACCACACACCCCAAAATCCTAAGCCTCTGCTTCTGCCCATGGCAAGATCCCAGGCTCAAGAAGCTGCGAAAGGAGAATCAGGACATGGAGCAGAGGACCGAGCCCTAAACCCTAAACCCTAAACCCTAAACCCTAAACCCTAAACCCTAAACCCTAAATTTCAGGCCTAGCGGCACGGGCCGGCCCCCGCCCCCCAAAGCACGAAACCTTGAACCTTGGCACTGTCTTCTCTTTCCCGTGTCTTTGTCCTCTCCTTCTCTCTGTCTCTCTTTCTCCTGCCTTCGCCCCCCCTCCCTCCCCCCCCCGCGCGCGCGCGCGCGCGCGCGCGCGCGCGCGCGCACCCGCATCAGGAGCATCAGTGGGGTTGGTTTGGGGGCCTTAAAAGCATTCTATGCATGCGTTTTGCCTTCGAAAAACCTTCAGAAAACGCTGTAAACACGTGTTTTTGGGCTTGGGAAGCCTTTTGGGACCCAGGAAAGGGAGCATCATGAGCATCAGCGGCCTCCCCCAGGCCATCCAAAACCCCCTTAAACACGCCGATTGTATGTGCTTGAACGCTTGCGTGCCCACGAAACCCCCAAAAGCAAGACCCCGAATGCCCTTAAGGGCATTCGGGGTCCTGCTGTTCGGGTGTTTTGTAGGCACGAAGCCGTTCGAGCGCGTAAAATGAGCGATTTTAGGGGCGTTTTTACGTGGACCCACAAAACACTCGGTATTTACGAGGTTTTCTGCTGTTGGAACCCCCCCCAAACCGAGCATCATGAGCATCAGCTGGGTCTCTGGGCCGTCGGCCCGGACCCCCCCACGAAGCCCATGAGAAGCGATGGCTCGATGATGCGCCCGGACCCCGCGCATCAGCAGCATCAGCAGACCCCCCCCCGGACGTGGGTTTCGATGATGCGCACTTTGGGGGCGGGTCAAGGGCAACAGGGGTGGGGGTCGGAGGCACGCGTGAAAAACCTCATAAAAACACGGTATTTACGGTGATTTCAGCGTTTTTCAGCGTTTTTTATTGCCTTGGGCCCGCGGGCCAGGGCTGCTGATGCTCATGATGCTCGCCTGGTTTTGGGCTTCCGGTACCCCCCCCAAACCTTGAAAAACGTGGTTTCGGCCTGGCGCGCGCCCCATGTGAAAAGCTAGGGCCGATGATGCGCGCCCGTGAGGGTTTAATGGGGTGCTGCGGGTGTTTTGTGGCCTCGGTTTTTCGTAAAAACCCATGGTTTTTACGAGGTTTTCGTGCTTTTCGCACCACCGCGTGTTGCGTCCCCTTGGATGCCGTTTTGGAGGCCTCCCGAAGGGCCCCGCGCGAATTTGAAGCAATTTTGGGCGGGGTCGGCGGCTCGGGCGCTCGCCCCTTAAAGCTAGCGCTTTAGTGCGACGCGGGCTCCGCCCTGGACCACGGGCGGCGCGGGGGCCGGATTTAAGAGCCTCCGGCTCAAGCCGCCGACCCCGCTGGAGCATAGTTGAAAGGTTTAAACGCGCTCGTCAGCTCAAAGGATCCAAAAGTTGATTTGCTTGAGCCTCTGTGAAACGTTGGGGGGGGGGGGGGGGTAGCACCAGGACCCAACAGGAGCTGAAGCCAGCTTGAAGGGCAGGAGCAGCCCACAATTGTGAACAGGCCAAGTCCAGCAACCAGGAGGGGGGGGGGGTAGGGGGGGTAGAGGGGGGGGGGGGTGGGGGGGGGCTGGTAGTGGGTTTTTTTCCCAAGGACCCCTATGTCCTGTGCGAAACCGCCTATGGTCCGTGAGTTTATGCGGCCATGGAAAAGCTGCCCGTACCCCCCTACCCCCCCCCCCTCCCCCCCCCACCCTCCCGCGTTTTGGGGGGGTAAGGAGGGAAAATTTTCCCATCCAAAACGCCGCCAGGGTCGGCGGACCCTAAACCCTAAACCCTAAACCCTAAACCCTAAACCCTAAACCCTAAACCCTAAACCCTAAACCCTAAACCCTAAACCCTAAACCCTAAACCCTAAACCCTAACCCCCTGAGAATGCAAAGCAGCCCCAACTTTGCGCCAGTCGAACCGTTGACTCCCGACCTGTTGTTTTGCAGGCGACCCAATCCTGCGCACGAAAAAACCCTAAACCCTACAACCTGAACCTGAAACCCAAACCTTGAACTTCCTAACCTTGCAAGCCCCAAACCCTAAACACTAAACCCTAAACCCTAAACCCTCCACCCGGCTAGGATGTCTGAGTCCGAGCAGCGCCTCGTGGACTCGGAGGCCGAGAAGCTGCGATTGCAGGCGGGGCTCGGGAGGTCGGTTTAGGATTTAGGGTTTAGGGTTTAGGGTTTAGGGTTTAGGGTTCAGGGTTCAGGGTTTAGGGTTTAGGGTTCAGGGTTTAGGGTTTAGGGTTTAGGGATTTGAAGGCTTTATGGAAAGGCTTGGAGGAAGCGACAGCAAGCAAACGAAGCCCTTAACTCCAAGTTCAAACTTGGAGTCAACAACAGCTTGTAGCCCAGTGGTGCCCTTTTTACATTTGTTGGGTTCGAGATCCCCATATAAAGTAACCAACCCCCAAAAAAACTCCCCAAATTATATGGTTACGAGCTTCCAAGAAAGACTGCCAAGCCTTGGGCTAGCCTTGAACCTGCTGGGGGTTGTTCTACATGAGGGAGGGGGGAAGGGACCCCTTCAAGCGCCGGTTGATGATCTAGCCCCCCCCCCCCCCCCCAAAGTGATCCTGCGTGATCCTGCTTGACAAGCAACTTCCAAGCAACTGAACTAGCCTTACGCCCTTCATTCACTGCCACTTCTTCCTTCAATGGCGGTGGTCATAATTCCCAACGTTGCAATACCGTTAGCCCGTAGGGCCAATACGGCTCATTTTGCAATTTTCTCTTATTCTCAGTAGCTGAGTGAGTACACTTTACACTTTCTGGGGTACTATAATCCCCTATAGAACTGAAAGTGTACCCTTTTTTTGGGCGGGCTGATGAGCTCAGCAACGAAGTTATTGAGCTTAGGAGGATCTCGAGAAGATTCGGGTTTAGGGGCCAACCCCATTGCGTGGCTCATACAATCTGGCCCTGCAAGGCTATGATATTTATTTATGCATGCATCTTTTCGTTTTTTTTTATCATATGTGTGTATATTTTGTAGAATCATTAACAAAATAATGAACATATAGTGGGGGGGGGGGGGGGCTTGAAGGGTTTATGGTTGTCTCTCAGGTCTAGGGCCACTTCATGGATTTGTTCTTCATAGCCCAGTCAGTCAAAATCACTTCTCCAGTTGGGAGCGCCTTCTGTCTAGGACCTGAAGTAAACCAAGAACCCAAACCCGAAACCCTAAACCCATAACCCCAAAGCCCTGAACCTAGAACCCTTGAACCCTTTTCTACACCTACAAGCCCTACACCTATTTTTGCGGTCCAAAAGCCCATCATACAAGTTAGGCGAGAAGGAGCCGGAGAAGGAACCTCATCAAACTCTTGCTAGCCCAGTTGTACCCTTTTCCGTTTTTTTTGTTCAAGGTGCCGTATAAAGTAGCCAACCCCAAAAGGGTTCCCTTATCAAACTATGGTTACTGGGTTACCGAGAACTTGGTAGCCAAGCAACCATATTCTAATAAGGGCACCCTTTTGGGTCGGCTACTCTAAAAGGGAGCCCAGAACCCAAAAAAGGGTTTAGGGTTTAGGGTTTAGGGGGGGTTTAGGGTTTAGGGGTACCACTGGGCTGCCAAGCAAATCGTCAACAGCCCCATAAATGAAATGGTTGAGTAGAAGCCATGAAGCTTCAGGCTCCTGGGCTCGAAGCCCAAAAAGTTCCCAGGCCTTCGGGCCCCTAAACCCTGAACTCTACACCCTTAACCCTTAACCCTTAAGGAGGCTTGAGCATGTAAGGCTTAGGGAGGCAGGACCCTAAACCCTAAACCCTAAACCCTAAACCCTAAACCCTAAACCCTAAACTCCTTGCCAAGATGGTCTCAACATGCCCGCCAGGTCGAGCGTGAGCGCGCAGACGTGCAAGCGACCGGGTCTCCGTTGGCTTAAAGCACTTCCATGGCTTTAAGGTTTAGGGTTTAGGGGGGAATGTGAGGGAAGTAGGAACCAAGGGTCCGTGTGGGGTTTAGGGCCTGTCCCTACTAAGAACCAGCAAGAAGTCTTGTGCACCATGACGCTCTTTGCCGCTGCAGGCAAGACTCCCCCAAAAGCTCGAGTCGAAATGTTAGGTCCCTTCGCAAAGGCGCTGGGAGGGTTTGTGGGTTGAAGCCCAACCTATTGTTGTTCACCTTCTTTCTAAACCCTAAACCCTAAAATTTGCATATGTAATTATATGAACCCGCGAAACATTCAGCACCTGGTGCAGAACACCCCACCTGAAGCCCTAAGACAGGCTTCTTAACACCAGCTTCCTAGCTCTGGGGTCTAGGGTTTTTTGGTTTTGGCCTAGCTCTGGGGTTCAGGGTCTTTGGTTTTGGGTTCAGGGTTTCAGTGTCTAAGGGGTTTAGGGTTCAGGGCTAAGTGTTCTGGATTTTGGGGGTTTCGGGTTTGAGGCGCACTTTTACTCTTGAGCTCGAGGCTTCGGGATCTAAGGTGTCAGGGTTGAGGTGTTAGGCTTCAGGTTGCTTTCTGAGCCCTGAAATCCGAACCCGAAGGCCCGAAACCCTAAAGCATAAACTTAAACCCTGATTCCCAAAGAAACCCTAAACCCGAAACCCTAAACCCTAAACCCTAAACCCAGGCGAAGTCGCTGGAGGAGAAGCTCAGCGCCTCTGCGGAGGGGCACTCAGGTGCCAACGTCCGAATCAAAGAGTTGGAGGAGAGCTTTAGGGGTCGCTTGGAGAGTTACTGTAGGGTTTAGGGTTGAGGTTTAGGATTTAGGTTTAGGGTTTAGGGTTTAGGGCTTGGGGCTTGGGGTTTGGGGTTTGGGGTTTGGGGTTTGGAGTTGGAGGAGAGCTTAAGGGAGCGCTTGGAGAGGGTAATAAGGGTTTTGGGTTTAGGGTTTAGAGTTGGGATGTTAAGGGTTTAGGGTTCATGCATTCATGCATTCATTCATTCATTCATTCATGCATGCATTCGTTCATTCGTTCATTCGTTCATTCGTTCATTCGTTCATTCGTTCATTCGTTCATTCGTTCATCCATTAATTCGTCAATTCGTTCACTCGTTCATTCGTTCATTCGTTCCTTCGTTCCTTCGTTCCTTCGTTCCTCCTTTCATTCATGCATTCATTCATTCATTCATTTATTCATTCATTTATTCATGCTTGGCAGAGTCTGTCGATGCGCCTTGAAAAGGGTTTCGGGTTCAGAGTTTAGGGTTGAGGATTGAGGGTTGAGGGTTTGAGGGTTTCAGGGTTTGAGGGTTTGAAGGTTTGAGGGTTTGAAGGTTTGAGGGTTTGAGGGTTTGAGGGTTTGAGGGTTTGAGGGTTTGAGGGTTTGAGGGCTTGAGGGTTTGAGGGTTTGAGGGTACAGGGTTTAGGGTTTAGGGTTTGGGGTATTGGGGTTTTGGGTCTTGGTGTCCTCATAGGGCAATTTGGGGTTTGGGGCAGACGGGCGTGGGGTTGTGCAGGACAAGCAGGAAGAGACGCAGAGCACTGTGGAGGACTCGCGCTTGCAGACTTGAACCCTAAACCCTAAACCCTGAACCCTGAACCCTAAACCGAGGCTTGTGAGGCTTGCGCCGCACGTTGACAGGTCCTTCCCAGCTTTGAGTACTCCCAGCCCAGAAGCCTACAAACACGAATGGTGTTCTTGTCGAGGAATAGCATGAGGTAAAGTAAGGATACCAATAGTATGTGCCAGTGCTGTAGAACCCTTGGTAGGTCAATCTGAAGCTCCGTAACAAGAGCCCGAAACTGACCGATTCCGGAGTACCAAGGTTCAGGGACTGTAGTCTCGGCAGATGACGGACCGCTCCTCTCGCTCTCTCAACCCTTTGAGCCCTCCATACCCCAAGCCTTAAAAACCGCGACCCCTAAACCCTAAACCCTAAACCTCATAATTTTTCCTTCTTGATGTGCCAGGACTTGCAGCAGCAGCTGGCTGTCCTGACTGAGGACAGCCACGTCTATGCGTCGCCAAACGCAGCATCCCACACGTTTGGGGTTGGGGGTTTGGGGTTTAGGGTTTAGGGTTTACACTACAGGTTCGATTACGGGTGTGGTTCCGTATGGGTGTTTCCAGCGTTTCAAGGTTTGTTATGTTGGGGAAAGAGGGCTTCAAAGAGGACTCGTAGAGGGTTGTGACTTAAGCCTTTTCGGTCGTTAATCTCGGGACACATGGCTGGGGGTCTGAGCACACAGCTTGTAGTTTTGGTTCAGCCTTCTGAGGGTCTGAGCAGACCCTAAGCCAAGCATAAACCCACCCTCCCTAAACTCTGAACCCTAAAGCACCATTAAAATTCAAGCCAGTTGAAGCAGTGTAAGTTGCTCCTGCTGTCAGCAGCAATGGAGCCAGAGCCGTGGCTGCGTAGAAGATGGGCTTTGGTGAATAGCCTGGCACACGTCATTCTTCTTCGCATGGCTGGAGCATCGTTCGAGCAGTTTGGGGAGGCTCTGAAGCCGTTCTTCTTGGTTCCCACTCAGGAACTGGATGAGTTCCATGCCGTTCTTTGTCGGCTCTCCTTGCACGACTCGGTCATGGTATTTTGAGCTGCAGAACGATGGCCTTAAACGCAGCCACAAAAAGCGTGGCCGACCATCAGTACCTCACACCCCCACCCCACCTCCAACAAAGAGAAAACCAACGGCATGCCCGAAAATGCCACCAAAAAAGGCAAGGGAAACGGGTAGTGCGTTTCCGTCGCGAAGCGGCATCTCCAAAGGCAGTGAAGAAAGAAAGAAAGAAAGAAAGAAGACTGGAAGGCAACTCTGAAATCGTGTAAATTCCACATGCAGCAAGGCTGAAGTCGCACACCCAGCAGCACCGATGGGTGCAGACCAAAACCATGGAAAACCATTTCGTAGTTGAACCCGATAGTCGGGTTTAGGGTAGGGTTTAAGGCTTAGAATCTCCAGCGTGTTAGGGTTGAGTGGTTCAAGAGGGAAAGGTATCTGGGTGAGACCCGAACTTAGAGAACTGCTCATCTAGAGAGATAATAGACGCGTCAATCCCCAGTCCCTACGCACCTCAAGGTTAGGTTTGAACATCGTTTCTAATTTGCATTAATTAGCCTTATTCACCTTTTTGTTTGGCCACGATTTTTTTGGGGGGCCCCAGACCCAACCCTGGATTCTCAACCCCAAAACCTAGCACCCTAAACCCTAAACCCCTAAAGCCTAAACCCTAAACCCTGAACCCTAAGCCCCCTAAACCCTTAAACCCTAGCCTAACCCTAAATCCCAAACCCCAAACCCTAAACCTTTAAACCCTAGGCTAAACCCTCGACCCTCAAAACCTCAACCCTAAACCCTAAACCCCAACCCTAGCCCGAAATCCGAAACCCTAGGCCCTAAGCCCTCAAATCTCAACCCTAAGCCCTAAACCCTAAACCCTAATGTTGCACTCGCTTTAGTGAGAAGGGGCACTATTATGCGATGTTCCGGAAATCAAATAGTGGACCCCCCCTTGTTTTAGGGTGGTCCTCAATTATGCGATGTTTGCGGGGCCGGGGTTGAAGGGCGGGGGGGGCGGGGAGCCAAAAACTTAAAAACTTTTGAATCAGAAACTCTGGAATATTTTGGTGTCCAGCCTTACTTAAATTCCTTTAAAAATCTCATTACGAAACAGGCCCCCAAACAATTTTCCAAGGGAGTAGGCCACGAAGTGCCCTGATTCGCTTTAGCAAGTTGTTTCGGTGGTCCGCATTTATGCGGAGCCCCGGCGACCGTGGAGCTACAAGCCTGGAAAGCTTAGACCCTCAAGCTTCAAGGCTACCCCTCAACCCTCGACCCCTAGCCGCCCTGCCCCCAGCCCCGTCCCAGCCCCAGCCCACAGGATCCCCGAAAACCCCAAATTGTTTGGGGGGGGAGGGGGGGGGCCCCTGCCACTGCGCACTAAAGCGAGTCCAACATTAAACCGAGCCTGCAAGAGGAGCGCGACGTCGCCAGAGCCCGGGAGGAGGAGCTCTTTGAGCTCATCAACGAGAAGGCCGCGCGCGCTTGGAGCTTTGGGGTAGGTAGGGCCAGATAGGGTTTAGGGTTTAGGGTTTAGGGCTTAGGGTTTAGGGTTTAGGGTTTAGGGGTTTAGGGGTTTAGGGGTTTAGGGGTTTAGGGGTTTAGGGGTTTAGGGGTTTAGGGGTTTAGGGGTTTAGGGGTTTAGGGGTTTAGGGGTTTAGGGGTTTAGGGGTTTAGGGGTTTAGGGGTTTAGGGGTTTAGGGGTTTAGGGGTTTAGGGGTTTAGGGGTTTAGGGTTTGGAGTTTTGGGTTTAGGGTTTGGGGTTTGGGGTTAGGGTTTAGGGCTTAGGATTAGGGTCCCTCGCCCTGATACTGGTCTTCGAGGAGAGGGGATTCAATCTCGAAGTTTTAGGGTTCAGGGGTTGGGCGATTACCCTCTTTGGAGGTTTGGGTTTAGTTTTTTTTTTTTTTTTTTTGGGGGGGGGGGGGGTTAGGGTTCGAATTTTACAGGTCTGGGGCGCACGGTTGTGGTGCTTTGGGCTTTCAAGTTTAGTTGAAGTCGGCCTTTGCGCTTCCGGTACATTGCATACACAGACTGGGCCAGTTGTGGGGAGCTTTCGGTAGATGGACAGAGTTTGCCTCCGGGGTTGTGCCTCATTCAGCCTTTGTTGCTGGGCAGCCCAGTGCTGCCCTTCGCCCTTTTTGTTGGTTCAGTTTTCCCTTACAAAGGAACCAACGGTAACCAACCCACGGTTACTGGGCCAAAGAAGTTTAAGGTGGCACATATGTCGCTCTTCATTCGGCGCTTGCGCACGTGGCCCTGCAACCTTAACGACCGCAAGAGTCCCGGAGCAACTTGCTGGCCCTGAAACCCTAAACCCTAAACCCTAAACCCTAAACCCTAAACCCCGAGACCTACACCCTGAACCTGGGTCCTGTCAGGAAGAGCAGCTGATGGACACCAATCAAGGCCCCTCGTCTCAAACCTGCCGGCTGCACAGCCATGCCCCTGCGAACTTTGGACCCTCAACCCTGAAAACCCTACACCCCAAACCCTAAATCCCAAACCCTCAGCCCGCAGCCCTGAAAACCCTACATCCCAGAGACCCTGTCTTTAAAGAAAGGGCTCTCTAACTGTTAGCCTCAGCCCCCAAGTCTGCATGTAAGGCCCTAAAGCCCGAAAACCCTGCAACTCCCAATAGCCATCAAAAAGAACATGCAACGAATAGCAAACAGACTTGAACTCTTAAAAAACCCTGGAGCAAGGCTCTTAGGCCCTAAGGCGCGAGCGCGCCAAGCTGAAGCGATATGAGAGGTCTGAAGGTGGTACACCGCATTCATCATTCCGTGGCTGCATAGGTTCACAAGGCCGGCCCTTTAAACCCGCTGAAACATATTCCTAAATATGATCCTCTTAAACCCAAAAGGGGAAAATATGAAGTACCCCAGAGGCCCACCCAGTTTAGGGTTTCAGAAAGTTGCGAGTTTGGGCGCCTGAGGGTTGTTTTATATTGTGGCTATTTGGGCCGTTGCAAAGGCCTGGGCTTAGGATGGGTTTAGGATACAACGCTGTCATTTTTGTTAGTACTGCAAGCAGGATGGAGATCCTGGCCCCTGGCCCACCCTAAACCCTAAACCTTAAACCCTAAACCCTAAACTTTAAGCCCTAAACCCGAAACCTTAGCCCCCTAAAGCCTAAACCCTAAAGTTTAAGCCCTAAACCCTAAACCCTAAACCCTAAAACCTAAACCCTAAACCCTAAACCCTAAACCCTAAACCCTAAACCCTAAACCCTAAACCCTAAACCCTAAACCCTAAACTCTAACCCTAGACCCTAAACCCTAAACCCTAAACAAACCTAAAACCCTAAACCTAAACTAAACCCTAAACCCTAAACCCTAAACCCTAAAACCCTAAACCCTAAACCCTAAACCCTAAACCCTAAAACCCTAAACCTAAACCCCAACCCTGGCCCAAGGCTACGTGAACCTGACAGACCAGCTGAACGGCCTCCGCGAGAGCTGGAGGAGAAGATCGACGAGCAGGCTCGCACTGCGGTTTTCGGGTTTAGGGTTTAGGGTTTAGAGGTTTAGGGGTTTGGGGTTGAGGGTTTAGGTTTGGGGTTTAGGGTTCAGGGGTTTTAGGTTTTTTGGGGTTTAGGAGTTTAGGGTTTAGGGTGAGGGTTTAGGGGTGTTTAGGGGTTTAGGAGTTTAGGTTTTAGGGTTTAGGGGTTTAGGGTTTTAGGGTTTGGGGTTTAGGGTTTTAGGGGTTTAGGGGTTTAGGGGTTTAGGGGTTTAGGGGGGGTTTAGGGGTTTAGGGTTTAGGAGTCTAGGGGTTTAGCTTTTTAGGGGTTTAGGGGTTCCGGGGTTCAAGCGGTTAGGGTTTAAGGTTTTGGTTTAGGGTTATTAACTAACAATCCTAAGCCCGAGGCTCTATGGTTGTTCCCAGAAGATTTATCCCTCGCGATGCGGTGACAACCTGTCTCACGGAATGCTGCTGCTTTTTGTGGCATGACGCGTGCCTGCCGTATCTTGCCTGGCCCCGGCCTGGAGGTAAACACTGAGCCTAAACCTTAAAGGCTTAGAGGCTTTGAAACCCTGATTCCAGCGCAGATGCTCGATACGCTGGCGAACGAAATCAAGCCGCAGGGGCCCTCAAACTACAGCTGCGGGCTTAGGATTGTTAGTAACCCTAAACCCTGAACCCTAAACCCTAGCGGTTTACGCAGTTCAGGATGCAGAGTGTAGGGTTGGAGTCTCCATCCTTTTCTTCGCCGCCTTCGCCCATGAGACCGATTTGACCCGCCACCCGCCCCCCCCCCCCCCCCCCCCCCCCCCCACCCCCAAAACCCAAAAACCCTAAACCCCAGACCCTTAGAGCTACAAATCCCAAGCCCGGAACTAAGCCCTCCAAAACCCGAAGCCCTATCATCTCGACGCCCCCCCCCCCCAAACAAAAACAAAACACAACTAAACAACAAGCAGAATTCACATGACAAAACAAAAACATCCAGGGTTTAGGATTAGGGTCTTGAAGCCTGAAACCCTAAACCCTGAACCCTAAGCCCTAAACCCTAAACCCTAAACCCAAAACCCTGACTCGGTGCAGCTGAGGCTCATGGACCAAGGTCTGAAGCTGCGCGAGGAGCTTTCGGAGAGCAACCGGGCAGTGCTTCTGGTTTTAGGGGTCTTGGGTTTAGGGTTTAGGGTTCAGGGTTTAGGGTTTAGGGCTCTGAGTGTATGGCTTAGGGGTTTAAGGCCTGGTTCTTGCCTTAGGGACCTTAAATCTAGGAGACTTGGTTGCTTCGAGATGTTTTGGGATGTTCTGAATGTGGGGTTTTCCTCCTCACCCATACTCCAAACCAGCTGGCCCTGGCCCTGCTGGCCCTGGCCCTGCTGGCCCTGGCCCTAGCTGGCCCTGGCCCTGCTGGCCCTGGCCCTGCTGGCCCTGGCCCTGCTGGCCCTGGCCCTGGCCCTGCTGGCCCTGGCCGTGCTGGCCCTGGCCCTGCTGGGCCCTCCCTGGCCCTGCTGGGCCCTGGCCCTGGCCCTGGCCCTGGCCCTGGCCCTGACCCTGGCCCTGGCCCTGGCCCTGGTTCTGGCCCTGGCCCTGGCCCTGGCCCTGGCCCTGGCCCTGGCCCTGGCCCTGGCCCGGCCCTGCCCTGGCCCTGGCCGTGGCTCTGGCCCTGGCCCTGACCTGGTCCTGCTGGCCTTGGTGCCCCTGGCACTGTGGCCCTGGCCCTGGGAACGCTGCCCTGGCTCTGGCCCTGGCTGGTACCTCTCACCTGGCTCTGGTGGTGGCCCTGCTCTGGTTCTTTGGCTTCTTGCCAGGCTGCACCCCTGGCTGTGCAACCTCTCGCGCCTTATTGAGAGGGCCCTTCGGCCCAGACCGTCCCCTTCGCGCAAACCTGAAGGAGAGTCCTTTGCCTTATGGACCCAAGTGAACCACAACCTGCAAGTTCACGCCCTATTCTTAACTGATAGCCCTAAACCCGAAACCCTAAACCCTAAACCCTGAACCCTTTTCCCCCCTATCACTCTTCAAAGTCCCCGCAAAAAACACCACTCAGGCAAAAGGAAGTTGGCGGAGGCGGAGACCCTGGCCACCTGGACTGTCAGTTGTACGGCGAACTATGGGGTCTCCGAAAATCAGGGACCCCGAAAATAGACGCCAAACAGTAAGATTCCCTTATAAGCAGGACCACAATGAGGTCCCCCGATTTTCGGAAGCAGCCATCTGAGCATCACTTGTCTTGATGTTGCATGGGGTTCGCGTTCTGGAACTTTTCCTCGAAAATCGATAGGGGCCCTCCCAGCATCCTACACAACGCTCAGCGAACAATGAATTTAGGCTGCCGCTCATAATATGAGGTTCAGCGTTTAGAGCGAGAGTTGAGGGTTTAGGTGCTTACGCGACTCGGGGGTCTAAGGGGCTCGGGGTCTAGGGTTTAGGACTTGTAGGGTTCAGGGTGTGAGGGGCTCAGGGGTTTAGATTTCGGGGTATCTGGGTTTTCTAGTCACTTGCAGCAAGTGCTGCGTGCATCTTCGATCGTGGCACCGGCACTTGCATCTCGTAGCCTCAATCGAGTACCACAGTTCTTAAAGAAAAGTTCTAAAACTATCGCACAAGGATCCCCCTTGTTCTATTGACCTAGTATATGAGACCTTCTTCAGCATGCAGGATGTTTAAGGAAGGTTCCGTAAAGGAACACAAACCCAAAACCCTAAACCCTTTACAGGATTGTCAATCCTGTTCTTGCTTTGCCGCAGCCGAGGCACGTGTCCGAGGTCAGAGCAACGAGGCCTTCCGAACGCTTGGGCACGTTTTTGAGGTTTAGGGTTTGGGGTTTAGGGTTTAGGGTTTAGGGTTTAGGGTTTCGGGCTTAGGATGTTTGATACGGCCCCCTATCTTGTTTAGTATGCTACATTTCCACAAACAGGGAAGGCCGAGTACGAAACTACGGAGTTGGTTTTGTAGCCGCTGCCTTTTAATACTCAGGGCTCGGGTTTAGGGTTTAGGGTTTAGGGTTTAGGGTTTAGGGTTTAGGGTTTAGGGTTTAGGGTTTAGGGTTTAGGGTTACGCGCCGCTGTAGGCATCAGCCCTAAACGCTAAACCCTAAACCCTGAAGCCTAAACCCTAAACCACTACCCTAAACCCTATAAACCCTGTAAACCCTATAAACCCTATAAACCCTATAAACCCTATAAACCCTATAAACCCTGTAAACCCTATAAACCCTATAAACCCCTACACACCCTATAAACCCTATAAACCCTATACCCTATAAACCCTAAACCCCAAGCCACCCCCCGGCCCTGCGAGGTTGTCTCCCATAAGCGAAATCTCCCTGTTATGAAAAGGTTAGGGTTAAGGGTTTAGGGTTTAGGGTTTAGGGTTTAGGGTTTAGGGTTTAGGGTTTAGGGTTTAGGGTTTAGGGTTTAGGGTTTAGGGTTTAGGGTTTAGGGTTTGCAATGCCCCCTCCGTTTTGCTGTTCTTGTTTCCCCGCCGCCCACAGAAGTAAGCGCGGTCATAGCTTTCATGCATGGAAGCGCGCATCGTTTCCCGATTGTCTCTGCTGTCAAAAAAGCTATCCCTGAAACCCTAAACCCTAAACCCTAAACCCTAAACCCTAAACCCTAAACCCTAAACCCTAAGCCCCTAAGCAAGAAGACAGATCGCTTTGGTTTGCCCATACTGTCTACTACGACAACAGAAGCTCACCCGAAAAAAGCAAAGGCAGACCTCGAGTCGGCTTCGCATGGATTTCAGGGTTTAGGGTTTAGGGTTTAGGGTTTAGGGGTTTCCGGGAGCTGGGCCAGACGCAGAAATGAGGCGAGGGAAGAACCCAGGTCCCAGCCCGAAATGCAAATAGGAAGCTCACTTCTTGAGTTGCGAACAACAAGGCCCTCAGGCCTTGCGAAGTCTTGGACCCCAGGCCCTGAAACCACAAGCCACGCACCCCCCCCCCCAAAAAAAAAAAAATAAAGAAATAAATAAATAAAAGAAGAAAAAATCAAATCCCTCTCCTTAAGGCCCTGAACTCTATAGGGTTTAGGGCTTATTGCTTATACTTGGAGGGCTTGGAGCGCTTCCCGGGTTTGGGCGGCTCTTCCGCACTTCCGCGCAGGCGATGCCGAACCTACTCCAAAGGATGGGTAGTGAGGCTTTGCTGAAGGGTGTGCCCAGTGATGAAACTGACGGCACCGATGGCTGAGCCATGTGCGCACGAAACGCCAGGTTCGGAGCCCCAAGGGTTTAGGGTTTAGGGTTTAGGGTTTAGGGACGTGCTGGCCTAGACATGTCTGAACCCCGAGATCCCTGATCCTCAACACTTGAGAATCATCATTCCCAGAGTTCATTGAGCCACGTATAGCGGGCGGTTTAGGGTTTAGGGTTCAGGGTTTAGGGTTTGGGGTTTAGGGTTTAGGAAACTAAGATACTGTACCCCTGAACCTCTAAAACCCAAATCCGTATTGAAGCGATGGGCCCGGAAAGGGTATCCCTGACTTTTTAGCAAGCAGGGTTTAGGGCTTAGGGCTTGGGGCTTACGGCTTAGGGCTTCGGGCCTAGGGCTCAGGGCTCAGGGCTTAGGGCCTGCGGTTTAGGATTTGCCTTTTTGCTAAGACCTTGTTGTTTAGAGTTTGATTGTCATGGCGGGGCGAAAGCATCTGAGCAAAGCACTGAGGCATGCAGCACCAGTAAACTACCCCTAAACCCTAAACCCTAAACCCTAAACCCTAAACACCCACAGAAGCGAAGCAGCACATGTCGAGAAGCCTTGGCGTAGTCAAGAGCTTACTTGCGACGATCCTGCCAAAGCAATGGACTTGACCGCAAACCCTACGGGACCTTCTGGACCTCTTTCTCTCTCAAAACAGGTTGAATCTGCATGTGCAGTATGCTTCTTACAGTTTAGGCTGTGCAAAGAAAAGGCCCGCAATTCATCAATCCCCCTTCATGCCCAGTCGAAGCAACTCATGCGTGTCAGTGCACGCCACTAGCCGTAAACCCCTAAGTGGTGAGAAAGTCGAGCATGGATTGATTCGCTGTAGGAGCTGTAGCTGCGCAGAATGTACATGGACCCTTTTTCAAGCGTGGGTCAGCAAAACGGGAGTCGGGATGCAGCCGTGTCCTTCTTCGGCGCGCTAGCACACATAGGGATGTTCTAGTTTCGGGCCCTCGTATTTATTTTCCATTGCTTTAAATTGGTATCAAATGCTGTACGAAAAATTAGTAGCGACTCCCATATTCAGCACAACCCACACGCATTTCACTTGCCAGAAAAGCTAGCCGTTGAGGCATGCGCATCCTCTTGTGCCCTTTTGCCCGCGGTAGCAGCTTCCTTGCTTGTTTTTTGGTAAGTCGCCCAGCAGCGGCGACCTGCCAAGGTGCCCCTTCAGGGATTTTGTTTTGGTTTACTCTGTGGTGCTTTACTGTAACTTTAGATCCTTAGCCTTTTTGGGTTTATTGGGTTTCTCAATAAGGCAGCTAAAAATTAAATTACAGCCAAGTTTAGAGCTCTCTTTGATGGATTTAACCCCTAAACCCTACACCCTTGGGATGTTCCCCCCTTTTTCTAGCAGTCCTTAATAGGGATTCTAGTATCCGCTATTCTAATCCCTATGAATAGTATAAGGGGGAACATTCCAACCTACACGCGAAACCCTAAGGGGCTTGTGGGTCGACGGGTTTCTGGCCTAAGGGGGCTTAAGGTTCAGGGTTGAGGGTTTCGGGTTTGGGTTTTGGGGTTTAGGGTGTAGGGTTTAGGGCTTAGGGTTTAGGGAATAGGCTCAGCCAAGATAGAATCAAGACCCAACTCCTCCCCCCCACGCCCACATGCCTTAAACCCTCAACCCGAAACCCGAACCCCCCTGGTGCGGGGATTAGGATTTGAGACGCTGGGGGGCTCTGCCATTTGCAGCGCCAGCCTTGTAAAAACCTTTTACTAGATTTTTCCTTCCTCCTGTGGATTCCACCCTTATAACTTTGAACCTTACACCTCAATGCCTTCATTAGGCTCATGGGGCGTGGAATGGCTTCCTTCTCCTTGCTAAAGCTCTGAACCCTAAACCCTAAACCCTAAACCCTAAACCCTAAACCCTAGACCCTAAACCCTAAACCCTAAACCCTAAACCCTAAACCCTAAACCCTAAACCCTAAACCCTAAACCCTAAACCCTAAACCCTAAACCCTAAACCCAGCCCAAAAAAAACCTAAACAACTCTGCGCTATCCCCAAGGGGCCCCGGTTTTATTGCGGTTGCGCGCAGCGTCCACCAGCGACGCCGCACCTGTGCGCCGGGACAATCTCGGCACAAGAAGGGCTGCGCGGTTGAGGGGGTTCTGAGGGCTCCTAAACTCCTCCATGCGCGCCAAACCCTCAACCAAACATGTCTGTAGGGTTTAGGGCTTAGGGTTTAGGGTTTAGGGTTTAGGGTTTAGGGTTTAGGGTTTAGGGTTTAGGGTTTAGGGTTTAGGGGTTTAGGGTTTAGGGTTTTTGAGGGTTTAGGGTTTAGGAAGGGCTCGCGTTTGAGCCACGTAAGCATTTTATCTTCGGAGGCCAGGGGCATGGGTCCGTTGCCCACCCTCCGGGAAGACGCGGAGACCCCGGACCTCCAGGCGAATGTACATCTACTTGGGAGCCGCTTGCGTCAGTTAGGGTTTGGGGTTTGGGGTTTAGGGAATAGGGTATAGGGTTTAAGGTTTAGGGTATAGGGTTTAGGGTTTAGGGCTTCCCCTCTGGGACGTTTGGGCTCTGTGCTAGTGAATCGATCGTCGCTGAGCGCGAAGAATGCGCAAGAGAAATGGCATCCGCCAGGGGCCAGAAGCTTACTCTAGGGGTCGTAATAAGTACTAGTGGTATCCCCTTAGGGTCCCTTCATCATTGTACTAATATTCCCCCCCTAAACCTTTTTTCTATTTTTTAAGGCTCCTGTAGTACTCGATCTCCTGTTTGCCGTGACATTCCGGCAGAAATGGGGTGGTTTCTTGGTGCTCTTGCCATTTCCTCTATTGGCATATGGCTTTCCGGATCATCAGCAGTCATCTGGCAAGTGTCAGTTGGGCGAGATGAAGGCTCGGCAAGCCGAAAAAGGATCGCCTGCTGCATGCGCAGATCACAACCCGGGACCCGAAACAACCCTAAACCTTAAACCCTAGACCCTAGACCCTAGACCCCAGACCCTAGACCCTAAACCCTAAACCCTAAACCCTGAACCCGAAGCACCCCCAAACCTTGAAAGTGTTGAAGCCTCCTCCACGGCCTGGTGTGGACATTGGGGGCCACTTGGCCGTGTGTGTATCTAAGGGAAGTTACATGGTCCCTTAGTCATGGGCCCTTAGGGTTTAGGGTTTAGGGTTTAGGGTTTAGGTAAAAGGGTACCCCTTGTATACCCCTTCTTTACCCCATACAAATGAAGGGCCCATACATACATCAGAACCCTTTTAAAAGTTTAAACAATCTCAAAGGCCCATGAAACTACCCTCAGAGTGTGGCTCCAACTAGTCCTCCTAAACCCTAAACCCTCAACCCTAAACCCTAAACCCTAAACCTGCTTCTTCTGAGGCGTCTGGACAGTCACTGGATTCGAGCCACATCGAGGGGTTCCGCCTCAACGAGGTCTCCGTTGTTTTTTTTTTGTTTTTTCCTTCTGGGGCCTCTTTAGGGTTTAGGGTTTAGGGTTTAGGGTTTAGGGTTTAGGGTTTAGGGTTTAGGGTTTAGGGTTTAGGGTACATGGCTTCAAGGGTTATCTGAGTTTTCGGTCTAGGGATAACTAAACCCAAACCCGAAACATAGCAGACCACAAGCAGATACCCCGACGGCCAAATGAGACTCTAATGAGCTTGTTGCCGGACAAGTCGGAAGATCTTAGTGGCTGAACCCTAAACCCTAAACCCTAAACGCTGACCGAGCTGCAAGCAAGTACGCATACAATGGACTTTGGGATGTTCCCCTTTATACTAACAGTCCTTGGTAGGGATAGGGGGTACTAGAATCTTTAAGGACTGTTAGTATAAGGGGGAACATCCCAAAGTAGACTACTGACAAGGAACCCCAGTTAGGGGGGGGGGGGGGGGGATGGAAGACCCAAATTGGGTTAAGGCCGTAGTTAGGGAATACGTGCCCCTTACACGCCACCCCCGGGCCCCCACACGGCCCTTGGACCAACCATGAAATCACACACCTCCCTAAACCCTCATAACCCCTAAACCCTGAAGCCCAATGCACGGGAAGAAGCCCGTAACCCTAAGCCCCAAAATATGAGAAGAACCCCAAACGTGATATACCTTACGAAACCCGACAACCCTGCACTAAACCCTAAAACCCTAAACCCCTAAACCCCTAAAACCCTATCAACCCTATCAACCCTATCAACCCTATCAACCCTATCAAAACCCTATCAACCCTATCAACCTTTCTGGCTCAGGGAAGAGCCAGGGCTTCCGGGAGTTCAGGGAGTTAGGGTTCGGGGAGTTTGGGGATCCCTAAGCCCTAAACCCTAAACCCTGTACCCTAAACCCTGAAGCCTGAACCCTGAACCCTAAACGTAAACCCTAAACCCTGAACCCTGAACCCTAAACCCTAAACCCTAAACCCTACCCCTAAACCCTAAACCCTAAAACCCTACGTACCCACAACGGCAGCACGGAGAGGTCATGAACGAGTGGTACTACTCGAATCCGGACCCCGCGAACCCGACGCAGGAGGCCTCGAAGAGCCAGAACTGTGCCAAGGGCGTTTCATTTAGGGGATTCGGGGGGTTTAGGGTTTAGGGTTTAGGGTTTAGGGTTTAGGGTTTAGGGTGTCTCAATTGATAAGGCGACTTGTGGAGCCCCACCCCCGCTTGCGCTCCACCCTCGCCTTGACCTTTGCGGGTTTAGGGTTTCCTTGCTTTCTGATCGATCCTTTGTTCTTTTTCCTGGTTGTGTACGCGGGCGAGGAGTGACAGTGAAGTAGGTCACACAGGGGCCTTGTGCATTGGAGGCCGCCTGCCTGCCTGAGACCCCGAAAGGGTGCTTGGGAGGTTTGCCTGGAGGCCTCTGCCTGCTTGGGAGTCCTCTGCCTGGCTCTGCCTGGGAGGGCCCTTCTGTCTGTGACCCCTGCCTCCCTGAGGGGTGACCTGACGGGTTACTCGCCGCGCAGCCCGTAGCTTCCGTCGCCGGAGCTCCCTCGCCCGGCTTCGGTGCGCTCGCCCTGCTCGACGGCTCCGGGCTCACTCAGTTTGATTTGGAAGGTTTCGTGGCTCAATTAAGGTTGCAGCGTTTATAAGGGAATTTGCTTTAGCATCGATGATATGGGTTAGCTAATAGGTTCTGTATTTCGGTGAAGTTGAGAGATGGATCCACGAGCTACAATCGCAACAGCACGACTTGTTGGAGTTTAGGGATCCCTAAGCCATAACCCGAAATCCTACCTCTAAACCCTAAATCCTAAACCCTAAACTTATAAACCCTACCCCTGAACCCTAAACCCCTGTGCTTGTCTGCGACAGCTGCGAAGGCGTAGAGGCAGGCAGCATCTGCATACTTCGCTGCGCCCGCCGTGAGAAAATCTCTGCTTTCCAACACTTAGGCAAACCGTAAGCCCTAAACCCTAAACCCTAAACCCTAAACCCTAAACCCTAAACCCTAAACCCTAAACCCTAAACCCCACGCCCTAGACCCTCAACCCCTAAACCCCGACTTCCCAAGACCCAGACCGAGGGTCTGATGGGTTTAGGGCTTAGGGTTCAGGATTTAGGGTTAAACCCTAAACCCTAAACCCTAAACCCCAAACCCTAAACGGGTTTAGGGTTTAGGGGTTGGGGCTTAGGATTCTGGAAGGGTTTAGGGCTTAGGATTCTGGCAGTATTGGCCTGATAAGAATTGCGACATGCCCGATGACAGCAAAAGGGTTGATGGACGCCCTCAATACGTATAATGGGTATACACGCCTTGGGTTTAGAGTCTTAGGGATTGTTTGCGGGTTATTTAGGGACTACTTAGGCCGATAAAGGGACTATCGAAGGCATATATAAGGGCTATGTAGGGGTTATGGAGGGGGAGTAAGATCAAGGAGGGTGTGCCACGACATCTCCTTTAAACCCTAAGCCCTAAACCCTCAACCCTAAACCCTAAACCCTAAACCCGAAACCCTAAACCCTAAACCTTAATCCCACGACATCTCGTTTCGACCCCCTCGTGCGCGCTGCAGGTGCGGAACGGCGCGGCGCGACTACCAGCCCTGGGCTGAGTCCCTGCTCCTCCGAAGGGTTTGAGCTGTGTTTAGGGTTTAGGGTTTAGGGTTTAGGGTGGTTCAGGGTTCAGGGTTCAGGGTTCAGGGTTCAGGGTTTAGGGTTTAGGGGTTAGGGTTTAGAGAACCCTCGGGTTTAGGGTTTAGGGTTCCTCTGGGTTCTAAACAATAGCCTCTGCGTGGACGTGGGAAAGCTGCTTGTGCCTGAAAGATCATGGGTAGTGAGAACTAGAGTTGTAGGCTGTAGCAGTGCCGTGAGGTTTACACACGCATGCATATAGTTGAAAATGATGGAAGTATCATGTCGTCTCCGACCGCGAGAAAATTCAATGGGACAAGCAGACAAGCCACGTACCCAGAAACGGCCTTGGATTCTGGAACCCCGCAAAACTATTACTTGCTTGAGAACCCCCCAAGGATAAAAGATAGTAAGCCCTACAGTACCCTTTATTGAAGACTGCTGTTTATTTCTTGGGGGCTCTTAATTAAGCAAGTGGTCGAAAATGCCTGAAACCCAGAACCCAAAATCTCTAAACACCTTAGCCCTACAACACCAAACACCAACAATTGAGGGAACCGTAAACCCTAAACCCTGAGCCCTAAATGCCCCGAAGTCATGGTTTGGATCCTGCAACCCCTGAACCCTAAAGCCCTAGACCTCCCACAGCCCTCCCCATCCAGTCCTTCTCGCTCCGGCTACGATCGCCGACCACTTTGGCCGCCGACCTAGAGTGAGACCGAGGGTTGAGTAGGGTCGAGGGTTGAGTGGTTCAGGGCTTTAGGGTTTAGGGTTTAGGGTTTAGGGTTTAGAGTTTAGGGTTTAGGGTTTAGGGTTTAGGGTTTAGAGTTGCATGGCTCTGGCTTTTGCGGCTTAGGTTTTTCGGAGCCTTCAACAACTTTTCCCTCAGCCTATCCCCTGTTCTACCAGGAGCACCTCCCTGTGCAGGACCCTAACTACACCTACAAGACCCCTATTGATGGCAGGCCAGCTTAAGGTAAAGCACTACTTTCCCCCTTAACCCTAGATGCTAACCCTAAACCCTAAGCCCTGGAGACTCGACCCTGAACCCTTAGGCTAACGGTATGCAGATCAGGCTTGCGCCACACATGTACACAGATTTGGTCTGGAAGCACCTCAGGATAGGGCTTGGGGTTTAGGGTTTAGGGTTATAGGGTTTAGCGTACATGGGGTTGTCGGTTATACACAGCGTACATAGGCTAAAATAGGGCGTCTGAGGGGTATGAAGGGTATACAAGAGTATGCACGGTATAAACGGTAGAAAGGGCAGAGATGGTACGCAGGGTTCAAGGCCTCGTGGTTGACATGGTGTGGGCACTCAGCCATTGAGTGGCTGTTTGTAGCCTTGGGCTGGGGACACCCTTGGTGCTGCAGTGGACAAGCGCACGCCGCGCCACAATTCAACAGGTTACTAGCATGGTAGACTAGACTGGCTGGTTCTTAGTAGGGAATGAGGGATTTGGGCCCTATGTTGTAATCCCTTAAAGGGTGTATATACAGGGCCCCTATTCCCTCATTCCTTAAACACGATGATATCACAACAGCTTGCCGTGCTCTTTAAAATGCTTTGATGCCATGCTCCTGCCTGCCCAGCACACAACAAGCCGACTGCCCTGGATCCCTAAATCTCAAACTACCCTAAGCCCCTGAAGGCTCTAAACCCTTAGGGTTTCGGGTTTGGGGTTTAGGGCCAGGGTTTAGGGCTAAGCCCCAAACCCGAAGCCCCGAACTTAGGAGTTTGGTGATGAGATTCACATCCAGTCGCCGTCCGACTTCCACCTGATTGACCTTCAAGGGACTGGGCGACGTGCTTTTCGGGATTGTAGCCCTAAACTCCTAAACCCCTAAGCTCATAAACCCTTCACCCCTAAGCCCTCAAGCCCTGAACCCCTGCACCCTAAAACACTGAACCCTGCAACCTGTTCAGAGCCTTCGCTTTGGGACCTTGCTGGTTGGAGACCTCTTGAGAATCTGACACAGCGCTGTGGTCTGCCAGGTAGGTCGTTGGAGTATTGCATATTGCCCTTGTTGGGTTCAGGAGGGCTTGGGGCTTAGGGTTGAAGGTTTCAGAGGGCTTAATGGGCCTGCCTAGTTTAGGGTTTTGGGTGGTTTAGGTTCATGCCAGACCCACCCAACCAGTCAGCCGCGCACGCACCAAAACACAGTACAGCCCTAAACCCGAAAGCCCTAGTCTTCCTAGACCTCCCCCCAAACAAAAACCAGTAAAAAAAACATGGATAAGCATAAGTCGCAGCAGTAGAAGAGTCGGAGCCTGAGTAGGAGTGTAGTAGTCGTCGCAGCCGTAGTAGGAAAATAAAATCTTTCCTGTCGAAATGCAGGAGGTGCCGTGGCTTTCGCTGGATCGATCCAACTGCTGGTGGGCCCAACCGGGTGTAGAGTTTAGGGTGTAGGGTTTGGGGTTTAGGGTTTAGGGCTGAGGCGGGTTTGAAAAGCCCCACGAGCTCCCGAGTCATGAACCACGGCCTCTTAACAAGAGGTCAAGCATGCCAGAGTTGCGACGGTATAGTGCAAAGGATTATGGCTCGTACCCCTAAGGTTGTACCTGTGAAGGTTCCCCTTAATATATATTCTCAATGTGGCCCTCATATTCCCTAAGGGATCCTTAAACGGGGACCCCAAAACCCCAGGGTACAACCTTAAGGGTGCAAGGTAGAACCCTAGCTGCTACCGCCAAATGGCCCGGATTCCTCCCCTGATTGCTTAAGAACCCCCAAGAAATCAACAATATTCTTCCTTATAAGGGTAATAAAGGGATTATTGTTTTTGTTATTCTTTTGGGGTTCTTATTAAGCAAACAGTAGCCTTGCCCGCAGACATCCCGGTGGCGACTTTCACACCGCTCCCCAACTCCATGGTCATGCGCCGCACTCGGCCTTTTGATGCGTAGAACCACTTGGGGGTTTACGAAAATGCGGGACCCCTAATGCAAACCCCAAAATAGCAGGATTCCCTTGTAATGAGGACCCCAGTAAGGTACCGAATTTTGGAAACCCCCATTTAGGGTCCTTGGGATAGAGGGTTTTCGGAGAGGCCTTGAACGCCAGCTGCGAAGTCAAGCTGCAGACGAAACCCTACAAACCCAACAAACCCAAACTTGGGATGTTTCGGCTTGTAGTGATCGTAGCAATCCCTCCCCCCAGACACCTTCTGAGATATTGCTTTACAAGGGACCCCCCCCCACCACATGTACATCTTCCTTCCCAAACGGCTCAAGAACCATAGGACGCGAACAAAAAAAACGCCCGGGATCCATGGATTTGTTGGCATGAATGTCCAGGTGTGAGGGCTTAGGGTTTGGGGGCATGTGTGTTTTTTGTGTGTGATTAGGGCTTAGGATTTGGGGCTGGGAGAGGTATGGTTTGGGGTTTGGTGTTGAAGGTTTGGCTGTTTAAAAATGCCCCGAGACCCTACTATTATGCGCTATTCACAACAAGAGGGGCGCCCTCCACCCCCCCTCCCTAACCCTAAACCCTAAACCCCAAACCCCAAACCCTAAACCCTAAACCCTACACCGACAAAAAAGGCAAAACATGAGAAAACATTACCAAAAAAGAAAAAGCCTAAATGCTTCAACCCGCAAGGTGCAACGCATCTTCCATCGCCCTCTACATCAGGGAGCCGACCCCCGTGGAGCGGGCGGCGGCCTTGGCTGGGGCTATTCGAGGGGTTTGGGGTTTGGGGTGTGGGGGTTTAGGGTTTAGGGTTTAGGGTTTAGTGTTTAGGGTTTAGGGTTTAGGGTTTGGTGTCTAGGGCTTAGGGTTTCTGGGGTTGGGGTTTGTGACGTGGCGGTTAGGGGATTTCAGGAGTTAACAGCTTAAGCTGGAGGGCTTGTATTTTCAGGTTTACCACGAAACCCTAAACCCTAAAATAGGGTTTAGGTGTTCTTAGGGGGTTTAGGGTTTAGGGTTTAAGGTTTAGGGTTTAGGGTTTAGGGTTTAGGGATTAGTCCGCTTTTCCGGGTCGAGGGTGTTTAGGGTCTGTTGCTGTAGGGTCAGGGCCTGCGAAGCGTGTTTCGGGCTGATGGGTTTGACTGTCGGATTTTCGGAGATAAGGGGTTCGTAGGGCTTGTCAGGGATACTACGCTACCCCCTAAACCCTATAGGCCCTAAACCCTAAACCCTTTGGGTTTTTTGGTGGTTGAACCATATAAACCCTAAGCCCTCACGTTTGGGCTCGCTATCGGACTTGTGGTAGCTTGTAGCCTTTAGGGTTCGGAGGGCTTCTCTTTTTTTTGGGTTTGGGACTCGCAAAGCTTTTGTGTTTGTATGATTTAGAGGGGTCGGAAGAATTCCTAGTAGTATTTTCCTTCGGATCCCTCTATTTCATTTTACAGCAACCCCCCCAGAACCCTATTCCAATTATCAAGGCCCCTATGTTAGGGTTTTTCGAGGGCTTGTAGGGTGTAGGCATTTAAGGCTTATAAGGTTGAGGGTTTATAGTTTTGCTGCCGCTGTCTGCCGTGTGCCCGTTGCAGGGGCTGCGAAAGGATCCCTAATAAGGCCTTTGGGCCCCAAAACTCAAAACCCTAAAGCCCTAAACCCTAAACCCTAAACCTAAACCCTAAACCCTAAACCCTAAACCCTAAACCCTAGCTGCCTCAGGACTACTACATCGAGTTCGGGCTGGACATCTACAACCCTCTCAAGCCCGGCACCCCGGTGGAGGGTTTTCCAAAATGGGCTTAAGCCCCAACCCAAAACCCTAAACCCTAAACCCTAAACCCTAAACCCTAAACCCGTTCTTTGGGGTGGGTTCCAGGAGCGAGGCGGGCTCTCCTGTATCTTCGGGGGTATATGAGGGGGGGGGGGGGGGGGCCCGGGTCCTCGTTAAGAGTTTCATGTCGGGTCTCTTTTTTTTTTCTTTTTGCTTTAGGGTTTAGGGTTTAGGGTTCAGGGTTATTTTGGGATTTAGGATGCTTTGGGATTTGGACTGGAAAAGGGGGGATCTGTGTTCGAGGTGCATGGTGTAGGGTTCAAGGTTGAGATCACTTCCTGCAGTGATATTTGGGGAAAGTGGCTTAGTTAGGTTTCAGGCGTCAGGGGTTCGTGTTTAGGGTTTAGGGTGCAGCGCATTGCCCCGCAAGCTTCTGCCAGACCAATGAACACACCACATCACATCACCCCCTCCCCAGACTGGCAGCGTGCGTTTTTCCATGCTCCAAGCCTAAACCCTAAACCCGACTCGTAATTTATTCTGTAGTTCTGTCTCCAAGTGGATGCTTCGAGACCGTCCGAGTGACTGTTTGCATAAACCCGACTCCCCAAGTTCAAAAAGGCAACCGAAGTGGCCCTTGCTTTCCTCATGGCCACGTGGTAAGGTCTAGGCCTTCTATCCTAAACCCTGGTTCTCATGAAGGGTTTAGGGTTTAAGGGTCTAGGGTTAACGGTATAGGGTTAGGGTTTAGGGTTTAGGGTTTAGGGTTTAGGGTTTAGGGTTTAGGGTTTAGGGTTTAGGGTTTAGGGTTTAGGGTTTAGGGTTTAGGGTACTGAGAATCTCTCCAAAAGAGCAGTTGTCCACGATAGCAGCGCTCTGCAGGACGCCTCCACTGACCGATAACTTCTGGCAGTGCACGGTCTACAGCCTTGGCCTTAGGAGTCTCACTCTGCAGGGGCCTTTGGATGTCTTGTGTTCCCCTTCTTGGCTTAGGAGTTTCTTGTTCAGGAACATTCTTCAGAGGGTGAACCAGCCGTAAACCCTAAACCCTAAACCCTAGACCCTAAACCCTAAACCCTAAAGTGCACTTTCTTTAGACGCGGGTCAGCTTGCCCTCGCCTCTACGGTAAGGTGCGAACTCGGACAGCAATGGAAACCGCATCATCAAGGCGTCCAAGGAGCCCGGGTTTGGGGGGGTTTTAGGGTTTAGGGTTTAGGGTTTAGGGTTTAGGGTCAGATGTCCTAACCTCAGCGCGTGCTTTCCCTCTTCAGGCGACACTTGAACGCTTAAACTCCCTCATGTTGCAACCTTCACCTCCTTTTTCGTTCCTTTTTTGTCCGCTTTGGGTCTTTGAGCTCCAACCAGTAGATTGTTCAAGGGTTGGGGCTTTGGTACTGTGTAAACCCTAAACCTTAAACCCTAGACCCTATACCCTATACCCTAAACCCTAAACCCTAAACCCTAAACCCTAAACCCTATACCCTAAACCCTAAACCCTAAACCCTAAACCCTAAACCACCACCCCACAGGGCCACAGGAAACCCCAAAGATGCCGCAATGCAACCTCGTAAGTTGCGCGAAGGCTTTCCAGAGCTGGGACATCGTACCACAGCTCGAGAACTTGGAGGCCCGGGCCTTGTGGGGTGGGTTTGGGGTTTATAGGGTTTAGGGTTTAGGGTTTGGGGTTTGGGGTTTAGGGTTTAGGGTTTGGGGTTTAGGGTTTAGGGTTTAGGGTTTGGGGTTTGGGGTTTACACAGTACGAGCTTGAGCTCAAGTCGTCTACACGATACCGTTGGGGACGCCGAAGCTGCCAAGAACAGCCGGTCGGATTCGACTCGTCTTTTCCCGAAGCCCACACCCCAAACCCTAGGCTGCAAGTTTTGGGTCACTCCCCGGAGCCCTTAACGCCCCTAAACCCTAAACCGTAAGCCCTAAACCCTAAACCCTAAACCCTAAACCCTAAACCCCAAGATTGAAGGGGTCTGGGAAGGGGATCATGTGACGTCCGGTCCAAAGCTCCGCACGCCGAGCCGAAGCCTACCAAAAATCAGGGTTTGGAGGTCTGCGCCAGATCAGCCCAGAGGCCCCTTCTCCTAAACACTCCCTATTAAACCCTAAACCGTAACATTCCCTTTTAAACCCTAATTCGTAATCCCTACAGTGAACCCTAAACCCTAAAGGCCCTAAACCCTAAACCGTAAAACTCTAAACCCTTTAAACCGTCAACCCTAAACCCTAAACCCCAAACCCTAAAACCAAATCAACTGAAAGACGGACACCTGAGGTGCGGCTCCTCGGACCAAACACAGCGGCAGAGACCCTGCCCGACACCCAGAGGGTTTCAAGGGTTTAGGGTTTAGGGTTTAGGGTTTAGGGCTTTGGGCTGGTTTGGGATTATTACCATCAAGGTATCGTTTCGGGTGTAGGGTTTGGGGTTTTCGGTTTGGGTTTTTTGGGTCGGGGTTGAGGGTTTTGGGTTCAGGGTGTAGGGTTTAGGGTTACCGCTTTAGGGTGTAGGGCCGTGCTTCGGGATCGCGCTAGGGGCTCCCATTCTCTCACCCTTGGTCCCTCTCAAGTACCCTCCGCCACGCACCCAGCTGACGGGAGCAACAGCGACTTCCCTGAACCCTATTTAACCCGGGCTTCGATTTAGGGTTTTGTAGGCGTTATAGGTTGGGATGTTCCCCCTTATTATACAAACAGTCCTTCATAGGGATTCTAGTGTTAGTATAATCCCTATGAAGGACTGTTAGTATAAGGGGGAACATCCCAAACTATATATCGGGTTACAGGTTATAGGGTTAGGGCTCTACAGGGCTTTAGTGTTACAGCCTAACACCCTCAACCCTAAGCCCTAGACCCTAAACCCGGCTTTGGGTTCTCAGGTCCTCCATCCACGTGGAGTTCACGCCTGTGACGAGCGCAGAGGACATTGCAATCCAGGCCCCGACCGTCAGCATTGTGTTCAAGGATTAATGGGCCAGGCTTTGGGGTTTAGGGTTTAGGGATTAGGGTTCAGGCGTTGACTTATGGCTGCTCATGTAAGAGAGCTAGTTCTATGACTGATGAATCGACGGGTGCAGAAATTGTCGGGTTAAGACGCTCCGAAGCCTAGGTTGACTCTTAGCGCGGCAACCTTCGCTTAAGTAGTCGAATTATGTCAAAGGCGCCGGGCAGGAGCGACTTGAGTCGCCGGCAAGCCCTAAACCCTAAACCCCCATGCCCTAATCCCAAAGTCGCGTTGAACCCGAAACTGTAGACCTCTTTCCCTGAGTCCACCCTCCCAGACCCTCAAACTCCTCTTCGCCCTCTGAACCCTACATCCCATAGCCCTGACGAATCACATGTTACTCTAAACCCTATGAACCCTAAACCCTTAACCCTATAACCCTATAACCTTAAACGCTGGAACCCTGTAACTCTGCAACCCTAAGCCTAAACCCTATAACCCTAAACCCTATAAGCTAAACCGCAAACCGTATCACCCTAAACCCTCAAAACCCTAAACCCTGGAGGTTTGTGCTTTGGACTTTGCCGCGCAATCGCCTCCTTCAAAAAACTCGTGAGCCCGAAGCAAGAGCCCTCCAGTTTAATTGCGGGGCTTAGGGTTTAGGGTTTGTGGTTTAGGATTTAGGGTTTACGGCTTCGGGTGGCTTAGGGTTTTTACAGGCAGTATTCAGTATGGCTCCTGGGCCTCTTCAACACTCTCTGATGTGTAATCCCGTAAAGAATATATATATATATATATGGGGATATAGGGTACCTCATTCCCTCATTCCCTAAGATTACGAAGCTCATGGTTGCGCATATTTCGGCCGATCAACTCGCACTCTTGCGCGCGGCGTCAGCTCGTGGGTCTGACGAGGTCCTGCGCGTGGGGGGAAGACCTCACAGAGGCTGCCAAAGAACCCTAAACCCTAAACCCTAAACCCTAAACCCTAAACCCTAAACCCTAAACCCTAAACCCTAAACCCTAAACCCTAAATGGCTGCCCAAGGGAGCAACATCACCTCCCCAACAGCTGCAACGCTTCCGCGCGGTGCAGAAGTCTGACGCAGTCGTGTACATCGTGTAAGGTGTGAATTCCACTTGAAGGGCGGCTCGCTGGCGGAGTGACCAAGCAAAGCCAAGTATTGGAGATGTTCTTAGCTGAAGAATAGTAGCTGTTTTGTCAGCCCGCGCCAGAAATTCGCCCGATCGTTTCGCTTTGGATCGCCCGGCTGATGACACCCAGCTATCCTGAGGAGCAGAGGCAGTAGCCACGAGTCTGACGCTAAGCTGCACAACTTCCAGCACCTACCCCGCAGGCTAAAACACTAAGACCATATCACCCTAAGCCCTAAACCCTAAACTCTAAACCCTAAACCCTAAACCCGAGACCCTAAACCCTAAGAGCTTTAAAGCCCGGATCGTGCTCCTGGGCAGTTCCACGAGCCCATGGACTTTGACTTCAGCCTGACGACGACGGAAGATGACGAGAACCAGGCAAGGAGGGTTTAGGGTTTAGGATTTAGGGTTTAGGGCTTAGGGCTTAGGGTTTAGGGTTTAGGGTTTAGGGTTTAGGGTTTAGGGATGTTAGGGTTTGCAGTGTGGGATGAACCCGATTCCCCGAATACTACTCCCCTCCCCCCCCCCCCCCCCCCCCCCCCCCGGGGCAGTATAAACAACCCTCCGGAAAGAGCTTAGGGCTCGGGGCTTCCACTGCCCTTGAGCTGCCTACGATGAATAGGGCCCTGCCTCCTATCAAGGTAGTCTTTGCAGCCTTCGGGCGCTTGTGGCTTGGTTTCTGTTAAGGGTAGTTTCATGGGCCATGGGCCCGTAACATGGTCCCTTACCTACTTTGAAAGGGTTCTGCAATATGGGCCCTTGGGTTGTATCGCGTATTGTAAGGGGTAGAGAAGGGGTAAAGGGCCCCTAGTTAAGGGACCATGCAACTACCCCCACGAGTTCGGGTTCCTCGAGAGACCGGTGTTTAGGGTTTAGGGTTTAGGGTTTAGGGTTTAGGGTTAGACCCTTTAAAACCTTTTGAGCCTTCAACGTGATTGGGGATGTTAAGGGCTCAGAGCACGAAAAGCTCAAAACACCCGAAGTTCTTGGCAGACACCTGGGCCCTACCAAATAAAGGGGGGGGAGGATTGGGGGGGGGGGGGGTAGACACGCTGCCGAAACGGGGTGGGAGGGGGTGGGTGGATCTAAATCATGGGCCCTTTTTGGAGGTTCCCGAGCATGCCCTTGAGAGTTTAGGATACCCAAATGGTCCGTCAAGGTTAGACTAGGTATGCCCTTGGGATAGTCTATATTCTCCCTTATTGGTTGAAGAGGATCATCTTCAGGAATGTCTTTCAGAGGGATTTAAGGGCCATCCTAGTAGATCAACCCTTGAAGAAAAATCCGATCTCCTGAACGGCTGCAGCCCTTCCGAAGTTGCCACCCGCAGCACAAGCTCCAAGCCGAGTTATGCTCGTAGCATTCCCTTATTATAATAACCCTAAACCCTAAACAATAAACCATAAAGGGACCCCAATAAGGTACCCATAATTTCGGAACCCCCCCCCCCCCCCCCACATACTTGCAAGCGAAGTGGGCTCCAGAACCCTGGCTCCCAAAGGTTTAGGGTTTAGGGATTAGGGTTTAGGGCCTCTGGGGGCTTAGGGCCTTTGGGGGTTCAGGGTTTAGGGTTTAGGGTTTAGGGTTTAGGGTTTAGGGTCAGGTGTATTTTGGTTTTAAATGCTATGGGGTTCAAAAGCCCTGCAGTCTGAAAGGTCATCTTCCTCAGGGAGGGCCCCCTCTTGCGCATCCGCCTGGACATCACGCAAGGTCCGGAGCCATCCCTAGGGGTTTCGAGGGTTTAGGGTTTAGGGTTTACGGTTCCGGGTCAGGGTATTATGATTTTTTCGTTGAAGTTGTGTAAGTTCCGGGTACTCTTCGAAGGATTTCGGGCATCGGGCTATTTGCCAGAAATCTGAGAGTATTTGAGGGAATGTTGTGGAGCAGCCTGCACCCTGGAGATGGCAAGCCGGCCCCGAAGCGACGAACATTCTCGAAGAGGTCAACGCAAGACGACACATCTTTAGGGTTTAGGGCTGGTTCAGGGTTAGTAGGGTATAGGGCTTGGGGGTTTCATCGAGCACCTAGCAGCATCACGACAAGCAACAGCAGTGAGACTAAGACGCGCGCACTTCTGAAGCGTTCTTCATGCATGGAGCGATACAGTCTTACGATTTCGAGAGGCTTGGGTCTTGGGTTTGTCGCTCTGCACGATGAAGCTCCCGCACGCAGGGCCTCTGCATGGACAAGGTCTTACTAGGATGGGCTAGTAGGCTTTCTAATCCCCCTAATGAACCCTACAAAGGGCCCTTTTGAGGGATTGTAAGGTATGATAGCCCATCCTGGTATGTCCGGAGTTTCAGGTTTGAGGCCGATCATCCCCCTCCTGACATTTAGTTACTTGCGTGCCAGGCGCCCGCACCGCCATTGTCCTCAGGACTCTGCTGCACATGCTTCGGCCTAGTCTCCATGGAACCCCCTCAACCCTAAGCCCCAAACCCCATTACCCTAATTAGGGTTTAGGGTTTAGGGTTTCAGGTTTAGGGTTTAGGGTTTAGGGTTTAGGGTTTAGGGTTTAGGGTTTAGGGCCCAAACCGCATTCCCCTGATAAGGCACTATTTCTCGTGTAGTAGGGGTACCAGGAAACTGGCGGCCATGGAAATTCTACGCTTGAGTCAGGGGGGAGTTTAGCTTTGATTCTTCAGGTTTTAGGGTTTGGGGGGGTTGAGGGTTTAGGGTTGAGGGTATTTTGGTGGGGCTTAGGAGGGGGTTTAGGAGGGGCTGAGGGGTGTGGAGCATGGTTTCGGGTGTTGCTTTTGGCTGACAGTTTAGGGGTGTTGTTCTGATGTCCTTGGGTTCGGGCTTCCGTTACGAGAATCTAGGTAGGCCCTTAGGACATTTCATATTTACCCTTGTTGGGCTTAAGAGGATCATATTCAGGAATATTTGTTCAAAAGGTTAATGTTGCACCCGGTTTAGTGAGAGGGGGCACTATTATGCGATGTTTCCGAAACCTTATAGGGGACCCGGCATTGTTTAGGGTGGTCCTCAATTATGCGATGTTTGCCGGGCCGGGGTCGCCGGTAAGGGCAAAAAATGCTGATCTGGTTTAAACTTAGAGAGGCCAAAAAGGAAGCTGGTACTACTGGTACTACGACGACGACGACAACCCCAGCCCACACTATACAGGATCCCCGAAAACCCCAAAATTGTTTGGGGGGCGGGGGGGGGGGGGACCCCTACGTACTAAACCGAGTCCAACATTACCCTAAACCCTAAACCCTAAACCCTCAAGGGTTGTGAGGGCCATCCTAGGAATGAGTTATGGACATGTGACAAAAACCCTTTTGCACCCTTAAGAGCCAGGCAATATACAGCTCCGCTCCCGGCCCCCGTCCTCTCTGTAGTTGTGCCCCCTAAACCCTAAACCTTAAACCCTAAACCCTATACCCTACACCCTATACCCTATAAACCCTGAACCCTATAACCCATAATCCCAAACCACCCCTGCCTTGAGGAACGTGCTGCTGGGAAAGATCGGCGGACAGTGGGGCCCTGAGATTCGGGTTCAGGGCCTACGGTTTCCGAACTTAGGGTTTAGGGTTTGGGTTTAGGGTCTAAGGTTTGGGGTCTGGGGCTTGGGGTTTGGGTTTCAGGGTTTAGGGTTTAGTCGATGGTATATCCAACTCAGGACGGACATCTCCATCACCACGTGGACCGGTGGTCTGTTCCAGAACGGCATCTGGCTACCGGGTACCAAGCAGGACAGTCCGGGGAGAGCGCTGGCCCGCCCAAAAGCCCTGGAAGCCTGAAAGCGGTCTACGATGCTGAACGGACTATCTCCGAAGCCCGCCCTAAACCCTACTTAAACCCTAAGGTTTAGGGTTTAGGGTTTAGGGTTTAGGGTTTAGGGGTCTTTGGCTCTCATGTCCCGAAGCACCAGCTGCAGTCGGACATTCCCAGGTAGGAGCCGGCAAGCAGGACCTACACCCTGCCGAGCCGGATGTTAGTTTTTTGTTTGTTGGCTTTGGGCTGTAGGGTGTTGGGAGGCTTTGGGGTTTAGGGGCTTCCCTCGTGGCGATTTATTTCGCTTGGCAGTACCCCACAACCCAGAACATCCTCTAAACCGCAAACCCTAAACCCTAAACCTCTAAACCCCCAAAACCCCCAAGCCCTTCAGGACGAGCGGTTGAACTTCCGGGGTGGCTTCCGTCTGCCGAGGGCTGAGCTGACAAACACACTCGCGGACACTGTGTGGGCGCTTTCCCCCCTCCACCCATGTAGGGGTTTAGGGTCTAGGGTATAGGGTCTAGGGTTTAGGGTTTAGGGTTTAGGGTTTAGGGCTATACATCTTAGATTGCGCTTCTAGAATCCTTAGTGCCCTGCAACGCCTATCTGCGCAGACTGCCTTGCAGAAGGAAAGTCTAGTCGTGAAGCAACGAACTCTCAAGCCTCCCAAATCCTGGAAGCTCCTGGAAGCCCCTACAACCCAGGCCCCTGGAAGGAACGAAAAAGTCCCTTAAGGGCCGGGGTCCAGAAGCATGACCCAATCGTGGTTTAGGGTACTATTTGGGGGTTCTCCTCCTAAACCCTAAACCCTAAACCCTAAACCCTAAACCCTAAACCCTAAACCCTAAACCCTAAACCCTAAACCCTCCTACAAGCCAGTAAGCTTCACGAAGCGGGTGCAAGGCCTGGCAGAGTGGAGATCCTCTACGACAAGCTGGAGAGCCTCGGCTTTCAGGGCTCCTGGTTTGAACACACTTGAAGCTGCGAATGCTCCCTAAACCCTGAACCCTGAACCCTAAACCCTAAACACCCGAAACCCTTCAGGGTTTCGGGTATTTCGGGTTTAGGGTTGAATGGACCCTTGGACCCCTGAACCCGCAGACTTTTGAGGAATGACAGGGTATTTCGGATTCGGGCTTGGGTTGCTCTAGACATCCTCTTGCCCGCCCAGACTCGCGACCAGAGACTGGGGCATAGGCTTCGGGGTTGTTAGGTCTTTGGGTGCTTCCTGAAGGGTTTTCTTAGGGGTTTGGGGTGCCAGGTTGATGACTGAGAGTGTGGAACGCACTGGGTTGCCAGAAAATCCGTCGATCGAAGCCTGACATGCACAGTTTAGGGTTTAGGGTTTAGGGTTCAGGGTTTAGGGTTTAAGGTTTAGGGTTTAGGGTTTAGGGTTTAGGGTTTAGAGTTGTCATGCACTGTCCTTCGCTCGTCGTAATCACGATGATTGAGGCAACAGACGCTTTTGAATTACCCCTCCCCCCCTACTAAACGTTGCCGCACCCAGGAACACCTTCCAGCGGGATCCGTCGAAGCCTTTGAGTGCTCTTTGGGTTTCGGATCTTCAACATTCGGGTTGGGGGCTCAGGGTTTCAATGTCTAAGTCCTAAACACCCAAGTCCCTGCCCTTCAGCCCTTTAGCCCCCTAATCCTCATCCCTGATGTCTACCAGCCCTACTAACCCTAACCCCTACTGCAACGGCATGGCCGGAATCTGCATTTCATGACCCATTCAACATGAATGAAGGTAGGCTCCTGAGGCAACCGGATCTACAAGCTATACCTGGCGAGGGTCGGGGGGGACTAGACTTCCTTGTTACTACTCTTGTTTAAGAACCCCCCCCCCAAAAAAAAAAAAAAAACAGAAAAATCTTCCTTCCATTTACCTTTTTTGGGCGGGGTTCCTAAGCAAGCAGTAGGTTAGTGCATCTTAAGGTTTGGGGTTTAGGGTTCAGGGTATGACCCTCGAGCTAAGCCTCAAAAATCCCCTTAAACCCTAAAGCCTAAACCCTAAACCCTAAACCCTTGAGGTTCACCTATCCGGAGCAGTCGCTGTGGAACACCCAGATGGGACGCCACGCGCCCATCCGGAAGCTGGAGGGAATTTACTTTGTCATAGCGGGGTTACATTTTCCATTAACGGGTACATAAACTCAATAAGGAATAAAAAAATGACTATCCCAACCATGAACTAGTCTAGGCTATGGTGTTTGACTTCACCTTAGAGCCTAAAAGACCTGTAGCTTTGGCCCCTTCTACCGCCCAAAAGAATCTTCAGCTTGAGGCAAGTAAGAAAAAATCCCAAATCCCCTCAACGTAGGGGTTCATGGGGGATGTGTGGGGGGAGGGGGGGGGGGGGGGTGGGGGGTCGAGGGGAGGGGGTTCCCCCCTCTCATCATTTGTGGCTTGCACTCTTGCTCAAGCACCCCTAAACCCTGAACCTAACTCTCAACCCACATATCACTGGTACTTCGAAAGCCGAAAGACAAGCCCACATCAGAACCGAGACCTCAGCTTTTCAACACGAGCACTTAAGACTTTAGAGGGTCCAAATTTTAGGGCCGCCTATCGAAGTCTGAGGCATCTTTGTTGTGTAACTATGGTTCTGGTCGTAGGGCTGAAAAAAGGCCATTCGTCGGGGGGTCAGACCCTCCTTCCCCTACTGAAAATCACTGCAAGGCCCAGCCTATGCGGAGTTCCACTTCCACATCTCAGTGCAGGCTCAGGCTGCAAGCTCAGAAGTTGGTCCGCCCCCGCCACCCGTAGTGCACCTGTGTACCCCAGTCCGTGAGGCTCCTGGGTAGGTAGTTCTAGACGCCGACTTACTTAAGGCAACCTGCATTCTGAACTTCACTCGTTTCTTCGGAGGCCGCTTAAGTCCCTAAACCCTTAGAACTGCACTCACAGATACTTTCCCTTGAGTGCCCTGAACCCAAAGCCACCAAGCGCAGACGTGGACAACCGAAGCCTAGACTCCCAGAAGTCCCTACATCCCCCTCCACCTGAACCCCTGAAACCCTCGCCCCGCCCCTCCCCTTTTCCCCCTCAACCTAGCCCCTAACCCCCCCTCAAGTCCCTCTAAATCCCCCAAAACCCAAAACCCCAAACCCTGAAAGCCCCCCCCCCCCCTCCCCAAAACCCCTGAACCCTAAACCCTAAACCCTAAACCCTAAACCCTAAACCCTAAACCCTAAACCCTAAACCCTAAACCCTAAACCCTAACACCCAACACAAAAAAAAAATCCTGCACCAGAGAGGTGGGAGACTTCCTGATGATTTCCGCCTGGCCCTTTCAGCCCACGCGGAGCATCTTCACCTTGGTGGCCCGGGGCACCCAGAGGGGAGGGTCGAGGGAGAGTTTAGGGTTTAGGGTTTAGAGTTTAGGGTTTAGGGTTTAGGGTTTAGGGTTTAGGGTTTAGGGTTTGGGGTTCAGGGTTCAGGGTTCAGGGTTCAGGGTTCAGGGTTCAGGGTTCAGGAAGCCCGAAGTCCCAGCGTTTAAATTTTGGGTCGTAGATGTGCAGACAGGCTTTGCAGGGTTTCGGGTACTGGGGATGACTTGGAAATCATGTCAGAGTTCTAGAGGCTCTACTCCCCACTTCAGCACAAAAGAACCCTGTATGGTTGTTTTTGCTCATACCTACCAACAGAATGCCAATCGTTTATTCGGATTCACGGTTTCCTTCTGTTTGGGTTGAGGGTTTGGCGTGTACTCTTGGGTTGAGGGCTTGGGGTTTTAATGCGGTTTTGAATTCTGGTCTTGCTTGAGACACTTCCGGAGCGGCAGACCCTTGGGTTTTTGGCTAGGTAGGCCTTGGGATATGTTTTTTGATTTTCACTTATCGGGTGTAATAGGATCATACTTAGGAGTATTGTGAGGAGGGTTTAAAGGGGCCGTCCTAGTTCGAGGGTTTAGGGATGTGTGGTTTTAGGTTTAGGGTGTAGGGTTTGGGGTTTAGGGTTTAGGGTTTAGGGTAGCTTCCCAGCTTTGCGCCAAACCAGGAGAGCCCCATCGGCCAGAGCATTTCCAGCACTGCGGTCGTCAAGAAAGCAATCGCCAACGAGGCCAAGGGCGGGTTTAGGGTTTGGGGTTCAGGGTTCAGGGTCTAGGGTTTAGGGTTTAGGGTTTTGATGGTATCTTTGTTAGCACCCGGAAGAACAGGTTGGTCCGGGGAAGGCACGCAAGCAGGGATTTCAGCGGACGCTTCTGTCACTGCTTCTGGCAGAAGGTGGGCTGTGGAACAGGCTATAGCCCCAAACCCTATTAAGTTAGGGGAGACGTAGCTCCGCCAGAGACCCCCTCCCTGCATCCTCCTCCTTTTTGCAGTTCTCTCTTCGGAGACGGCTTTACAGGGGAGGGGAGCCATGGAAGAAAAGCAGAAAACAAACACACACAAGTGGCGGCTGCAAGGCGCAAAGAGTTGCAAGGGTGTAGGGTTTAGGGTTTAGGATTTAGGGTTAGGATTTGGGGCCCTAAACCCTAAACCCTAAACCCTAAACCCTAAACCCTAAACCCTAAACCCTAAACCCTAAATAAAAAACGAAATCCTTTCTAAAAAGCGAAGGAAATCTATAATGACTTAAGCTGTGGTGCTGCAACATGCTACCAACTACATACGAACCGTGAACGTGTTTTCCACATGTGAAGTTTCATTCAGTATTTCTTATGAAACAATCACCTGCGATTATTCTTGCTTGTTGTTGTTCAAGATCTATGTTTTTTTGTTTTATCAAGATCTGACGCAAGCCTTGAAAGCCAGACTGCCGTAAATCCTGTTTAGGGTTTAGGGTTGAGGGTTTAGGGTTTCGGGTTTGGGGTTTGGGGTTTAGGGTTTAGGGTTTAGTGATGCCGGTCAGACGCCGAAGGCGTTGTGTGGTGACTCTGCACCCAAGGGCCTGTCGCATCCGAGGGCTTTGGCCCTTGCAAACCCTGCTAAAAATTTTAAGCCCTGTACCCCTAAACCCCAAAACCCTAAACCCTAAACCCCAAAACCCTAAACCCTAAACCCCAAAACTTTAAAACCGTGAACCCGGGGGCGGCGGGGGGGGGGGGGGGGGGGGGGGGGGACGCTTTACGTACTGACTTAGAGCGTTTGTTGGGTTACCCCGACACAGCACCAGTGGCCTAACAGGGAACTAACCCTGACGCTCCTTGTGGGCCATATTTGCTGTCATTGCAATGTGGGCCCCAGGGGCCAACATTCGAATGTTGTGCCCAGGGGCTAACATTAATAGAATCCACTTGGGGGTTAACGGAATCCATGCGTGACTATTGGGGGGGGGGGGGGGGGGGGGGGGCAGCAACAAAATTGCTCGGTACATCTGTGCCCTGACTTGTGTTTTGTGAGGCATTCGAACATCTTCGAACGCATGGCTTTGCCAGCGGATGTGTTATTTTAGCCCAATTTGCGTGAACAAAACAGCTAGCTAGCGCTAGCTGCTAGCCAGTCTGGCAGGTTGAACCGTTCAAGTACTTTATACGAATGAGCAGCTGGTACTGTGATTGTAAAAACTGGGATTTCAGTTTAGGGCAATTAGTGCAAACCGAAGTTCAATTCATTACAGGCTGCTCCGAGAAGTAGCGCTTGCAAGGCTGTGCTGGGCGACGGCTCATTCCCCCCAAAAACACCCTCTACGTATATATTGCAAAGACCTTCACAGAAAACCCTCTAAACTGGGTTCTTGCAGTGTACACAAGTATAGAGTGTCGTGCAATAACGTAAAATGATAAGAGGTGAATTCGAAGAGTTGGGGCAGGGGTTTTTGCGTATCGAATCGACTCGATGTACTATCGACGGGTTGAGTTGCAACTCGACGTGCGCGCTTCTTCAGATCGAATTACTTCCAGCTTCGCATCCAGCCCCACAGCAAACGTAAAGGTACCTTGCAAGACATACATGCCCACATATAAATACATTCCCTATAACTATGTAGTCAAATGTGTAACCCTAAACCCTAAACCCAAAATTATCAACCCTAAATAAAGCCCTAAACCCTAAGCCATATAAATTTATTGAATTCCCTAAACCCTAAACCCTAAACCCTACACCCTAAACCCTACACCCTAAACCCTACAGCCTACACCCTAAACCCTAAACCCTAACCCTAAATTTAAACCTTAATCAACGTTAACACCAAGCCTTATAATTAACCCACAGGCTTGACAGCTATGAGATGAGAACCCTGAATACAGGACATTGGTTAAGGAAGTCGATGCCCAAGGTCACCGCTGGCCGATGCTGAAAGATCAGTCCTGGCCCTATAGATCCACGAACCCTGAACCAAACTTTCTCCCTGAACCCTAAACCCTAAATTTAGGAGCCTCCGGCTCAAGCCGCCGACCCCGCTGGAGCATAGTTGAAAGGTTTAAACGCGCTCGTCAGCTCAAAGGATGCCAAAAAAGTTGATGTGCTTGAGCCTCTGTGAAACGTTGGGACCCAAACAGGAGCTGAAGCCAGCTTGAAGGCCCCCCCCTACCCCACCCCCCCCCCCCGCGTTTAAGGAGGGAAAGAGGGAGGTTTTCACCTCCTTTTCCCATCCAACACGCCGCCAGGGTCGGCGGACCCTACACCCTACACCCCCAAACCCTGAACCCTAAGCCCTAATCCCTACACCCTACACCCTACACCCTAAACCCTAAACCCTACACCCTAAACCCTAAACCCTAAACCCTAAACCCTGAACCCCAAGCCCTCAGGTATAAAATCCTGGGCCTGAACCATCCCTGATCTCAGCTCTCGGAACTCATCAACAGGGATCCAACAAAAGGAGCCCCAGTCCTAACCCGAAACCCTAAACCCTAACCCTAAACCCCAAACCCTAAACCCTAAATCCTAAACCCACGCCCTTCCAAAGCTGACCCTTAGGCCCTTTTTTTAGGAGTGTGCGCGTCTTGAGACTCATGCCGCGTAAGGAGAAACTCTCTCAAGGAGCTAAAGGAGGGACCCTAAAAAGTGACCTTCGGGGTTCTTTAGAGAGGCGACTTAGGGCCTAGGGACTCTAGAAGGTATATGTTAGGGGTTATTTCGGGGGAATAAGATTCAGAGTCCCTTCTAGGGGTCCGTACCTATGTCCCTTAACTCTCCATACACCCGCCCCCGGGCAGATCACCACCGTCTTCGGCGGCCAAATCCACGCCCGCTTGCTGGAACCGTTACCGCCTCAGGAGCTCTCAGTGGTTCGGTTTGCATAAGGGGGGCCTAGGGTTTGGGGTTTGGGGTTTAAGGTTTAGGGGTTAGGTTTCACAGGTTTAAGTTTCGGCGACAAGGGGTTTAGGGGTTTCGAGGTATAAGGTTTTAGGCTTTGGGGTTGTGGGGGGCCGGGGTTTAGAGTTTACTGGTTTGGGATGGTTGAGGGTTTGGAGGTTTTAAGGGGGTCCCACCTGCGCTCCAAGAACTGTGACCCCCCCTCCCCCCCAAAACTCTAAACCCTAAACCCTAAACCCTAAACCCTAAACCCTAAACCCTAAACCCTAAACCCTAAACCCTAAACCCTAAACCCTAAATGAGGAGAGCCCGGTCTCTGAAACGCGCCCCTTCAGAGCCCCAATCTTCCTGTGTACCTTTGCCTGTCTGCGAAGGCTCCTGCCCTGAAGCCCCGTCCTTGGAGGTTCCGTGTACTTAGCAACTTAGAAACCCAATTTTAACTGTACTGGTGACTTCTGAGCCTATGATAACCCTATGTAAGGGTACTTATTAACAGGCTTCTATGTGGGGTTATAACTACACTTATAGTTGGGTTACTAAGTACCCTGAACCTCCAAGTAGTACCACGAAGCTCTCAAGGCTCATCCCGTATCGCCGGTATGAAGTTGTGACCTCCGTCATCGCTCCGACCGCAGAAGCTGCCAAGGCCTGTAGGGGGGATAGGTAGCCCAGTGGTGCCCTTCACCCTTTTTTTGTTTATTGGTTTGGGTTTCCCTTATTATAGAATAACGAACCCAAGAAAGGGAGCCCTTACTATAATATGGTTACTGGGGCTACCAGGGGGCCTAACTACGGGTGCAGGGTTTAAAGGTCTAGCTACGGGTGCAGGGCTTCGGCCTGTTCACATCTAACCCCCCCCTCCCCCCCCTTCCCCAATTGCCCTGAAGTTGGGGAAATGACGCTTAAACCCTAAAACCCCTGAACCCTAAACCCTAAACCCTAAACCCCTAAAAACCCCTGAACCCCTTTAAGTTTTAGTGTCTTCGGCTTCGGGTTGCCTTAGCCGCATGACTTCCTTGTAGGCTTCGGCTGCCCGGAGATGCCATATTCCCCAGCCTTAAAGCCTGTTCCCTGAACCCTGAACCCTACACCCTAAACCCTAAACCCTGAACACCATAAACACCCTAAACATCCTAAACGCCCTAAACCCGAAACCCTGCCTTCTATTCGGGGGTTGCGAATCTTTTTTGGCGCTGCAGATACCCTAAACCCTAAACCCTGAACCCTAAACCCTAAACTCTAACCCTGAACCCTAAACCCTAAACCCTAAACCCTAAAACCCTAAACCCATAGGGGGGCCAGCAGCCAAGCAAGAGCCGATCCTGCCCTTCGGCAAGGCCCATGGCGGAGTCATCCAGTGGCCGGCAGCCTACTTCTGATGGGCTTCTCGTGTTGGGTTTGGGTTTTAGGTTTTAGGGTTTAGGGTTTAGGGTTTAGGGTTTAGGGTTTAGGGTTTAGGGTTTAGGTTTAGGATTAGGGTTTAGGGTTTAGGGTTTAGGGTTTAGGGTGGGTTTGGGGTAAGTTTAGGGTTTAGGGTTTGCCTAATTTCCCTCCAACCCCTTGAAGGTGTGGACACGCAGCGCATGATCTTCTGGCCCTTGAAAGTTCCTAAGCCCTAAGCCCTAAGCCCTAAAGACCAAGCCTAAACCCTGAACCCTGAAGCCTGAACCCTGAACCCTGAACCCTGAACCCTAAACCCTAAACCCTAAACCCTAAACCCTAAACCCTAAACCCTAAACCCTAAACCCTAAACCCTAAACCCTAAACCCTAAACCCTAAACCCAGCCAAAGGGTCTCCATGACCATCCAGACAGTGGCTTCAGGTTCATCGAAACGCGGGACCTGGGGCAGCTGCCCACCAACACCAACGATGGGAACTCGCGAGAGCCGGAGCCCCGTGAGGCTTAGGCTTTCGGGTTCCCTACCTAAAGGCTGCGGGGTTTAGGGTTTAGGGCTAGGGTTTAGGGTTTAGGGTTTAGGGTTTGCTTTTTTTTAAGGGTATAGTATAGGGTTTAGGGTTTAGGGAGCTCCTACCTGGTCCCTGTTTAGGCAGTATACGACTATAGTCCCTGATAGTTAGCCCGAATTTTACAGCCAAGATCCTGAATCCTCAGGGGTTATGCAGCAACTACTACTATTTGCTGGGGAACCACCAACAAATAAAAGAGAACAGTCCCTATATTGCCCTCATGAGGAAGAATATTAATCCTTTTCTTGTGAGCTCTTCGGCAAATAGTAGAGTAGATGTGAATCTTTCAGTGTCTCTCCCCTAACTGATGGTGGGTACCTATAATGTGCCCTAGAACCCCGAGTTTAGGGGAGTATCTGGCGAAGTTAAAGCCCTAAACCCTAAACCCTAAACCCTAAACCCTAAACCCTAAACCCTAAACTCTACATACACATTCGTTGCATGCCCTGCACCTTGCAGACCCCAAGCCTCGACCACTCGCACTCCCTCTGTCCTGTATTGAAGACATGCTTTTGTCAAAAGTTGCCACTTAGGGTTTTAGGGTTTAGGGTTTAGGGCCGGTTTAGGGAGTTTGGGAGTTTAGGGTTTAGGGTTTCGGCAACCACTCGTTGCACTAATCACAGACAGAACGCACGGCTGATTGCAACCAAGGCCATTACATCTAAGCGTGCATTGTACACACACACATAACCATGTAGATCTGCCTTGAACGTTTGTCCTGCGGTGCAAATAGACAATTGCAAGTATCTGCAACACACATGGACCTGGGCACCATTGTCCTCCTCAACTTTCTGGCCGCTTAAGCCCCAAAACCCAAACCCCAAACCCTAAGCCCTAAAACCTAACCCGCAAGGTTTCCTATTGTGGAGGAATACCGCTTCGTCGTGTCAGCTGGAAGCTCAGAGCGACGAAAGGAGACGAGGGCGGCGGCCATGAAGATGGAGTCTGGGAGCTTAGGGCTTAGGGCCTTTAGTGTGTTGTCGGGCTTAGGGTTTAGGGTTCAGGGCTTCAGGGTTTTGGGGCAAGCTTGCAAGGGCTTGATGCAGTTTAGCCCTAAACCCTAAACCCTATTAGGCCAAGACAATTCACCAACAGCCCCGTTCCAGGCAGTGCGATCGCCGCCGCTTGCCTCCATCATCGTCAGCCTGGACGTGACCCCTGCCCTCGATGCGCCCAGGGCCCAGGGTTTAGGGTTTAGGGTTTAGGGTTTAGGGTTTAGGGTTTAGGGTTTAGGGTTTAGGGTTTAGGGTTTAGGGTTTAGGGTTTAGGGTTTAGGGTTTAGGGTTTAGGGTTTAGGGTTTAGGGTTCAGGCTTAGGGTTTAGGGTTTAGGGTTTAGGGAACTGTTGCAAGATGAGGTTAAGGCTTTGGCGGCCCAGGGCTGGGTACCCGGAGATGGGCACTCTGAACGAACCTGACCCAGCTTGAAAAGCCCGAAGCCCCAGCCAAAAACCCCCTACCCAACTCACCAAGCCCCATAAAGATCCACCTGTTAAGACGCCCCTTTCACAAGCTCCAACTAATCTAAGCCCTTAACCCTAAACCCTAAACCCTAAACCCTCAACCCTAAACCCTAAACCCTAAACCCTAAACCCTAAACCCTAAACCTCCTCCCCAGCCCCCGAGCCGAATATCCCCAAAGGCCTACGATGCTGCGCGTGATCGCCCCGCTGGGCTTCAACTTCACGGAGAACTGCCTGGGGCCGCGCGCCTGCCGCAGTTGCTCCTTGCCCTAGTAGTTTAGTTTTTAGGGTTTAGGGTTTAGGGTTTAGGGTTTAGGGTTTAGGGTTTAGGGTTTAGGGTTTAGGGTTTAGGGTTTAGGGTTTAGGGTTTAGGGTTTAGGGTTTGGCTTAGGGTTTAGGGTTTACGGTTTATGGGTCGCGTGTAGTAGGGAAGAAGGGAGTCAACCCAGAGCTGGGCTCTTGTTAAAAAGGCTTAAGTTAAGTTAGGAGACACTCTACTGCTGTGTAGTATAACTGTAGAACCCTATTGTGGAAGCATAGCTGAAGCTCCTGAACAAGAGAATCTCGAAAATGCAGCAACCCCCCCACAAACTCGACGCCCACTCGGCAGGCTCCCAAACCCGGTTGTTGGGATTCAGTTTTGGGCTGTAGGGCCTCACGGGATGCAAGAGCCATGGTAGATTTTCTGGTAGGATTCCTGAACCCCACGCTCTCAACGCTAAATAGTCCGGAGATGAAATGACCCCCAAGAAGTCCGCCCGAAGCCGTAATCGACGGACTACGAGGTTCCTCGTTGAACCTGGAGCCAAGGATAACAGATAGAGAGATGCCAAGGTGTTGGGTTTAGAATCAGGATTGTGGAGGCTTGAGGGTTTAGTTTGAGGGTTTACGTACTACGTAGGGCTTTCGGTGCCTAAGCCCTGACCCGACCCTGCAATGCCAGAAGCGCCCGGGAGGCAAAAAACTCCAGCCTCATAAAAAACTTCGAAAGCCCACACACATCAGCCAGGATACTGGTTTGGGGAGGGTTTTCGGGTTTAGGGTTGGAGACTCCCATTGTGCCTTACAAAAGCCCTCACCACGGGCAGCTTTGGGATAAGTCGGGGTTTCCGAAATTAGGGGTACCTTGTTGGGGTCCTTAGTCCTTAGTACAAGGGTGTCTCCCAAAAAGGGGCAATTACCCCTTTTTGTCCCAACTAGAATAGAATGAATCCACTTAGAAGGACCCCGCAAAGGATACTTTTGGAAACCCTCATAAGGGAAGCCTACTATTTGGGGATCGATATTGGGGGGCCCCTGTTTTCGTAAACCCCCGTATGGCCAGGGGCGACTCCGTGCACGTGGAGTCATGTCAGCCCGGACAGGCGACGCACAAGACCCTGCGCTGCACTTGATAGCCCAGCCACCCCAAAAAGAGTGCCCTCATTCTGACATGGCTACTGGGCTACCAAGTGTAGGCCTTAAACCAACCCCGAATTGCAGCATGCAAAGCCCTAAACCCTAAACCCTAGAAACCCTGAAGGAACCCTGCGTAGAAGCCTGGCTTAAGCCCCAGACCTGGGTTGGTCCCTGAGCTTTAGGCCTCCCAACCATATCAAGCCCTAAGCATGAAAGCCTGGAACCCTATATAAACCCTTCAAAGCTATCAGCAAAGGGTGTAGGGTTTGGGGTTTAGGGTTTAGGGTTCAGGGTTTAGGGTTTAGGGTTTAGGGTTTAGGGATGTCCGGTTTGCTGTTTAGGCTCAGGGGGTTTTATCCCTCGCCGTAGCCGGCAGGTCACACCCAGTGGGCGGAGCACAGCAGAGTTGCTTTGACCTCGGCTGCGTCACAGGGTTCGGCTTGCCGAGGAGCAGGAGTGGGCCCTCATTCCCTTTTTTTAGGGTTCAGGTTCTCTTGTACACCCCCCTTTATAAACCAAAAGGGGGCGCCCTTTTTTGTTCCTAGGTTACTCTTGGGTCAAGTTACAGACTCTCGACTTTGAAGTAGGGCTCATGGGTTTAAGGCTTCGGGAAGTGTGTGTATATACGTGACTTCTGCCTCCTTGTAAATGCGTGTATGCGTTGGGTGCTCTTTTGGGGATACTTGCAATAAAGACCCTGCTACTTCAAGAGACCCCTGACTACATTGCCCATTTCAAGGGAGAGTCAGGATGAAACAGTTTGTTACCCTCTTGAAATCTGATAGCGATCATGGAATCCTAACTTGAAGTCTAGGTCCTTAGGGTTTAGGGTTTAGGGTTTAGGGTTTAGGGTTTAGGGTTTAGGGTTTAGGGTATTAGGGGTGCATCAGAATGTAGGACATTCTGCTCGGAGCTCCTACACCTGATGTCATCTGTGGCTCGATATTTTTGGGGCATCCTAAGACTTCAGAGAGCTGCCGGACCCTGCAACGCCAACCAACTGCAGTTATCGCAGAAGTGCCCCACAATTTCCGGACCCCGAAACCCCAAACCCTAACCCCGAAACCCTAGACCCCGTAACCCTAAACCCTAAACCCTAAACCCTAAACCTTAAACCCCCTGCAGCTTGAGCAGAAGTGCGCATCCGATCCCGAATCCTAAGGACAGTCCGCGGAGCACCTGCCGTGCGGCTCCGAGAGGGTTTAGGGTTTAGGGTTTAGGGTTTAGGGTTTAGGGTTTAGGGTTAGGAGTTTTCGGGTTTGAGGTGTTGGGGTCTCCTAAGCCCCGCAAACCCTTGAGCCAAGCCCCCAAGTAGCCAGGTTAAGGGTTGAGGGTTTAGGGTTGAGGGTTGAGCGCCGCACCCAAGAGTTGGATGACAAGGCCTTCGCTGGAATCTTACTCCTCTGGTTTTGGATACCCCTTTTTGGGGTTCCGCTTTTCAGCCTGGAAGTCACTCAACCCTAACTAAACCCTACTAAAGCCCTAAGCCCTGGGGGGCACCCCTTTTTATACTAGCCCTAAACCCTAAACCCTAAACCCCATGGTTACTCATGGGTCTAGTCTTCCAGCCCGATGCTGAGGTGGGATTGCAGGGCATGGCTGTTGGCATCCTGCCTGGCTTCCATGCTTTGACCTGCATGGGGTTTAGGGTTTAGGGTTTAGGGTTTAGGGTTTAGGGATTTGGCTTTAGGGTATGGGTTGCGCACAGTTGCCAGGCAGCATCTGCTCGAAAACAAAGTCTGCCGTACCTACAGCCCTTGGTACCCTTGCATACCCTCTTGTACATTCTAGAAGCCCGACACAAGGTGCCCAGCCAAGAAGCTCATTTCCTGAAGCCCTTATATCCCCTGTGTAAACCCTTTAAGGGATTATATGGGAGGGCGCCTAAACCCTCATTCCCTACTAAGAGCCAGTACGGCTAAAGGGTGTCTAGAAGGGGGTTTACCCGAGCCTCAGCTCTAACCACTTGACTTGGGCCTCAATCCGAAATAAAGTTTCTTTATCTTTTTTTGCCGGGGGCGGCACATGCAGGAATCGCCCTAGTTTGGGAAGATGCCCCAACTCCCTCACTCCGAATATAGCACACGATCGACGCCCAAATGGCCAGGGTGAGGATCGATTCGCCCACACGGACACCCGTTGCCAGAGAGTGGTTCATCGAAGGCCGGGCCTAGGGGGTTTAGGGTTTGGGGCTCACGGTGTATAGTTCGGGGTATAGGGTTTAGGGCTTCGGGGTTAGGTTGAAGATGAAGGTCACAATGTCATTGGGTTTGCAGGGCGTCGGGTTGATTACTCTTGTGGCCATGCATTTCAGACGGTTCTCTCCTTCGGGTAGGTCACCTTGTTTGTTAGGATTTGGGCTTCGGTTCAGAGTTGTCTGATAGTCCGAGGGCGTGCAGGCAAAGTGGTTGAATGGTCAAGCTCGATGCCTAAACCCTAAACCCTAAACCCTAGACCCTAGACCCTAAACCCTAAACCCTAAACCCCTAAACCCCTAAACCCCTAAACCCTAAACCCCCAGACCCTTAACCCCTAGACCCTGTTTTATTTTCTTATTGTTTCCTAGCGCGGCATTCACTTCCAGGGTCGACTTGCGAGCATGTCCCTGAGCTCTGACTAGACCCTGGGTTGTGCTTTCGGATAGTTTTTAGTTTTCCTTCAGTCCTTGTAAGGGAACCTATTCATAAATAATTTTGAAAGGGTTTAAAGCACAACTCAGAACCCTGAACCCCTCCAAAGTCCGCTCCGCTTATGCTGCTTCTCCTTGGGATGTTCCCCCTGCTACTAGCAGTCCTTAATAGGGATTAGAGTACCTAGCAATTCTTAATAGGGATTCAGTACCCCCGATTATAATCCCTATATGAAGGACTGTTAGTAGAAGTGGGAACATCCCAGCTTCTACCGTTTCTCCTTCCGGCACAGGTGTGGACGTCTTGTCCGATCGACAGCTGGGCCAGAGCCCTGGGACAGCTGCATGTGCGGGCGTCACCAAGGAAGGAACGCAGAAGGGTCCCTAAACCCTGAATCCCAAACCCTAAATCCTAAAGTCCTAAACCCTCAATCCTAAACCCTAAAACCCCCAAACCCTAATCCATAATCTTTAAGGTTTCGGTTTGCCGGTATGGATCTTGGGCAACCCAAATCCCTCAACAGCCGCGACGAGTTGCTGGGGTTCAGGGCTTAGGGTTTAGGATTTAGGGTTTAGGGTTTAGGGTTTGGGGTTCAGGGTTTAGGGTTTAGGGTATAGGGATTACTCGAGTTATAGGAGTCATATAGTACTTGCGATTGGAGTTGGTTGTGGTACGGGTGTCCATACTGATAGCTTGGGTTTATAACACAACCTGGCGACCATTGAATCGCCCATTCTCTGTGCTAGGGCTCGACAGGTTGTGGGGTTTTGAGGGTTTAGGGTTTAGGGTTTAGGTCTTAGGGACTAAACCCTAAACCCTAAACCCTAAACCCTAAACCCTAAACCCTAAACATGTTTAGGGTTTAGGGTTCAGGGTTCAGTTTGATTTCTGCTTCGGGGAGTTGCATGGTCCCTGATTATGATCCCTTGCCCTCTTTAAAGGGTTCTGCTGTATGGGCCCTGTGGCTGTACAGGGGAAATGACGGGAACATTGAAGGGGTCCTTTTGAAGGGCCCATACTAAGGGAGCATGAAACTAGGTGCGCGGCGCACATCTCGCCGTGCGTTTTCGTGCAGAGATTGAAAATTAAGATGGCTGGAATTTGCAAAAAATGGTGCTATTTACAAGGTACTCGGCGTCCTGAGAGGTGGGAGCGCGTTATAAACGGCACTCTAAGGGGGAAACACGTATTTTAGTGTTTTCGCCTAGGGAATTCACTCCCTTTAAGGAGTTCTGAAATGCCTAAAACTACTTTCCGTTTTCAAGGATTTTAGGGCTTTCAGGGGTTTAGAGTTTAGGGGCTTAGGGATGTTTTAAGGTGTAGGGCTTTATAGGAAAAGTTGCTTGAGGATTCTGGGGCAGTAGGATTTCCGGAATCAGGTTTTGGGAAAACCTCAACGCAGAACCTCAAACCCAGAGACCTCGACCCTAAGCCCCACATCCTCAATCCTCAGTCCTAGCCCTAAACCCTGGGACAAAGCAGAGCCGTAAGTACCCTTAAACCCCCTAAGCCCTATACACCCTAAACCCTAAACCCTAACCCCCCCCAAGCCCATAGGGCGGATTTAGCAAGTCGGAGGGCTACGGTTTAAGTCTTAGCATCTGCAGAGTTGCCAGAGGCCTAAACCCCGAAGCCCAACATCAAGGCTAAACTCCAAGCCCCAAACCCTGCAAACTGGAGCACTAAATGACTGAGGACATGCTGGCAAGTTGCAATAGGGGGGGCGGAATTATCCCCCCCCCCCCACCCCCCCCCCGCCACCCCACCCAAGAAACCGAAGGAAACCACGCGGCGAGATACGCGCCGCGCTCCAACTACCCTAAGAATGTGGTGCGTGTTCCATTTTGGTGTTTTTTTTTTTGCGTTCCTCTGCATGCTTGTAGAGATACTTGCCGGGTCTGAATAAACCCTCAACCCTCATCCTGAACCCACCCCGGGACTCTCTTTACCTACACTTATGGGTTCCACCTACCAATTGAATGGTTGTTACTACAAGAACTGTAGGTAAATAGAGTCCCAGATAAACCCTAAGCCCTAAACCCTAACCCTAAACCCTAAACCCCAAACCTTAGACCCTAAACCCACTGCTCCTTCAAGGCTGGGGTGAGGCGGAGGGCATCGACGTCTTGGCCATGCAGGACCGCCCTACACCCTAAACCCCAAACCCTTCGGGTTTAGGGTTTAGGGTTTAGGGCTAGAGATCTGGGGTGAGGATTTCGGGGTTTAGAGAGGGCTTATCGGGTTTCTGGCTTTTTGTTGGGGCTTGTAGGCTTTGTGGGGTCAAAGGTTTAGGCTTTGTGTGTGGCTTTGGGTTTGTATGTAGGGGTTGAGAGCTTAAGGGGTTTCGGTGGACGGTTTCAACTTCTCAGGCTTCTGGGACGGTAGGTGTTGTTGTTGCTGTAGGCTTGTCCCTGAAAATCAACGAGGTTTACCGAGGTTTATGGGGCTGAATTACCCTGAGCCCTCAACCGTAAAGCGCATTGAAGTTTCCAGCTTCGGAGGCGCAGTAGACGGGACTCACAACAGGCCATTGCTCCGCAGTCTGTGGAGTTCATCTCCGGATGTTTTTTACCTACTATAGGAGGCTTAATAATTAGATTTTTTTTTTTTTTGGGGGGGGGGGGGGCGATAGTGGTATTATGATAAAGGGACCGCAAGGGAAAACTATTAGTGATTTTTCCCACCCCCCAAATTACCGGTCCTAGACTCTGCTACCCTAAACCCCAACCCTATAGTTCCTCAGTTCCTGCTATAAATACCTTTTAGCCCTCTAGTCCCTATAAACCCAAGAAGCCCCTGCAGACCCTCTAAACCCAAAGCCTTTTAAACCCTAAACACCCGAAACCCTAAATCCCACACCCGAAACACCCCAAGCACCCTCAACACCCCAATTAAACGCCCAAAACACGTCACAATTTTTAAAGCCCTAGAGGCCAGAAGACTATGATCCCTTTATTCCAATCAACCCTATAAACCCAAGAAGCCCCCACAAACCATAGGCAAACCTAAGCGCCCCTAAACACCCTAAACACCCCAACGACCCTAAACACCCTAAACCCCAAAAACTTTATGCCCAAAACCCTAAACCCCTTAAAGACCCTAAACACCCCTAAACCCAAAAGCCTTTTAAGCCCTTTCGAGCCCTGGACACCTATAAACCCAAGCCTACAAGCCGCACAAACCCAAGAAGCCCCACAAACCCTAGAAACCGTCAACACCCAAACACAAAAGCCTTCAAGGCCCCGCCCCTACCCTAAACCCTAATCCCCTAAACCCTAAGCCCCTAAGCCCTAATTAATTCCCTACACCCCTGAACCCCTAAATCCCTAAATCCCTAAACCCTAAACCCTATAAACCTTAAACCCTAAACCCTGAGTCCCTAAACACTACAAACCTTAAACCCTAAACCCTAAACCCTGAGTCCCGTAACCCTAAGCCCTAAACCCTAAACTATAGAGCCCAGGACACCATGGTGATCTACCCTGGCTTTACCGGATTGCGGAGTCGCATCGCAGCTTGGAAGAGTTGGGGGTTGCGGGTTCAGGGTTTAGGGTTTGGGGGTTTTTCTTAGGGTTTTGTCAGGGGCTTTAGGGTTTTGAGGGCTTAGGATGTTTAAGCTTTGTAGGGTTTTCAGGGCTTGTTGTTTTTAGGGTTTCGGGTTTTCGGGTTTGCAGGTTAGACGCCCTAAACCATAACAAGCACCTAGCCCGAACTCCCAGCGTGTGTACACGAAGCCCACCCCGAGGACCCTACCTGTAGCCCTAAACCCTAGACCCTAAACCCTAAACCCTATTGCCTCCAAGGTGTGGAGATTCCGAACGAGGGAGATGGTTCAGGCTCCCCACTTGTTGCTGCCACGTTGGGATGATCCCCCTGATGCTAGCAAGTCCTTAGTAGGGATTATGGTGCCCTTCCCCCCCCCCCCCCCCCCCCCTGCCCTTATTAAAAAATCCCTTTTTTAAGGAGTGTGCGTATAAGGGGGAACATCCCAACTGCCACGCTCTGTCCCACAAAAGAACCCCTATTGGGAGGATCCTGTTTGTAGCTCTTGGGCTTCAGCTCCCCAAGAGCCAGACGCCTACTAGCAGAATATTGAACCCTTATACCCGAAACCCGAAACCCGAAACCCGAAACCCTAAACCCTAAACCCTAAACCCTAAACCCTAAACCCTAAACCCTAAACCCTAAACCCTAAACCCTAAACCCTAAACCCTAAACCCTAAACCCTAAACCCTAAGCCCTAAGCCCTAAGACCTAAGCCCTAAACCCTAACCCCTAAACCCTAAACCCTAAACCCTAAACCCTAAACCCTAAACCCTAAACCCTAAACCCTAAACCCTAAACCCTCACCCGAAGTCCAGTCCCAAATCTTCACTCCCAGATCCCCTGTCCGATACTGCCACAAGCACACAACCCAAATTCCCAATGCTTGAATCCCAAGCCGCATAGCCCCACAGCCCCAAACCCTGACCCCCATTAGAGGGTTTAGGGTTTAGGGTTTGGGCTTTCGTGTTTAGGGTTTAGGGTTTAGGGCTGAGGGGCCTAAACCCGTAAACCCAAAATACGCAGGCTGGCGGCTACCTTGAAGTCCGCCTGCCTTTCGGCTTCGCGCCCGAGTGCAGTGCCGCCACGCTGGAGGCTTCTGTATGCTTCGGCTTTAGGGTTTAGGGTTTAGGGTCTAGGGTTTAGGGTTTAGGGTTAGGGTGTGGTTTTGGGTTTAGGGTTCAGCGTTCAGGGATGGTAAAAAATTGTGATTCCAAGGACCGACCGAGATAGAGTAGTCCTCTGCGCCGCACCTTTGCTCCCGGCCCCTGCCCCCACTCCCACTGGCGCAAGGGGGTTTAGGGTGTAGGGTTTAGGCTTTTGGGGACTCAGAAGTGAGGTGTTGGAGTCTACTTGCGGGCCTCTCTTGCGTAGCGAAGCCTTTGCCTCACAAATAATGATTGGATGTTTTGCCGGGTCGCCATTCTTAGGAACGCCACGTGTTCCAGGAAAGGCCCTTCTAGAGTTGGGTACGTGTTCTTCCTGGACACAACAGACCTAAAAGCACAACCCAGACCCCCCACTCGCCGTTCTTATGTAAGCCATTCCTTTTGGTAACCTAAACCCTAAACCCTGAACCCTGAACCCTGAACCCTAAACCCTAAACCCTAAACCTGCTGCAGGCAATCTCTCTTCCGGTCGGGGGTGGCTGCCGCGTGGTGCCGGGAGCTCAGGGAGCCTGCAACTCTTCGTTTAGGGTTTAGGGAAAAGGGTTTCGGGTTTAGGGTTTCGGGGCTGGGGTTTAGGATTTTGGGTTTCGGGTTTAGGGAAAAGGGTTTAGGGTTTGAGGTCTAGGGGTGTGATTTTCATCGTTAGGGCCCAGGGTGAGGGGTGTAGAAGGTATGAAGTACGTACCTGAAATGAGGTTATAGGTGATCTTGCCTACCTATCCATGAACCTTATAAGCCCCAAACCCGAAACCCGAAGCCCTAAAGGGTTTAGGGTTTAGGGTTTAGGGTTCAGGGTTTAGGGTTTAAGGGTTTAGGGTTTAGGATTAAGGCCTTGTCGTGTGTCAGGAATGAAGCCTTGCTCTACGTCTTCATGCGGCTCGCCTCTGGAAGAGCTCCGGGTTTAGGGTTTAGGGTTTAGGGTTTAAGGTTTAGGGTTTAGGGTTTAGGGTTTAGGAGCTTGCGGTGAAGAGCGTGTTTCCAGTATGTGAGGGCGCATGGGGGTGGGGGAAGACTAAACCCTGAACCCTGAAAGGGTGCGATGAGGAATGGTCGGAGTCTCAGGAGTTCAGGGTTGAGCTTCTTCACGGTCACGTGCAATATCGTTCCGGGTTACTGAATATTTAGACTTGTTTTGTGCCCCCCCCCCCCCCCCCCCCTCCCCCCTAACCCTAAACCCGAAACCCCAACCCTAAATCCTAACCCAAAGCCCTACGCCCTCCTTCCCAGAGAGCTCAATACCGGAATATACCTTCAGGGTTTATGGTTTAGGGTGTAGGTTCCTCTGAAAGGGGACAGGTTCCTGTGGTGAAAAGGTGCTCTTCATCAAATCTTCAGGACCATGACTAGGTGGGTTGAGGGAAGGGCTTGAGGGCTAAGGCTGCGGGTTTCAGGGCAAATAGTGGAGTATATTCAGGGGTTAGGGTTTAGGGTTCCAGGTTTTAGGGTTTGTGTTTTGGGTTTTCAGTCCACAAGGGTAAACCCGAAACCTAAACAGCGCACGTCAGCTAAGGAACACCACGATTGTGCCGCGCGAGTACGTGTTTGCCTTTTATCTCACGCCCCCAGACGGGGCCTTGAACTGTGTGGGGCGTCTGGGAGTTCTGAAACTTAGGATTGTGGGGTCAGGGTTTATGGTTTAGGGGTGTGATGTATATTTCGGCTTTATGGCTCAGGGTATAGGCAATCCATTGACAGGCTTGATTAGAGAAATCACACTCACGTTGCTCGTCGTCTCGAATTCGACAAGCCTCACGACCATGGGCCCTTTCACATCTCAAGAGTTCAGACCCTCAACCCTAAACCCTAAACCCTATACCCTATACCCTATAACCCTAAACCCTACGTAGGGTATAGGACCATCTGGCACCCTACAGCCCTGAACCCTGAGGCAGCCACGCCGCTCTTCAACGAGCTGTCCCTCATCCTGCGGGCCACCGCGGGGGGGGGGGGGGGGGGGGTAGGGTTTAGGGTTTAGGGCTTAGGGTTCAGGGTTTAGGGTTTAGGGTTTCGGGTTTAGGGTTTAGGGTTTATGTAGGCGATAAGGAGGGCTCAGGCTACGAATGAAACCCTAAACCCTAACCCGACATCCTAAACTTCATGCTGTCTACTTGCAGACCCCAAGCTTGTAGAGACAAACGTCTCTTCAGCAGGAGCTCATGGGGGTGATCAGCTGGTATTGGACTTAGGGCTCAGTAGTCGAGGCTTAGGGTTTAGGGCTTAGGGTTTAGGGCTTAGGGTTTAGGGCTTAGGGTTCAGGATTTAGGGTTTAGGGTTTAGGGTTGTGGGGGGGGAGGGGGCGGCTTGAAACCGTCCAAGAACCTCGTCAGTGGCGCTACAGTAGCGTAAAATCCTGCAGTCCAAACTTGCCAAATCTTAGCAGCCTAGGATTTAGGGCTTAGGGTTTAGGGACCCTAAACCCGAAACCCTAAATTCTCATGCGCCCTGCAGGATCGTTTTGGAGCCGTCTCTGATGCTGCCGTCCGAGACCCAAGCAAACAGCCTGGAGCTACTTCCGCGCCGCGCGCTGGAGCCCACAAAACTTATCTGAGGGTTTACGAAGAATAGTATAGACCCCCAAATAGTATCCGGCCTTATGGTCCTTCAGTATGGGCTCTTAGAAGGGGGCCCTTTATATACCCCTTAGGGCCCATACTTCAGCACCCTGTAAAGAAGGTAAGGAACCACAACTACTATTCAGGGACCATGTAGGTACCCCCAGATATTCCTAAGCAGCCCAAACCCTAAACCCTAAACCCTAAACCCCAAACCCTAAACCCCAAACCCTAAACCCTAAACCCCGAACCCCAAACCCAATCTTGTCGCCCTGGTCGCTTTATGGCAGCTCTGAGGTCTCCATCCCTGGGCCAAAGGTACTCGACAAGTTGAGAATCCGAGAGCTGTCCCGACCTGCTTGCGTCTCTGGGTGGTCCACCGTTTGCTTCAGAACCCTCCCAAAAATGAAAGACAGTCTTCCTCATAAAGGGTAATCTAGGGATTTGTGTCTTTTTTTTTTGGGGGGGGGGAGGGGGGGGGGTGGGTCTCTTGGGCGAATAGAAGTTTTGGGATCTGGGTTCCTGGCGCATTTGGGCCCATAGGCATTCAGCGTTTTCGGGTTCAGGGTTTGAGATTTAGGCTGTTTAGGATTTGGAGTTTAGGGTTTAGGGTTTAGGGTTTAGGGTTTAGGGTTTAGGGTTTAGGGTTGGGCTTCAGAAACCTAGGATTTGAATAGGCTGGTTTCAGGCTTCCGGCTCTTAGGGCTGAAATTGTTAGCTCGTGAGGCTTTCGGGGGCTTGGGGCATCTTGCGCTCACCCCTAAACCCCAAACCCTAAACCCCAAACCCTAAACCCCAAACCCTAAACCCCAAACCCTAAACCCTAAACCCCAAACCCTAAACCCCAAACCCTAAACCCTAAACCCGAAACCCTAAACCCTAAACCCTAAACCCCAAACCCTAAACCCTAAACCCCAAACCCCAAACCCTAAACCCCAAACCCTAAACCCTAAACCCGAAACCCTAAAGCGTAAACCCCAAACCCTAAACCCTAAACCCTAAACCCGAAACCCCAAACCCCAAACCCCAAACCCCAAACCCTAAACCCTAAACCCTAAACCCTAAACCCTAAACCCTAAACCCTAAACCCTAAACCCTGAACCCTAAACCCTAAACCCTAAACCCTAAACCCTAAACCCTAAACCCTAAACCCTAAACCCTAAACCCAACCTCTGTCGCCAGGGGCCAGCTTCTCTGGACCTCCACGAAGCCGAACCGCGTGTCGCCCGGGGTCTCGGAGTTGGCTCGAATGGGCTTTATGAGGGTTTTGGGTTTAGGGTTTAAGGTTTTAGGATTTTGGAGTTTTAGGGTTTAGGGTTTCAGGGTTTTAGGGTTTTAGGGTTTTAGGGTTTTAGGGTTTTAGGGTTTTAGGGTTTTAGGGTTTAGGGTTTAGGGTTTAGGGTTTAGGGCTGTAGGGTTTTAGGGTTTCAGGGTTTCAGGGTTTTTTAGGGTTTAGGGTTTAGGGTTTAGGGTTTCAGGGTTTTACGCTTGAGGGTTTAGGGTTTTAGGGTGTTAGGGTTTTAGGGTTTAGGGTTTAGGGTTTGGTGGTCACGGGTCTGGGGTTTAAGGGTTTCAAGGGTCAGGGGTTAGGGGTTTAAATTCAGGGACTAACTGTTTCAGGCTTACAGGGGTTGAGGGTTTTTTGGGATTTAGGGTTTGGAGGTTCGAGAATTAGGGCTTAGGGCTGTTGAAGGGTTTAGGGTTATAACCTCGCCGTCTACATGTCGGCTCAGGAATCCGTCGAAAACCCTTACCGAGGAGAACCTAGGTTCAGAATCGCAAAATTACAGGCCTCCCCTCAGAGTGTTTCGGGTTTAGGGTGGCGCTCTGGTCAGCTGAATGCAGTAGTGGAGACATGCCCACCCCAAGGCCACCCATTCGCCACTCACAGCGAAAACCAGAGCGAGCCGAATCCGGAACCAGCCAAGCTGGTCATTCTTTCAATTCGGTTTCCGTCGGGTCCAGAGCAGTAGGCGAGAGCCACATGATTTACTGGGTTTTGAGACTTTCATACTTTTTGTGGTTCTGGGTTCCTACTAGAGCTACTTGTACTTGAAAAGTATATACTTTCTTCCAGGGTCTACTCCAAAGTAGGGTTTGGAAATCAAGTTCGAGCTCCAGAATCCATGTGCAAGCATAATGTGCATGCAAATGTTCTGAAAAAAAACCCTGGTTCTTCGTAGGGAATGGGGGAATGAGGTACCCTACATAGTCACGTGAAGGGTATATATATATATATATATAGGGATATACGATACCTCATTCCCTCATTCCCTTCTGAGAACGAGTTGGACAAGGTTTGCTTTGGGTATGCTAGGCCGTAGGGCCTTTGTCATGGAAACCTGTTTCAGGCACCCGCGACCCCAAACGTAAAACCACCGACGCCCGCACAAGGACCCTAAACCCTGAACGATAAACCCTAAACCCTAAACCCTAAACCCTAAACCCTAAACCCTAAACCCTAAACCCTAAACCCTAAACCCTAAACCCTAAACCTGAATGCTGAGGACCATTACCGTGAGCTTCGATATCCTCGAGTCCTTGCCGGACCTGATTGTGGCCCCGGATCAGCAGGCAGAAGTTGCCTTTTAGGGCTGCGGGCTTGGGATTTAGGGTTTAGGGCTTAGGGTTTAGGGTTTAGGGTTTAGGGTTTAGGGTTTAGGGTTTAGGGTTGGATATCGAGTTTAGGATGTAGGATCCAGTCTTTCGCCTTTTGTGTTTTCCGGGTTTGGCGTTTTGGATGGTTCAGGGATCGAACCCAAAACCATCAACCTCAACCGTGAAGGCTGGGAATGTCAGCTAAGTGGGAGGGATTCGGGTACGGCTCGGGCTTGCCCTAAACCCTAAACCCTTGAGGGCTTCAGGGCCGGAGTTCAACCATAGATTTCGGGGTAGAAGCCTAAACTTTGCGGAACTCAGGGCTTTGGATCCTCTAGCTTTAATCTCCTATCTGCTGAAGAACCCACCCACCCCCACCCCCCTCCCCACCCAAAAAAAAAAAACAAACAAGGAAAGACTAATCCGCTTCCTATCTCCTATTATAAGGTCAATCTAGGGCTTATCATTTTTCATGTTTTTGTTTTTTTGTTTTATGTTTTTTTTTTTGGGGGGGGGTCTGAAGCCTAAACCCTAAACCCTAAACCCTAAACCCTAAACCCTAAACCCTAAACCCTAAACCCTAAACCCTAAACCCTAAACCCTAAACCCTAAACCTAAACCCTAAACCTTAAACCCTAAACCCTAAACCCTAAACCCTAAACCCCACACTTGGGCAGATCGATGAGATCCTCATTACGCTACCCTATGGGTTCATCCACCTGGTGGAGAAGCCCACAGACCTGCAGCTCATGAACGAGGCGGTAAACCTTTAGGGTTTAGGGTTTAGGGTTTAGGGGTCAGGGTTTAGGGCTTAGGGTTTAGGGTAAAGGGTAAAGCTCAAACCCTAAACCCAGAAGTAGAGTTTAGGGTTTTGGATGAGCTTTGAGCTTGGGGCTCAGGGTCTAGGACCCACAAGTGGCCCCTTGTTCCATTGTTTCGTTGGGTTGGGGTATCCTTTGTGTAACCTTATCTGGGTAGGTAGGCCCTGGCACACTCATTACTTTCCCTGAGTGGGTCTAGGAGGATCAGATTTAGGAATCTCTTTCAGAGGTTTCACAGCTTACAAGGGGCCGAGTGGCTCAGGGCCGTGTTCTATTAGGTTCGAGCTATGGCTCGTTCTCCCTGCGGCTTGTGAAGTCTCAACCCTAAGCCTGAGAGCCTACATGCAGCTTAGGCATGCTTAGGCACCAGCCCTTGCATCCCAGATCTGGTGACAAGTTAGAGGCTCGAGTCTTGCAACACGAAGCAAGCCCTCGCATGCTATAGCAGCAGTCTTTAAGGGGAGGTTGTTTTGAGTGTTTCGGGTGAGGTTCAGTGCACAACAGAGATGATAGTCCGGGTGCAACTGACCATATGCAATTTGCTAAACTGAATAAGTGCCTATTCTTGAAACTGTTGTGATCATATAAGGGGATTTACGAAACTAGCGGGACCCTAACATCGACTCCCAAAACCAGAATAGCAGGAGTTTCTTACACAAGAATCCCTAAACACCCCCCCCCCCCCCCCAAGAAGGAACCGAAGCCCCAATTAGCGTAAGCAACAGTTCGAGCGGAACGGCTCGACCTTAAACCCCAAACCCCAAACCCCAAACTCCAAACCCTAAACCCTAAACCCTAAACCCTAAACCCTAAACCCTAAACCCTAAACCCTAAACCCTAAACCCTAAACCCTAAACCCTAAACCCTAAACCCTAAACCCTAAACCCTAAACCCTTGCCCTCAACCCTCGACCCTGCAGAACATGCCCCTGCGGGACGTGGACTATCTGGACTACTTCCAGAAGGACTTAGCTTGGCGTACGGGCTAGTTTGGGTTGCAGATGTGCTCCCTACAAGGAGGGGCCCCCTTACCATGCTAACGAGAGTTAAGGGACTTATAACCTAAGTTAGGATCTTTATAACACAATTCAGGGTCCTTATAACTCTACTTATAACTAGGGGGGCCCTCCTTGTAAACCCTAAGCCCTAACCCGCCAGAACCCAACCCCAAGCCCCAAGCCGCTTAACTTGAAATTCATCAAAATTCAAAAACGAAACTCCTCGAAACTCTAATCGAAACTCCTCGACAGATTCAGCTGCTGCGGCTTGTGCAGCTTTACGCTGGCCACCGAACTAAAGAAACTAAGGTCAAAGAAGAAACTGTACCCGAACCCTTCCTAACTTCAAGGAACCCTAAACCCTAAACCCTAAACCCTAAGGACCCGCAACTGAGGCAAGCTCCAGGGCTTCACTCGCTTGAATCTCAAGCACAACCTCCTTTCTTGCAGTTAAAAGGGCAAAAGAACCAGGGTTTAGGAGGGTTTAGGGAACCCTTGTCATGCGCTTGAGGTCTTTCTATCGAGAGATTTAAGGTTTAGAGTTTTTAGGGGACCCTAAACCCTAAACCCTACACCCTTTTGTCTGCGAGTTTTATAGAGTGTAGTGAGAGTGTTCGGACGGACCATGCACTTCTTACGGTGGCTCTGAACCCAAGCCCATAAAACAAGTGTTCTGGGTTTAGGGTTTAGGATTTAGGGTTTAGGGTTTAGGGTTTCCCTTATTGGAGTTTGTTCTGCTGCCGTCGGAACCCAGACGCCACGGAGGGATCAAGGGTTCGGTTTTCTGGGTGGTGCTTTTGGAGAATTGTCAAAAGGGATGAAGACTCGCACCCCGCAAGGTTGTGCCCCAAAAAAGGCTCCCTTAAATGTGCTCCTAAGATGGTCCTTCTGGCACCGGAAGGCTCTTCAACAAGGGTTTAGGGTTTAGGGTCTAGGGCCCTAAACCCTAAACCCTAAACCCTAAACCCTAAACCCTAAACCCCAAAACTCAAGGGTACAAGCTTAAGGGTCCAAGGTAATGCTCCTACAAATTGTGAACCTATGGGTTAAAGGTTTCGGGTTTAGGGTTCAGTGGGATTCATCAACAGCTAAGTTTGAAAAGGGTTTAAGCGCAACTCAGGTAGGTTTTTGTGTCCGGTGTGGGTGCCGGTTCCCTTGCAGGATCGAATTCGAATCTCCCTGGAGCTGAATCGGTCATCGTGGCGCGGGCGCTCAGCAACCTGGTGGTGGGTTTAGGGCCCACTTTGGGAGGTAGGGTAGACTCTGCAGGGTCTTGAGTATATACGCATGGTTGCGAGGTTTTAGGGTTCAGGCTGTCAGGTTGATGGTAGAGACCGAACAGAGCCAAAGATGGGAGTGTCGTGGGTTACTTAAGATTCCTGGCCGGGATCCGCCGGAGTGCTACGTAAACATGTATATATGTATGTATATTATATATATATATATGTATATGTATATGTATATGTATATGTATATGTATATGTATATATATATATGTATATGTATATGTATATGTATATGTATATGTATATGTATATGCAGAGGTATATGTATGTAAGTATATTTTCAGATATATACATACATACGCACATACACACACATCTATATATGTGTGTGTGAGAGAGAGCGATTAAGGTAGAGTTGCACTCAAAGACAGGCCCTTAGTCTCTGCTGAACTCGTTAGGTTCATCTCGATAGCGCTCTGCGCCCATCGGAGGGTCTTCTTGGGATTTAAGGCTTGGGTGACAAAGTCCACAAAGCCCCTAAACCCTAAACCCTAAACCCTAAACCCTTAAGATGGCAACATGTCTGGCAAAGACAGACCTCTCTGGCACCAGCTCGGAGGCTCTGCACCTATAATTATGAATATGAGTAATAATAACAATAATAACAATAAGAATAATGAAAAGAATGGATTAATACTTAATAGTAGTAGTAGTAGTAGTAGTAGTAGTAGTAGTAGTAGTAGTAGTAGTAGTAGTAGTAGTAGTAGTAATAATCATAATCATAATCATAATCATAATCATAATCATAATCATAACTTTGCTAATCTGTGCTGTTGAGCTCTTCGGCGCCCTGCTCCCAGCCCATGAACTGCGGTAATTGGGATGTAAGGCTTCGGGATCGTGAAGCCCATCTCAGGCCAGAACCCTAAACCCCAAACCCCAAACCCCAAACCCCAAACCCCAAACCCTAAACCCTAAAACCCCAACCCACTTCAGGGTGACGCTGAAGTCGGGCAGCTACGGATTCCGTTTCAACGTGCCAGCGCCTGAGCCGTCAGAGAATCCTGCCCTAGAGTTTACGGTTTAGGGTTTAGGGCTTAGGGTTTAGGGTTTTTGGGGGGTGCTAACCTATGGTCGTATATACTTGGGCCTTGTGGCAGCTCCAGGGCCCCCAGGCCTACACTACCCGAAACCCGCAACCCATACCCTCAGGGCGAGTGTCACGGCATCCCGAAAGGTTGTAGACGCTGCGCCCTGAGGGGCGTAAGAGCCTCGAATCCCCAGGCTTGAAAGACCTCAAACACTAAGGCCCTAAACCCCTGAGCCCCTAAACCAGCTCACCCCCAAGGCCTGATAAACCCTAAACCCTAAACCCTAAACCCTAATTAAACCCTCAACCCTAAACCCTAAACCCTAAACCCTATACCCAGAACACCACCTCCAGAATGGTCCCTTCGCCACTTCCGACGTTTAACGTCTGGTTCGTGAGCCTCTGCAGCCGGGGGCCCCAGGGTGTGAGGGAGCTTCGGGCATCTTTTGGGACATTTTGTATTTTTCCCTTATTTGGGTTTAAGAGGATCATATTCAGGAATATTTTTCAGAGGGCTTTAGGGGCCAACCTAGTTGAGGGTTTCGGGTTTTGGGGGTTCAGGGCTTAGTGTCTTGGGGTGTAGGGTTCCGGGGTGTTGGGGGTTGAGGGGCTGAGGTTCCTTAATTCAGGGGTATTGGGCTCTCTGGGTACTACTTCGAGCTTGCGCCACACATGGATGGACGGGAGTTTCAGCGTTGAGGGTTTAGGGGATCCTGCTTTCCGGGCTTGGGGTTTCGGATGCTGTCAGCATAGGCACATGCACGATCTGCTCAGCGCAGAAGTGGCACTTCTGTCTAAGTGAAGTGGCAACAGGTCCAGCGGGCTTTGCATGCCAGCTCGACTGGTCCTCCAAGGCCGCAAAAATATCCCCCCCCTCCCCCGCCCCCGCCAAAAAGAAAGCAATCAAGAACTGTAAGCCCCAAAACACGAGACCTTAAGCCCTCAACCGTTCCAAAACCCTAAGGCCAAAACCGCAGACCTGGATCCAGCACGATTCTAAACCCTAAACCCTAAACCCTTAACCCTAAACCCTAAACCCTCGCAAGGTCCGAGCTACCCTGAGGGCTGCTCGCAAATCACAGATCCGTCGGTGATGGCCACGTTCGCAATGACCGCCCCTGAGCTCTTTTGTGTTTAAGGGTTTAGGGTTTAGGGTTTAGGGTAGGGTGTGCAAGGGGTTCCTTACACCTTAAACCCAATCCTTGTTGCGCCTCGGTAAATAATGAACCCCCGTAAATTGGTCTCATATACCCTATGCTACTATAATCATAGAAACATGAATCATAAACCTTTTCAGGGGTCATGTAGTCCCTACAAGTGCACGGAACACGCCATGGGGCCGAAAGCGCAGGCAGTTGTGGACTACATGAGCGCAACCCTAAACCCTGAATCCTAAAACCTAAACCCTAAACGCCGTTTCAAATGCTGCGAAATACAAATCCCCTATAGGGTTAGGCTGTAGGGTCTAGGCTTTAGGGTCTAGGGTTTAGGGCTTAGGGCTTGGGGTTTAGGGTTTAGGGTAGAGGGACTTTGAAGCGAACCCAGTCAGCCCAAAATTCCGGACAGTGTGTTCCTGCCGCGTCTTCGCGACACGGAGGGGACGCAACAGGGATGCAAGCGAGCAAACGTACTGTTGGTTAGCAGGGAGTGAGGGGATTAGGGCCCTATATATGCCCTTTCGGGGATTTTTTTAGGGGACCTCATTCCCCCATTCATGCCAAAGCTCTTTGCCTTGGTAGCCCAGTGGTGCCCTTTTGCCCTTTGTTTTGGTTCTAGGTTCCCTTCATAAAGTAGCCAATAACAAAAAGGTTACCCTTATTTTGCTGGGCTACCAAGTTGGTGGTCTGCAAGAGTCAAGAGTGACGAGTCCAGAGCTGCGCAATCACCTGAAACAGGCCAGGCCCCCCTTACTCCCAATGTCATGTTCGGACCCCATAGTGTTGCCACGAAGTTTCGGGAATCAAACGCGTAAGCCTTCATACCCTTGAGCACTCATGTTGCGCGGTCTTGCTTTTGAAAACAAACTTTGGACAAGGGCTAAACCCTCCCCCGCCCAGGCCTGGCTTCAATCTCAACGACCCAGCGAATGGGCTGAGCCCGGCGGCCTTGTTCTGGGATCTCTCGATGGGTCATTGAGCTTGGGCTTTCGGGACGGGGTTTGGGATGCCGGGTTTGGGGTTTACGGATTTGGGTTGACGGTTTAGAGTTGACTTTTTTCAGGCGTTGCGGCTTTAGGTAGAGCTTGGGAGTGTAGGAGCTGAAGGGGTCAGGCCACGAAGGACATTGCAGGCCTGGGACGGCATTGAAGACATGGCCTAGTGTTGAAGGATTGAAGGTGTCGGGTTTTAGAGTTTTTTTTTGTTTTTTGCGTTTTAGGGTTGCAAGGTTGTACGGTTTTGGGTTGAGGCTCGAACGCAACATGGCACATGTCGGTTGGGGCCGTGCTCTTGGTCCTGGGTGTAAGGCAGCTACTTCTGACCGCTACACTGCTTCATGCTCCCAGTCATGGGCCCCTTGTTGCGTAGCGGAGATGTGAGGATCCATATGCTGATCGGAACCCCCCCAAAAAAACAAAAAAAACAAAAAACACACCAAAACAAAATGGTTTAGGGTTTAGGGTTTAGTGTTTAGGGTTTAGGGTTTATGGTTTATAGAGACCCCCACGTGGCATGGGAGTTTCCAAGAATCAGAGAGTACCCCTGTATGCCCTCGAAGTATAGTGGAGAATCCTTGAAACTCTCAACCCTAAACCCGACAGAACCCTAAAAGCCAAACCCTGTACCCCAGCTCAAGGTTAACGTTTCAGGCTGAGGGTTCACGGTTTAGGGATAATAAGGGTGCGGTTGAGGGTTTGGGGGGTTGACCTCTCAAAGCCTGGTCTAAGCTCAATGAAACCTCTAAATACCAAACCTGCAGCCCGAAATCCTAAACCCTGAGCCCCAAACCTTCAGCCCTGAATCCTACATCAACCCTGCACCCCAAAATCTGTAAACCCCACGGACCCGAAACCCCTGAGCCCTAAAGCCTAAACCAACAAGCCCATCCTCTAAACACATCCTACTGCACCGCGAAACCAAAAAACGCTCCCTCAACCCTTGAAACCCTCAATCCTATACCCCTCAATCCACCTAAACCCTAAGCCCTAAGCGCTAAACCCTGAAGCATATTGAACCCTAAACCCTAAACCCTAAACCCTAAACCCTAAACCCTAAACCCTAAACCCTAAACCCCTGCACTTGCCTGGCGCTGAGCACTGACTGCGGGTGCCCCTCGAGCAAAGAGCCTCGGCGTTGGGAGCCCCGGATCTGCCGCGCTTTTTTTGCCCCGATTCTTCTTGCTATCCCTAAACCCTAAACCCTGCCAAAACCCGAAACCCGAAACCCGAAACCCGAAACCCTAAACCCTAAACCCTAAACCCTAAACCCTAAACCCTAAACCCTAAACCCTAAACCCTAAAACAAACCCTAAATTCCTAAACCGAACCTAAACCCCCTAAGCTCTGAACAACAGGACTGTAGGATTTTCTTCATGGGGTTGTAGGATTTCAGGTTGAGCGTTCTTAGGTTTATCGGCAGGAGGATCCCTGGGAGGGTTTGGGGGGGAGGGGTTGGGGGGGAAGGAGCTGGGGCTTGCCACCTACCGTACCTTCTCTTGGTCAAGGGCAGTCATGGCAGACTGCCAGGGAAATAGCCTGGCTTGAACTCCAAAGCTTAGGGTTTAGGCTTTAGGGTTTATAGGATCGTTATACAACGAAGAAGTACTTCAAAGCCCAAGTATACCCGAGCTGACATTGACCGTTCGGGAAAGACCCTACAATTAACCCTAGACCCTAAACCCTAAACCCTAAACCCTAAACCCTAAACCCTAAACCCTAAAGCTACAGGTCGCTTCCCTTCTGGTTCTGCTCGCTCTGAGTGCATCAACCAGATGAGCTTCGGGCGACACGCTGCGTGCATGGGAATCCAAAAGAAGGTCTGGGCGGCGCTCAAGTAGGGTTTAGGGTTTAGGGTTTAGGGTTTCGGGTTCCTTATTACGCTGCTGGCCATAGCATTCAGGCTTTCTGGGGTTTCAGGGTGCAGCAAGACTGGCGTCTATTCAGCAAGATACTGGTCAAGTAACAACAAAGCAAATCAAGTGCGCAATTCTGGGTACAGCTACCTCGCAAGCTCCAGCTCGGCAATACCCGGACATGGAAGCTTCGGATCCTGGGAGTTGAGATTCTACGGCTACAGATTTCGTCGGATACCTTTCAATGCTCATGAATGTAAGATCCATGGGCCAGGGGCCCTGTAGGCCAGAAGCAACCCGTCCTAAACCAAAATTTGCGGCCGTCACGTATGGGGGGGGATGGCGCGTTGGGGGTCTGTACTACACTTCCTGCTTAGAGGTCACAGTTCCCCAAGAGTGCCCTAACTCTTTTGTTCGCATGAGCCCCAAACCCTACTACTAAGCCCTGAACCCCAAAAAGTCCCTAAAACAGAAGTGCCCTAATTCTCTGTGTTAGCATGAGCCCCAAGCCATAGCAACCGCAGTCTGGTCTCCAAGTCGATGCTTCGCGACTGGTTCAAAGCCAGAACTCAGAAGCCCAACCCCTGCCACTAAGCCCTGAACCCCAAACCCCAAACCCCAAACCCTAAACTCCCTAAACCCCAAACCCTAAACCCCAAACCCTAAACCCTAAACCCCAGAGGTACATCGTGCTGTGCCACGGCCTGCTCGAACCTGGACCTGGGATGCTGAGGCGCCTCGACTCAGAAGGGTTTTGGGATGCCT